>PYWC01000030.1:1413774-1440235 GCA_003182015.1 Tuber magnatum | reverse complement strand
TTCAACCAAGTATATTTAAGAATACTATCTGTCGAAGTCTGCTGTTTCCATCGCGGGAATCAGCGGTCTTTAAATACAGCATATCGCTTATTTCCAGTATGAGCGATATTGCAAAACAATGTGTGTATCAACCGATAGCTCACGAAACGATACAAGTATCAAACGATACTGTGAAACCAAACATAAAACCCTAGTAACCCGTACCGGTTACAATAGGAATAATGCCTCCAATTTATGGCTTCTTGGGAGCTGCGTAGCTCGCCCAATAGCATCTCCCCGAACCCCTGCTTCTAGTATTATGCATGCCTTCGCGTGACAAACATTCTGGTTATTTTTCCAGAACTCCCGCAGGGACTTGGGTTGAAAGGTAGGGTAACTCAGGACTTTGGGCAGGGAAACCCAAGCCCCATGGTAGGGTAACCTGGTCCTGAGGGTAGGGTAAGCTTGTCCGGTAGACAAGATGACTTTTAATGTTACCCTGTCTATTCCATCACTGGAGATAGACACTTCTGACCATCCTCCAGTTACCTGGCCTAGCTGGGTAACCACCCCGTCAGAGGTCCCTAAGTACACTGATACCGCTCATGGGTGTACTCAGGCACCTAAGTACCTGGCCAGCTAATTCTGTTCATCTCGGAGCCCGGGCCATTGGGTCTCCGTAGGTCAAGCACTTACTTGCCTGTTGCTTGCTACCAGCTTGCCTCCTGGCTACCTGTATGGGTGTAGATTCTGACTGCCGTAGCTCATGTATGCTGGGCCGTTACAACACTCCCATCTTCCCTACGGTCCATCCCAGACCGACAGCATTGCCTCTTATTTTCCCGGCTGGCTTCTCCCAAGACCCTATGGTCCCTGGGCTTGGACGCACACCTTTGGTGGAAATCCAGAATGGCCTGCAAGCCTGTCCCTTCTAGCATCTCATAGGGCTCCGGTGAATTCTCCACAGACCCATTGCCTTCCCATGAAACCGGGTACTCAACAAAGCACGAAGGAAACTTCGTCTTTACTCCACCGCACCATTGACTGTCCACAACAGCTTCGATAAACTAACTGGGCTCGTTTTTCACAAGTTCCGTGATAGGGGCTTGCTTAGTACTACCTGCTCCCTGATCCTCGTGATATGGCTTGCGCAACATGAGATTTAAAACCAGATAGATGTTATATAGGAGGGACAGTCAGAGTTCATATGCCCATGTACCCCCCCTACATTTGACCACAAAAGAGCCAAATATCCAGCGGTCCAGCTTCTGTATCTGATGTTTGGTGCCGATGTTCTCACGGTTCAATATCACACGGTCCACTTTCTTCGTCCGCCCTGCCGCCACCTCCTCCAAGGTAAAATATTCTGCCCCTGGTAGCCTTTTCTGGTCATGCCATTTCTGTTGTCTTTCCTGTACCTTTTGAATTATTTCTTGCATCTCTTGCCAGGTTCCTTCCCATTCCTGAACCAAGAGCTCACTGGTAGGGTGTATTCCTTGATTATCAGACACCACACCTGACCAGCTTGTCTGAGGGTTAAACCCATAATTGATCTGAAATGGTGACAATCTGGGGGATTCTGATGTTGAGGTGTTGTACACATACTCCATGACCGGTAGCAGCGAAACCCAATCATCCTGTTGGCAGGAGCAGTAGCTATGGAAGGACTGCTCCAGTATCTGATTAGCCCTTTCGGTTTGCCTATTAGTCGCGGGGTGGAATCCAGTCGAGACAACAAGATTCGCTTGCAACAGGCACATTAGACTCATGCAGAACTTGGATGTGAATTGGGTATCTTGGTCAAAGATGATTAACTCTGGGAGCCCATGAAGGCACCCAACCTCCTTCTGGAATATCAAGGCAAGCTCCTTGATCGGTACCTCAGTGGTCAGGGGTATAAAATGTGCCATTTTCGAGAATCTGTCTACTACAACCCAGATCCTGGTATACCCTTCGGTCTCTGGCAGCGCGACAATAAGGTCCATTGAAAGCACTGTCCATGGCTGTATAGGAACAACAACAGGTTCGAGCAGACCGAACTTCTTATGCCTGTTGGACTTATTTCTTTGGCCAGCACTACATGTTCGTATGTAGTCGGTGATGTACTCATCTATCTTAGGCCAATAGAAGTTAGCACTAACCCTGCCAATAGTCTTGTAAGTCCCAAAGTGTCCGGCGATTCGGTAGTCATGTTCTGCCCCCATGATTGTTTGCTTCAGATCCTGACGCTTGGGAACATACCACCTGTTCTTGTACAGGAGGAAGCCCTTTTCCATTGTGAAGTGTCGGTCAACCCCTTTGTCTCCAGCAGTGGTTGCCTGCGGGATTCTGAAGTACTCCTGGTCTTCCTTTATCTCTCCCCGTAGCTGATCCAAAAAGGAAGACTGGAGCAAAGATCCTTGGCACACCTGCAACGCCTGTGGTCACAAGATATCCAGTTCCTGGCCCACAACCCACTCTCTGTGGCGAAAAAAGGACTCGGGCAGAAAATCACTCCCCCGTTCAGGTTGGTAGTCCCTACGCCAGGACAAAGCATCTACCTTCTCATTCAACTGTCCTTCCTGGTAAACTACCTGGAAGTTAAACCATTGCAGGAACTCAGCCCAGCGCTGTTGCCTAGGGTTGAGGAGCTTGGTACGACTAAAGTACTCCAAATTCTTATGAACTGCATAGATCGCCAATTGGTCCATTACTGAGAATAATGGATGACCCTATTCCTTGATTGCTGCCACGAGGGCAGTTATTTCCTTGTCATAGATATCATAATTAATCTCCGCTGGGTGAAACTTCCGACTATGGTCGTCCACCGGATACCATCTCTCATCTTCACAGAACTGGGAGAGGACAGCACCTAATGCAAAGTCACTAGCGTCGGTTTCAAGCTGGGTTGGCCATTCAGGGTACAAATGGGCTAGGCTAGTTTTGGACGTGAAGACCTTCTTCAACAGGTTGAAGATCTGCTTACACGCAGGTGTCTATTCTCCTCGGACACCCTTCTTGGTAAAGTCCGTCACAGGTTTTGCTATCTTGCTGAAATCTTCTCTGAACCATCGATAGAAGTTGGGAAAGGCTATAAAGCTTTGGATGTCAATGACGCATGTCGGAGATGCCCAATCCCTTATTGCTTGCACCTTCTCCGACAACATAGAGATCCCCATATCAGATATCTTCTATCCAAGGAATTCAACCTCCCGTTGGTGGAGACTGGACTTTTTCATAGTTACGCATAGTCTGGCTTTCTGCAATTTCTCCAACACACGTCACATCATCGCAACATACTCTTTCATGGTTTCGGGGTAGATCAAGATATCATCCATGTATGCAATAACACCTTAATCCATGAGGTCCCAGTAGACCTCATTTATCATGCTCTGGAAAGTTGCCGGGGTGTTACATAACCCAAATGGCATGACCATGTATTCATACAGTACATATCTGCACTGGAAGACCGTCTTCCATTCCACACCTTCTGCCATCCTGAGCACATAGTAGCCATTCTTCAAGTCCAACTTGGTGAACACCATGGCTTTTCCTAACCTATCTCGCCGTTCATTTATCAATAGTAGCGGATATTCACTCTTAACAGTGATTTTGTTCAGCCCACGATAATTTATTACCAGTCTTAATGTACTGTCTCATTGTGGCCCAAAGAGGATAGGGGCTGCTGCCGAAGAACTGGATTACTGTAGCTTTCCCGTTCGCAGCATGTTATTGAGATATGCCCAGAGTGCCTCAAGTCCCTTTTCTGATAATGGATAGATAGGCCCAAAGGCAGGTTGAGTCCCGGGTTGCAACTTGATTGTTTGATCATAGTTCAAGTGTTCCGGTAGCGCCTCAATCCGTTCTTGGCTGAAGATATTCCGATAGTCCTTATACTCAGGGAGCAGCTTAAGCATAGTGTCGGCACCTTCCTCATCGGAGAATTGTACAATTCCCACGAGGTACACATTACTAGGGTCTTCGGCTAGTAACTCTTCCTTGGTCATGAACTTCAACCGCCACTACTCTGCCAGCCAATTAGCCTTGCAGAAATCTGAGTGCCAGGTTAGTGATTCGGGTTTCCAATCTATGTCAGGGTTATCGTCCTCCAACTACGACATGGGTAGGTGCTCATCCACCTTGGTGTTGGGCATATCTGCCACTTCAAAGCGCATCTCATTATGGTGGTCACCTATTCCTATCTCCAATAATTTTGTGTAGTGCAGACCTGACCCAGAAATGTGATTACTACTTGCATCTCTTATTGGTACATGTACTCGTTGCTATACACAAGGTGCCTGGGTTTGTTTAACCCATCAGCCACAAAGCACTGGCCCCATAGCTCCACTATCGAGTAGCAGGTGCGCTTGTATGCTTACCTGTCTAGCTCCAATCTTCCAGTCCAACTTTACCTGCTGGTGGATAGACTTGGTATGACGAGGTAAGTTGTCACGCTTCTGCCTCTTCTCTTGTCTTAGTGACTTAGTCATCTTGGCTTTCAATTTTGATCTCTTGTCTTTCGACACGGGAGCGGCCACAACGGGTTGGTAAACCTTAAGGGATTGGGTTTCGTTTTATTAATAGCTAGGGTGTTTACCATCACCCTAGCATGATTTCGGGTGTTAAACCCGTCGCGGGTAAACTTGGAAATAACACTCATTATTTGATCAAGTCCAGCGTGACCCAATTCCGCTTGCACTAAGCATAACAATTTTCCCCGCACTGGGTAGATGTCCACCGTCGGACTGGTTCCAAGCGAAGTATCCTTGCTTCCCCAATGCTGAGCCTCCCCTCTAGGAAGACCTTACCCAACCTCAACCCAAGTAATGCCCTATGACTTGCCCCTCCAGCTAAGGAAATCCTGAAAGAAATACATATAACTAGAACAAACAAAATAACCAGAAACCCAACAAAGGAGAGATAGCCCAGCCGACCGTGCATGGCCCGTAACATCTACCTGACCACACCACCTGGGTGTAGTCAGTATCAGGGTCGTTCATGTAGTAGGGTGGTACTTACCAATCCCTGAAGCTACTTCTGGGGTTCCTTTCCCTTCATCTCTCATGGGTCTATAGATATACGTTCGTAAGGTTAGACCTTAACAGAATGAGTTCTTACCTATTCCGAGCGATCAGTATCAACCTCCATAATCTGGGGTGGTGCCTGTCGGACTTCCAGTATCTGTGACGCAGACGCCGGAGGAGGCACTTCAATGTGCTTTAGCTGCTTGTCCATACCTGTGGGAGCACTTACCGGGGCTAGCCATTTCAACCCCCGAGCCGGTTTGGTTGAACTAATGACTGGGGCTGTGGCGGTATACTTTCTCCAGAAGTGACCAGTTTGCCCACACTCGGTGCACTGGTTGTGCTTCCTCTGACGTGCGGTCAAAGTCGACAGGATTTCTTGATGCGTAATTGCACACGCGGAAGTATTTGGCTTTGCCTGTTTCCCCACATTGAAATTAGAGGGTTTGGCAGGTGTCTGGTTCTGCCCGCCCAAACCTTTATCCTTCTTTTTGCACCTTCCCGAAGTCGATGACCTACCATCCTTCTTATCTGTTACCTGCAACCGTTAGACAGGGTGGATAACACGGTTGCTGAACTGGGTGTTGTCTTCCAGCATCTGTCCAACTTTCCGAAGAAGATTAAGGTAGTCATTCAAGTCAGTTGGGTGGGGCTCCTGGAGTTCTCACCCATTCCAAACCTCCCAGGTAATACCCACTAGTACCATTTCTTGTACCTGCATGGGGTCCGTATAGCCAAGCTTATCCACGTAGTTAATTATCTTGTCCAGGTACTCATCAATGTGATGTGGCTTCATCACTAGGTCTCACTACTCAAGAAGGGATCGGTCTCATTCCACTTGGTCACTGGCAAAACTCTGTTCAAGCCAATCCCGGAATCCTTTCCACCTTCTCAACGGGCTCTTAGTGTTCACAGAAACTCCAATACGCTTGGCTGCCACCTTATTGATATGCGAGTGTAGCCTGAGATATGATGTTCAGATGGTGCCTTCTACAAGAGGGATCACCAGGTTTACCTGGTCTATATCGGTCAACCTACACACCGCAAAATACTCAAACTTAAACTCCACCAGTATCACGAAGCTGGTGAGTTCGGTGACCTTTTCCTTAAATGCCAGATTGCCACTCAGCTTTTCCGGCTTCTTCTGCCGACGTCTGGAGGATGGCCAGGAGATCGATCTGCTCCGTAGTTCCCGTTATAGCTTCTTAGCCCAGCGATACCACTGTTGTTTCTTCTCGTCGCTGCCATCATCCTTGTGTGCGCCAAGGAAGCGGGTTAAATCAGGGAGAGAATCGGCATCAACACCATCTGAACTGTCATGGTCAGAGTCCCCTGGATCTCCTCCCGCTCCCGGTGTACCACCGCCAGGTGGCAAATTTCCGTCTCCGCTACCCGCGGTGTTTCCACCTGGGGTTTCCAGTGGTCTATCGTACTTATCAAACCGTTCCTCCTGGCTATCTTGATTCCCATCTTTGGGGGGGTTAGCCCCTGATGGTACTGATGCCGGTAGTGGAACAGGGTGTCGCCGACTCTCAGGAGTTAGGTTAGGAGCCACCTGTGTTATTCGCAAAAATGCCTGAAGTTCTGGATAGCTCAGAGGTTGTATTGGGGGGCCCAATATGCCTCCATGATCCACAATACCCACATATTGGTCGCCCATCTCCTTCCTTTTTCCTTCTTCTGTACCTTACCGGGGTTCATTGTTCCCTCCTGCACCCAAATGTGTGGTAATAAATCCACCCCATCCTGGTCTCTTCCGATTTGCAGCCTGATAGTGAGAACTCGTCTTGGTTGTCCAACTCACCTCTTGTGATCGTAGGGAGTGCGGAGGGAGAGGCTGGTTTCAAGGAGGCAGAGGGAATCACTGGTGCCTAAGCAACGGAGCGAACGGGTGTCCTGGGTCCGGGGATTGGAGTTCCCCGTGATGGAGCTGCGGGTGGTCACTGTTGCTGGTGCCGTACCTGTTCAAAAAATCCCGGTAATGCCTCTGGCAAAGGCTGGAACCCTGGGGTAACCGATCCTGTGGGTGGGAATGCAGTGGGAGAAAAGGTGTCAGGAGCGGGTAATGAAACTGGTATAGGTGCGGGTCTTGGGACAGCGATAGGAGGTGGAGGGGTTGCAACTGATGGTGTTGCTGGAGGAATGATAGAAGCAGGGGTCGGATAAGGAGTAGGGTCAGGCATATCTGGTGCTGTAATGCCCTGCAGCATCGAGGTGCTTTTCTTAACGCGAGGTACATCGGTTGGTCCAATCGCTGGGCTTCTCAGACGACTGCGGGTGAGGGAGGAGGGGATGGATAGAGATGCAGTTGATGCTCTTGTGCAGGGGGAGTTGAGGCTGTAGCCGCCACCCTTGAGGCGTTCGAACATGTGTATCCCCACAGGACTTAGGTACGCCCTCTATTGTTCCTCTCTGGCTCTTGTAGCCAATTCCATCCCAAAGTTCTTGGGCTTGGTGTGGTCGACAGGAAGTAGGGGCGCTGCCTCTATCATTGGCACGTCTTTCCCAACACCAATACTATACTCTCAGGTAAAAGCCTTTTCCAACAGTGCCATATGATATTTCAATACCTTTTTGATCATTCAGCATCTGCAGGTATGTCTCTTGCTGCACTTTCATCTATTGGACCGCTGCCATAGTAATTTGTTTGTGGAACACCTGCTGTTGCCGGTTGTTCCAGTTTCTCATTTCTGGCTTGGCTTCATCGAATAACATAGCTGTCTCATGGACAATATAAGGTTCGACGAACTTGGGAGATAATTGACCAAAGGGGATACCTCCTGGCGGTGGAGGGCTTGTGATGTGAACAAGAGTGGAGTCCGGGAAAAACGAAAGCGCCATAGCATGAGGATCTGTAATCATGAGACCAACATGTTCATCAGGTAACCGAATAGAGGCAGCCTCCAAGAGCAACTGGTGGCCGTCCCAGTCAATACCGTGAATATCCGCGAAAACTGTTGCACGAAATGTGTTGGTGGAGTTCTCATCAAGGTCAAGGTCTGAATCCAAGTTGGATTCCATTCTGGTTTGAAGTTTGGTACTAGCCATTGCTGTTTTCCACACCAGGTTACTTGGTCTAGACCAGGTTACCAGTATTCACGCAAGGCCCGTGCCGCAAGTCGGAAAAGAATTGATCAGGAGAGGAGTGATATAACGGGGGCACCCCTAGAATGATCGATCCCAAGGTTGCGACCGTACCGAACAACTTCAAACCTAGTGCCAAAAGTTCACACCAATGTAAGAGTAAAGAAAACGGTAAAACTTAATATCGTTAAGCCTGATGCTGCACTCAATTAAGGTCTTGAGAGAATTGATTGTTGGAGTAGAAGAGTTCTCGCATAAACTTTTAGGTAGTTTTATCTTATGCCAGAAACTCCACCATCAGTGTACTCCAACCATTCGAGCAAACATTTCTCCGCTAAGAGCGGTCCGACATGTCTCCAGGCACACCCTCCGGGCATGCATGTGTCGACACACTCTAGTCAGTATTCACCTTATACGGTTATCGTTTCTGCCGTGCATTTCCATTTTGCCCGCGGGAGAGAAAACCTCTGTGCATCGGCGTCTTGCCAGTGGTTAACAGTTAAGGCACCTCATGAACTGGACTATTTATGACACCCTTCCCATATGCATTGATCTCTACTTGACTCTAGAAGATACCAGGAGGGGTTTATCCATCTACTATTTATGGATCTCGGGCTTCCGGTGTCTTTTGCAGGACACGGTAGTCTGGGAGTGATCCAATGAGTGCTACCCATGACCACTACCTCGGATCTACCTTACCTGTGGTAGGAATCATGCTTTTAGTGTCTCTGCACTTCCCTTTCCGAGCCTATAGCATTGGGAACACTTTCGGGGCTTGGTAGGTGTAAAACTCTCCCAGTCTCCCCGGTACCACCTGGGACTAACTGCGCGACCCCCACGGTTAACACCCATTAACTCCGCCAGTTTTGGTCCCTATTACTCTAATTAGTTTGGAGGAGGTACTCCACCTTCCACCCTATGCCTCGTTATATATCCTGCGAACAGTCTACGGTCGACCGGATGGCAGCGACGTATACGGTGTTGCAAGCAGGTCTCCCAAGATTCCTCTTTGCTAGACTGCGCACAACTACCTAACCGTTTGCCCATGATGTCTGGGCCTCCAAGCTGGGCCGGAGGGGTATGATAGAAATAATGTCTCCAATTTACAGCTTCATCGAAGCTACGTAGCTCGCCCAATAGCATCCCCCGGAATGCCAGGTTCCACAATCATGCATGACTTGGTATGACCAACATTCTGGTCAATTTTCCCGAACTGCCCGAGGGACTTCGTATTGTAAGGTAGGGTAACTCAGGACTTTGGGCCAGGTAACCCAAGCCCCAGGGTAGGGTAACCTGATCCTGAGGGTAGGGTAACCTTGTCCAGCGGACAAGATAACTTTTCCCCGTTACCCTGTCTATCCCATTAACGGTGATGGACATTGCTGACCTGTCTCCAGTTACCCGGCCTAGGTGAGCAACCACCCCTTTAGATGTCCCTAAGTACGCTGACACCGCTCCAGGGTGTATCCAGGTACCTAAGTTCCTGACCAGCCAATTCCCTTCATTCTCGGAGCCCGGGCCATTGGGTCTCCGTTGGTCATGTACTTACTTGCCTGCTGGTTCCTACCAGTTCGACTCCTGGCTACCTGTATGGGTATAGGTTCCGTCTGCCATAGCTCATGTATGCTGTGTCGTTACATCACTCCCCTCTTCTCTATGGTCCATCCGACACCATTAGCGTCGTCTCTTATTTCCACCACCCGATTCCCCCAAGACCCTATGGTCCCTGGGCTTCGACAGCCATCTTTGGTTGAAATCCCGAATGGCCTGTAAGCGTATCCCTTCTAGCATCTCATAGGGCTCCAATGAGTTCTCCGGAGGCCTGTAGCCTTCCCATGAAACCAGGCACTGGACGAAGCGTGACGGAAACTTCGCCTCCACTTCTCCGTACCATCGACTGCCCACTACAGCTTTGATAACGTAACTGGGCTCACCGTCTACCAGTTCCGGGGTAGGGACTTCTGTGCCCCTACCTGCTGTTGGATCTTCACGATAGGGTTCGAGCAACGTGACATTGAAAACTGGGTGGATGCTGCATCTGGTGGGCAGTTGGAGTTCATAGGTTCTGTTACCCACTTGACGTTTGACCACGAAAGGGCCAAACATCCAGTGGTCCAGCTTCTCCATTGAACGCTTTGTGCGGATGTCCTTGTGGTTTAACATTACGCGGTCTGCTTTCTTCGCCCACCCCGCTGTCATATCCTCCAAGGTAACAAATTCCGGTGATTGTAACCTTTCCTGGTCGTGCCATTTCCATTGCCTTTCCTGTGCCTGTTGAATTGTTTCTCGAATCTCTTTCTAGGTTCCTTTCCATTCGTTGACCAAGAGCTCACTGCTAGGGTCTATTCCTTGAGTATCAGACAGGATACAGGACCAGTTTGTCCTTGGGTTAAAGCCAGAGCTGATCTCAGATGGTGACAACCTGGTGGATTCTGAGGTCGAGGTGTTGTATGCATACTCTGCAAGGGGTAACAGCGAAACCGAATCATGTTGTTGGTAGGAACAGCAACTATGCAAGTACTACTCCAGTGTCTGATTAACGCTCCCGGTTTGCCCATCGGTCTCTGGGTGGAATGCAGTCGAAACGTTTGGTTTCACTTGCAACAAGTGCATGGGACTCAGCCAGAACTTGGATGTGTATCGGCTATCTCGATCGGAGATGATTGACTCTAGGAGTCCATTAAGGCACCAAACTTCCTTCAGGAATATCAAGGCAAGCTCCTTGATTGGTACCTCCATGGTCAGGGTATGAAATGGGCCATTTTCGAGAATATGTCCACTATGATGCAGATCTTGGTATACCCTTCGCACTCTGGCAGTGCTACAATGAAGTCCATTGAAATCGCTGTCTACAGCAGCATAGGAACACCAATAGGTTCCAGCAGCACGAACTTCTTGTGCCTAATAGAGTTATTTCTTTGGCATGCATCACATGTTCACACATGGTCGGTGATGTCCTTGTCCATCTTTGCGCAATACAAGTTAGCCCTACCCCTCCCACTTGTTTTGTACGTCCCGAAGTTCCCCGCAATTCGGTAGTCATTCTCAGCCTCCCTGAATGTCTGCTTCACATTTTGGCCCTTGGGAACATACCACCTGTTCTTGTACAGGAGCAAGCCCTTTTGCGTCGTGAAATATTGGTCGACCTCTTTGTCACTGGCAGCCATTGCCTTCAGGAGCCTTAAACATTCCTGGTCTTCCTTTATCACTACCTGGATCTGATCCAAAAAGGAGGACAGGAGCTGAAACCTCTGGCACACCTGCAACACTTGTAGTCGCAAGATATCGCGTTCCTGGCTCCCAACCCACTGTCCGGGGCGAAAAAATGACTGTGGTGGAAAATCACTCCCCCCTTCCGGGCGGTAGTCCCTACACCGCGACAAAGCATCTGCCTTCTCATTCAACCGTTCTTCTTGGTAAACCACCTTGAAGTTAACCAGTTGTAGGAACTCAGCCCAGTGGTGCTGCCCACGGTTATGGACCTTGGTACCTTTAAAGTACTCCAAATTCTTATGATCTGTATAGATCACCAATTGGTCCATTACTGCGCGTAGCGGATGATCCCATTCCTTGAACGCCGTCACGATGGAAGTTATTTCCTTATCATGGACATCATGACTAATCTCCGCTGGGTGAAAGTTCCGACTATAGTAGGCCAGTGGATACCATCTCTCATCTTCACAGAACTGGGGGATGACAGCTCCTAATGTGAAGTCACTAGGGTCGGTTTCCAGCCAGGTTGGCCATTCAGGGTCAAAATGTGCTAGGATAGGTTTGGACGTAAACCCCTCCTGCAAATGGTTGAAGGCCTGCTTACACGCAGGTGTCCATTCCCATCGGACATCCTTCTTTGACAAGTCTGTCAGAGGTTTCGCTATCTTGCTGAAACGCTCTATGAAGTGAGGATAGAAGTTGGCAAATCCCATAAAGCTTTGAACGTCGATGATGCATGTCGGAGGTGCCCAATCCCTGATTGTCTGCACCTTCTCCGACAACACCGAGATCCCCATATCGGAGAACTTGTATCTGCGGAATTCAACCTCCTGTTTGTGTAAACTAGACTTCTTGATGCTTATACATAGTCTAGCTTTCCGCAATTTCTCCATCACAGGTCTCACCATCATGATGTTCTCTTCCATAGCTTCAGAGCAGATCAGGATGTCATCCATGTATGCAATGAGTCCTTCATCCGTGAGATCATGAAAGACCTCATTTATCATGCTTTGAAAAGTTGCGGGGACATTACATAACCCAAACGGCATGACTGTGTATTTCTACAGTCCATATCTGCACCGGAATGCCTTCTTCAATTCCTCATCTTCTGCCATCCTCAGAAGGTAGTAGCCGTTCTTCAAGTCCAACTTGATGAATATGACAGCTTTTCGTAACCTATCTTGCAGTTTATTCATCAATGGTAGAGGATACTTAGTCTTTACCATGATTTTGTTCCGCCCTCGGTAATTTATTACCAGTCTTAATGTACTATCTGGTTTTGGCATGAGGAGGATAGGGGCTGCTGCCGAGGAACTGGACCACTGTAGCTTGCCCATTCGCAGCATGTCATGGAGATATTCCCAGAGTGCCTGAAGCTCCTTTTCTGATAACGGATAAATAGGCCCAAACGGAGGTTGAGTTCTGCGTTGGAACTCGATCGTATGGTTATACTTCGCGTGCTCTGGTAGTGCCTCAATCCGTTCTTGACTAAAGATATCCCCATAGTCCTTGTACTTGGGGAGTAGTTTAACTGTGATGTCGGCACCTTCCTCATCTGAGAATTGCACAATTCCCAATAGGTACACATTACTAGTGTCTTCGGCTAGTAACTCTTCTTCTGTCATGAACACTAACCTCCCCTNCCTCTGCCAGGCATTTAGCCTTGCAGAAATCTGAGCGCCAGGTTAGTGATCCTGTCTTGCAATCTATATCGGGGTTATGGTCTCTCAACCAAGACATAGGTAGGTACCCCTTCACTTTAGTGTCCGGCATATCCACCACTTCAAAGTGCATCTCATTGTGGTGGTCACCTATCCTCATCTCTAATGACTTGGTATAGTGTAGACCTGACCCCATAATGTGATTACCACTGGGGTCGCGTATCGGCACCTGTACCGTTCGTCGTACACAAGGCGCCTGAGTCTGCTTAACCCATCGTCTACTAAGCACCGGCCCAGTAGCTCCACTATCGAGTAGCAGGAGCCCCTCCACACTAACCTGTCTAGCTCCTATCTTCCAGTTTAACTTGACTAGCAGGTGGATAGACTTGGTATGACAAGGCAAGTCATCCCGCTTCTGCCTCTTCGCTTGTCTTAGGGACTTAGTCATCTTCGCTTAGTAAATCCTTTTAGTCTCTTGCCTTTCGACACAAGAGCTGCCACAATGGGTCGGTAAACGTTAAGGGATTGCGATTTGTCTTTCACCAATAACTAGGCTGTTTGCTATCACGCCAGCATGATTTGGGGTACTAAACGCTCCTCAGATAAAGTTGAAAATAGCACAATTTATTTGATAAGGTCCAGGCTGAACCAATTCCACTTGTACTAAATATAACAAGTTTTTCCAGAGGTGGGCAGAAGTCTCCTGTCGGACCGGTTCCAAGCGAAGCAGCCTTACTGCCCCAATGTCGAGCGTCTTCTCGAGCAGCACCTCACCCACCCTTGAGCGAAATAATGTCCTATGACTTGCCCATCTAGCTAAAGAAATCCTGAAAGAAATACATATAACTAGAACAAAGGAAATAACCAGTAACCCGACAAAGGAGAGATAGCCCAGCCCACGGCGCACGGCCCGCGACATCTACCTGCCCACACCACCCGGGTGTAGTCAGTATCCGGGTCCTTTATGCGGTAGAAGGGTACCTACCCATCTCCGAAGCCACCGCCCTGGCTCATGTCCATCTATCCGTCAGGGGTCTATGGCTGCTGGTTAATAAGGTTACACCTTAAACAGAATGGGTTCTTACCTATTCTGAGCCGTTGGTATCAACCTCCATGTTCTGAGTTGATGCCTGGCGGACTTCAAGTATCTTTGTGGAGGAAGCCAGAGGGGGCGCTTAAATGTGCTTTAGTCACTTGTCCGTCCCTGCGGGCTCACGTACCGGGGCTGACGGTTTCAACCCACGACCCTCTTAGGATGAACTAAAAACTGGGGCCGTTGCACTACACTTTCTCCAAAAGCGACCTGTTTGACTGCACTTGGTACACTGGTTGTACTTCCTTTGGCGTTTGGTCAAAGCCGACAAGATTTCCTTATGTGCTATTGCATACTTGGAAGTTGCCGGCTTTGCCTGTTTCCCCATGTTGAAACTAGTAGGTTTGGCAGACATCTGGTTTTCTCTGCCCGAACCTTTTTCCCACTTCTTCAACCTGCCCGATTTCGAGGATCCATCCTCCTTGTTATCAGTAGGTTGAGACCAGGGGGCTGCGTGGATGATGCTGTTACCGAACCGGTTGTTGTCCCCTAGAGTGTGTCCGACCTTCCGGAGAAGATCAAGATAATCGTTCAGGTCGGTCAGATGGGACTCCTTAAGTGCCCATGCATTCCGAACCTCTTGTGTGATGCCTGATCGAAACTTGTCTCGTAACTGTACTGGATCTGTATAGCTAAGCTTATACATATAATCAATTACCTTATCTAGGTACTCATCGATGTGATGGGGCTTCTTCACAAGGTCTCGCCACTCGAGAAGGGATCGATCCCACTCGGCCTGATCTCTGCCGCAACTTTGTTGCAGCCGTTCTTGGAACCCTTTCCATGTCCGTAAGCGGTTGCTGTCTTCGACAGGGATGCCCGAGCGCTTGGTGGCTTCCTTGTTAATGTGCCCATGCAACCCCAAATACCATGCCCGGGCAGAGTCTTCAAGAACAGGGATCACCAAGTTTACCTTATCCATGTCAGTTAACTTGCAATATGTAAAGTATTCAAATTTGACATCTACCAAGGTCAAGAAGGTTGCCAGTCCTGTAACTTTGCCCTTGAATGGAGGGATACCACTCAACTTCTCCGGCTTCTTCTGCCAGTGTTTTGGTGTTGGCCTAGAAGCCGAACCAGTACCCCTGAGGGCTCTCGCCAGCCCCTTGGCCCGGCGATCCCACCGTCGTTTCTTCTCGTTGCTCCAGCCATCCTTGTCAGCAGTGAGGAAGAGGGTTAAATCTGCTAGAGAATCTCCATCATCATCATTATCCGCGGTGTCATGGTCAGAGTTCCCTGGATCTCTGCCTGCTCCTGCCATACCACCTCCGGGTGATGCATTTCCATCCCCACTACCTCCGGTATTCCTGCCTTGGGATTCCCGGAGTCTATTGTACCGATCAAACTGTTCCTCCTGGCCATCGTGGTTACCATCCTCTGGGGGGTTCGCCCCTGATGGTCCTGAGGCTGGTGCTGGAACAGGGCGTCGCCCACTCACAGGAGTTGGGTTGGGCGCTGTCTGTTTTATCCGCAGAAAAGACTGCAACCCTGGACCACTCAAGGGTTGTATCGGGGGGCCAGAGTGCCTCCATGACCCACAGTACCCACATGTTGGTCATCCATCCCCTTCTTTCTGCCTCCTTCTATGCCAGACCGGGGTCTGTAGTCACTTTCTACACCCATAGGAGTGGTAATGAATCCATCCTATCTGGGTCTCTTCCGACTTACAGCCTAACAGACAGAACTTGCCTTGCCTGTCCGAAACGCCACTTGTGATGGTGCGGAGACCGGCGGGAAGACTTGGCTTCGAGGGTGCCGTGGGAACGAGCGGTGCTCAAGGAACAGAGTGAGCAGGTATCCCAGGTCCGGAGATTAGAGTCCCTCGTGACAGAGCCATAGGTGTTCACTCCCCCTGGCGTTGTACCTGTTTGAAGAATCCAGGTGACACCGCACGCAGTGGCCGGAACCCTGGGGTAGCCAATACTGCTGGTGGGAATGCTGTGGCAGGAAAGGTATCAGGTGCGGGCAATGAGACTGACAGAGGTGTGGGTCTTGGGGCAGCGATAGGGGGTATAGGGGTTGGAACTGACAGTGTTGCAGGCGGAATGATAGGAGCCAGGGTCGGACAAGGAGTAGGCTCAGGCCTGTCTGGGGCCGTAATACCCTTTGGCTTGAATGTCCTTTTACTTGCTCAACATCCATCAGTTGACTGGACTGTGGGGCTGGCCGACCTACTGTGGGCAAATTGAGGGGGGGACCGACTGGGAGCCTGTAGATGGTCTTGAGAAGGAGGAGGTATAGCTGTAGCCCTCACCCTTCAGGCTTTCCACCATCTGTATACCAATTGGGCTCAGGTATGCCCTCCACTGGTCCTCTCTGGCTCTCATGGCCAACTCTATGCCAAAGTTCTTAGGTTTGGTATGGACGAGTGGGAGTGGGGGCGGGGCCTCCAACATCAGTACACCATTCCCAGCATCAATACTATACCCTCCTTCAAAAGCCTTTTTTAAGGCTCCCATCCGAGTCTTCAATGCCTGCTGATCACTTATCATCCGTAGGTACACCTCTTGCTGCACCTTCATCCATTCCACCGCTACCGTAGTGATCTGTGTTCGGAACACCCGATGATACTGGGTGTTCCAGTACTTGAGTTCCCGTTTCGCTTCCTGAATTGACATAGATACCTCCCGGACAATGTAAGGTTCCACGAATTCGTGGGAGAACCCGCTAAAGGGAACCCTGTGTGGCGGGGGAGGGACCATATTGTGGACAAGGATAGGGTCTGGAAGAAATGAGAGTGCCGCGGCGCAAGGGTCTGTAATTAGGGGATCAAGACATTTAATAGGTAACTGAATAGGAGCGGCCTCCAAGAGCAGCTGGTGGCCGTCCCAGTTGATAACGCAAAGATCCGCAAAAACCGATGCACGAAATGTGTTGGCGGTGTTCGCGTCAAGGTCAAGGGCTGAACCCGGGTGGGATTGCATGCTGGTTCGAAGTTCGGTACTAACTATTGTGCTTTCCATCCTGGGCTGCTTGTTCAAGAAAAGGTTACCAGTATTCACACAAGGTCAGTGTGCAAGGTCGGAAACAATTAATCAGGAGTGGAGTTAAGGGAGGAGCTCGCTTAAGGATATACTGTAATGGGGACACCCGTAGGAAGATGGATCCCAAGGTTGCAACCGCACCGAACAACTTCAAACTTATCACCAAAAGTTGACACTAATATAGGAGTAAAGACAACAGTAAAACTTACTATTGCTAAGCCTGATGCTGCCCTCAATTAAGGTCTCGAGAGGATTGATTGTTGGAGTAGCAGAGTTCTCGCATAGATTTTCAGGTAGTTTTATCTTATGCCAGAAAGTCTCTCACCAGTTTACTCCAAACATATGAGTACAGTGTGCTCCGCTAAGGGCGGCCCGACACGTCTCGGGGCATAGCCTTCGAGCATGCATGTGTCGACACGATCTAGGTGGTTTTCACCTTATGCAGTTATTGTTTCTGTGGTGCATTGCTATTTTGTCTGCCGAAGTGAAAAGCTCTGCGCATCGGTGTCTGGTCAGTAGCTAACAGCCAAGGCACCTCATGAACTGGATTATCTATGACACCCTTCCCATATGCATTGATCTCTACTTGACTCTGGAAGCTACCGTGAGCGGTTTATCTATTTACTATTTACGGGTCGCAGGCTTCCGGTGTCTTCCACAAGCCACAGTAGTCCGCGAGTGATCCAATAGGCGTTACCCATGACCACTATCTAGGATCTACCTTACCTGTGGTAGGAATCATCCTTTTCGTCTCTCTGCACTTGCCTTTTAGACCCTATAGGATTGGGGACACTTGCGGGATTGGTAGTTGTAAAACTCTCCTAGTCGCCCTGGCACCAGCCGGGACTACCTTCAGGACCCCCACGGTTAACACCCATTAACTCCATCAGCTTTGGTCCGTTTTACTCCAATCAACTTGGAGGAGGTACTCCACCTTCCACCCTATGTCCCCTGGTATATCCTGCGAACAGCCTATGGTCGACTGGATGGCAGCGATGTATACGGTGTTGCAAGCAGGTCACCAAAGATTCCTCTTTAGTAGACTGCGCACAACTACACAACCGTTTGCCCAACATGTCCGGGCCTCAGGGCGGGGCTGGAGGGGTATGATAGAAACAATGTCTCCAATTTACAGCTTCATCGAAGCTACGTAGCTCGCCCAATAGCATCCCCCGAAACCCCAGATTCCAGTATCATGCATGGCTTTACATGACTAACATTCTAGTCAATTTTCCTGAACTCCCCGAGGGACTTTGTATTGAAAGGTAGGGTAACTCAGGACTTTGGGCAGGGTAACCTGATCCCGAGGGCAGGGTAACCTTGTCCAGCCAACAAGATAACTTTTCCCTGTTACTCTGTCTATCCCGTCACCGGCGATAGACATTTCTGACCTGTCTCCAGTTACCTGGCCTAGCTGAGCAACTGCCACTTCAGAAGTCCCTAAGCACGCAGACACCGCTCCCGGGTGTATCCAGGTACCTAGGTTCCTGACCGGCCAATTATGTTCATTCTCACAGCCCAGGCCATCGGGTCTCCGTAGGTCAAGTACTTACTTTCCTGCCGGTTCCTACCAGTTCGCCTCCTGGCTTCCTGTATGGGTATAGGTCCCGTCTGCCATAGCTCCTATATGCTGGGACGTTACAAGTAAAGCAAGGAGGTCACATAAGTATATACTGTAACAAGGGCACCTCTAAGAAGATGGATCCTAAGGTTACGACCCCACCGCACAACTTCAAACTTATCCCCAAAGGTTCACACAGGTGTAAGAGCAAAGTAAACGGCACAACCTAATAACGTTAAGCCTAACGCTTTACTCAATTAAGGTCGTGAGAGGAGTGTTACTGGAGCAGGAGAGTTCTCGCACAGACTTTTCAGGTAGTTTTATCATAATCCTGAACCTCCCCCATCAGTTTACTCTAACTATTCGAGCACATCCTTCTCCATTAAGGCTGGTCCGACAAGTATCCTGGTACCCCATTCGGGCATGCATGTGTTGACAAAGTCTTGTCGGGGTTCACCTTATGCGGTTCTCGTTTCTGAACCGTATTTCTATTTTGCCCACCGCAGTGAAATCCTCTTCCTATCAGCATCTTGCCTGTGGCTAACAGTCACGACGCCGCATGAACTAGACTATCTATGACACCCGCCCCACCTGCATGGCTCTCCACTTGGCCCAGGAAGCTACCGTGAGCAGTTTACCTATCTACTGTTTACGAGTCTTGGGCTTCTGGTGTCTTGTGCAGGATACCGTGTTCGGGGAATAATCTAATGGTTGCTACCCATGGCCACTACCTCTGATCTATCTTACCTGTGCTAGAAACCACGCTTTTGGTGTCTCTGCACTTCCCTTTCAGAGCCTATGGCATTGGGGAGACTTGCAGGCTTGGCAGGTATAAAACTCTGCAGGTTGCCCCAGCACCACCCGGGACTACCTCCGGGACCCCCACAGTTAACACCCGTGAACACCATCACCTTTCATCTGTTTTACTCCGAACACCTTGACGGAGGTACTCCATCTTCCACTCTAAGCCCCCTTATACATCCTGTGAACAGCCCATGGGCGAGTGGACGGCAGTGACGTATACAGTGTTGCAAGCAGGTCTCCCAAGATTCCTCTTTGCTAGATGGCGCATAACTCCCCAACTGTTTGCCCATGAAGTCCGGGCTGCAAGGCGGGGCCAGAGGGGTATGATAGGAATAATGCCTCCAATTTACAGCCTCTTTGTAGCTGCATAGCTCGCCCAATAGCATCCCACGGATCCCCAGATTCCAGTATTATCCATGGCTTCATGTGACAAACATTCCCGTTATTTTTCCCAAACTCGCGGAGGGACTTCCTGTTGAAAGGCAGGGTAAGTAAGGACTTTGGGCAACGTAACCCAAGCCCCATGGCAGGTAACGTGGTCCTGAGGGAAGGCTAACCTTGTCCAGTGGATAAGATGACTTTTCCTACTACTCCGTCTATTCCGTTGCCGGAGATAGACACTTCTGACCTTCCTCCAGTTACCTGGCCAAGCTGCGTAACTGCCTTGTCCGACGTCCGTAACTACACTGACACCGCTCCCAGGTGTACCCAGGTACCTAGGTACCTGGGCAGCTAATTGTGTTGATCTCGGAGCCCGGGCAATTAGGTCTCCGTAGGTCAAGTACTTACTTGCCTGTCGGTTCCTACCAGTTCAACTCCTGGCTACCTGTATAGGTGTAGATTCCGACGGCCATAGCGCATGTATGCTGGGCCATTACAGAAGAGTAATTGCCCCTTCTGAGGTCCCTAACTACACTAACATCACTCCTGGATGTAGTCAACACTCTAAGCACCTGACCACATATTTTTGTTTATGTTGAAGCCCGTGCCACCTGATCTCTGCCGGTTAAGTACTTACTTACCCTCCCAGTTCCTAATAGTCCACCTCATGGCTGTCCATATGGGTGCAGGTTCTGGCTGCTATAGCCCATGTATGCCGGGTTGTTACACTCTCTCAGTTCTCAGTTTATTATTACGTGTATAGCAAACATTCCATTTTCACTATGCATTGATACCTTAATTATACTGCGATCTCCTTCAGATTCCCTGGGTTCTGGCGATAATGCTATACCGTAAACTGCTAGAGTGACAGATTTCAGTTATGTCCTGTCTTTCAGACTACCTAATACTGGAAAGTGTCATCTTTGTCCTTTATATTATCCTGGATGTCCAGGTTTATATTACATAGTCTAGTCCGGGGCTAAAGCCTATAGTACCATCTCCCTTGGATGTTCTTAGTTCTGTTAGGTCCTGCTCGAACCATATCTTGAGAGCCTGTAGGTTCGCAGCACATAGCCACTCTTCCTATATCCTATGCATGGTCATCCTCTTATCCTTTACTGGCATACCTGTCATGATAGGTTCAGGTGCAGTCTTGTTCTTGTTGTGTCCAAGTCTATCTCATCAACCCCCTATGTGGTGGTGAGTAGGGAGGGCCTGAATGCGCTCTTCTGATTTTGAGGCACCACTCCCTCTTCTGTTGTGACCCTTCCTTCTAATGTGTATTCAAACATATCCAACCATTGTTTACTTTTGATTGCCCAGATCACGAAGTCTGCAGCAGCCATTTATTTTGTTTATACTTTGTCTTAGACATCTTGCAGCCTTACATTGGATGGTTTTAGCAGGGAACACTAGTAATACATAGGATATACTGGCATAGCATACCAGGCATCTCGCATGACTATTAGCAACAGGCTACGAGTTTGATCCCAGGGTCTGCTGCTGTATTTAGAGAAAGAGATAATTTCTACCAATATGATCTTGGCACAAAATCCCACAATTATGTTACCACCAAAAGTCGCAGACTAAGGAACTTTCCTTAGATTCTTAAGAGAAGATTTTTGGCTATTCTTATATAGTCCAATGAATTTGTTTGATCAGTCAGTTGTGGAGATAAGTATATACAAAGATTACTTAGCAGCAGCAACTAATGGATGCCAACTGTGGGATATGCAGCTACTGCAACAGGAGTCCGCGACTACTACACTAGGGGCACAGCTAGAGAGCAAGTTAGTTGGTAGAAGTATTTGGAGGAAATCCCGCAGAGAGGATGGTGCCCAAGAGATGATCGTTCCTTTATACCTAGTGGCATAACAAGGTAGAGCTAGTATTGGGCCTGCTAGGTGAGAGGTCTACCATGAGCATTAAGAGGCCTAAACACTGTTGGCACGGTGAGGAAAGAAGTTGCCTGCTATGGGTGATGCAGAACAATGATGAATCCAACTGCATTGATAAGTCTGTCAACTGAGCTGATCACTTTGTATGCAGAGAATAAACCAGCAGCCACTTGGCATAGTAGAAGAGTTTGAGTAACTATGGATAGAGTGAACAATGTGAGGTGAGGGATAGGAACACTCTTCCCACAGTTCCTGGCATTCAGAGTCAAGTGAGGTTAAGGTTTTCATGGTCTATGAAGTTCATACTAAGAAAATAGGAAAAAAAGTAGAGGAATTAGAAACTCCGTAAACACCTAGATATGGAATACAAATATTGATGTGCTTTCCATACTTCGACAGATATTATCAGTAACAGAGAAGGGCTTTTATCAATATATTCATTGTACGATACAACCTTGATACTTTCATCTACTCAAGAGCATAGTGAGCCTTCCTGATATTTATTCTATCACGTATTGGACTCTAGTCAGAACTCCCTTGTTCTTGGAGTCAACTACCACCTAATAGTATATTGATGAATCTTCCACACTACTGAGACTTACAACCACTTTCTCCAATGAGTCTGGAAGACAATCTATCCAATATCCTGCAATATTTATTCTAACTCCAGCTTTTCAAAAACAGTTACATATGGGAGATCAGGTTTGATCACTGCATAAGCGAAGTTTTCGAGGATGAAAATGTTGCCTTCCAGTTCCTTGATTATGGGATCGTGTGGGCCCTTGAAGCAGTTACACTCATACGGTAGAAACAGAAGATGTCGTAACAAAGGATTAATAAAGGATCTGAGAATTCCAGGGACATGGATATGTTGCACTCTGAACGACAGAAGATGCTGATGAGTGTATGGAGGTTGGGCCAGGATAGCATACACCATCTATACCAACAACTCTGGGATCAAGTGATGTCATTCCCCCTGTACGACTAGGTGCAACATCTATACCTAGAAACCTTTAGGGACCGCCACTACCTGGAAGCCTAACACTAAGTATACCAAGGAGACAAAGTGGGTAATGGTCACCCTTGGGAACCCCAACCCCCACGGGCACCACTGACTTGGGTGCCTTTGCTATATACATTAGAACAGTGATCAGTCAATTAGACCGCAGTGTAAACCAAAGTGAGAATGACCAGATGGTCACCTATTGGACCCAGTTGGACAAGGGAAAGGGGAAAGCAGAAGGTCTCATAAAGGTGAGATAATGAATACTAAAGGCAGAAAAACTGGTTGGGGATGGGTTCATGCTCTGGCAAAAGAACAGTAGAAAATTGCAAGGTGAGGTGGTCATAGAAATCACATGGTTTAAGGGGATTGCTGAAGATGCCTTTACTCACATGTACAAATGATCAGATTAACAAGCAGCAGTAGGCAGCGAGCCATACCAAGACTGCGGATGCACTATCCAGGAATGAGTAAGTAGGGATCAAGAGGCCTACACATGCCTGAATAAGTTCTGTAACGAGCTAGAAGAGGAAAACAACTGGGGAGGCCCAAAATCTGTATTTCATTACAGAGCTGCAGTCGATCGATAAGAAGATAACAACAGGGCTAAGAGAGATGTAGCAGAACATGACCAAGATGTTTGCTCAGTCATCAAGGGAGGCAGCTGTACGGGTACAAGCAGCATTAGGCTCCTGTGATGGAGTATCAACTCATGATAGAGAAATCAGAAGAGAACAGTGGTGGCTCTCCCAAAGGGATAAAGGAAAGAGTCTAGTAGAAGGAGGGGTGGAACCTGCACAAGTAGCAGAGAATCTGGAAAAGACAAGAGTACCTCCAGAGGTGGTGGGTGGAGCAGGGGATCCTAACCTAGAAGATATCGGACGCAATAATGGTGAAGAAGGACCTAGCTGCTGCATAAGTACTATGCTAGCAGGATGGCTCAAGCAGAAGAGAATAGCTAAGAAGGGGAGGGAAGATAAAATAATATGGTAACTGGCCAAGGTATTAGCTGGACGGAATACCTTGCATTGAAAAAAACCTGCTGCCTCTCGCTTTGTATACCAAGTAAAGTCTTATTGGAATATCAAAACCTGGCTGTATACGTGCCAGGACTACTTTAGCTGGAATCCTGTACTATATACTGAGGACAAGAATAGGATTATTTATACCAGAGGAAGGAGAAAGGATGCCGATATGACCTCCTGCAGCAATTGGTATGGCAAGAGCAGGGAGGGGCTCTAAAGGGTGTACTGTGTACCCTAAATGGCTAGCATGGAAACGGTTTAAGTATTAGATAATTGTGTACTTCTCACTAATCAAGGAGGATGGAGAAGCTTTAGTGGGGATGGGAAAGATCAAGTACGAGAAGGATGTTGATAAGTATTTCCTTGTAACGACCCAGCATACATGACCTATGGCAGACGGAACCTATACCCATACAGGTAGCCAGGATGTAAAGTTTTCAGGGCAGGCCCTAGTCAGGTAGCGGTACAATAGAAGCAGATGGCTTCGTGGTCAACACGAAGCGAGTGCTGCTTGCTAAAGGAGGCTTCGAACAGGGTGTAATAGGAGATCAAAGAAGTAACCATTCAACCAAGTATATTTTAACAATACTGTCGGTCAAAGTCTGCTGTTTCCATCGCGGAAATCAACAGTCTTTAAATATAGCATATCACTTATCTCCAGTATGAGTGATATTGTAAAACAAGGTGCCTATCAACCGATAGCACACGAAACAATACAAGTATCAAACGATACTGTGAAACCAAACATAAAACAATGTATGTATCAACCGATAGCACACGAAACAATACAAGTATCAAACGATATAGTGAAACCAAACATAAAACAACGTGCATATCAACCGATAGCACATGAAACAATAGAAGTATCAAATGATACTGTGAAACCAAACATAAAACAATTTGTGTATCAACCAATAGCACACGAAACAATTCAAGTATCAAATGATACCGTGAAACCAAACATAAAACAATTTGTGTATCAACCGATAGCACATGAAACAATACCAGTATCAAACGATACTGTGAAATCAAACATGCAACAACCTAGTACCCGTTCCGGTTACACTCCCAAAATAAAATAACAATTTCATCAAATAAAACAACTTAACAAATCCTAATAGCCGGTAAATCTGCTATTCTCTTGAAAGTCCGCTTAGGACTCATCCTCATCGTCATCGCTATCCCGCAACAATCTCATGTCGTCCTGCAACATCCATTCCGCACCTTCCAACCATCTTTCCAAGCACTCCCCACATGGCGCTCCGCGAACAAAGCATCCTGACTCCCAGTAGTGTGGCAGGTCCACAAAGTTCCGTACTATTCAGTCATCCCCTTCCGCTGTCTCGACATCGATCCGTCCGCAATCTTTGCAGTGATCGATGTAAAATATCTTCCAGTATGAGTCTTCTGGAATGATTTCTTGGCAAAGTAGGTACCCCAAAATGAGGTCTCGTCCCTTTATGCTGACTTCTTCGTAGGTCGACATTTTGTTTCTATTCGTGTAAGGATAAGTTTTTGTAAGAGGGTAAAGGTTTTGTAAAGGTTTGGAGGTATGGTAGTTTGGTTTTCAGTGTCTTGCGTCTCCATGCAACCATCACATTTTTCTGTGCTCAGGTAGCATCCTCTACCTAAGTTGAAAACATCTGACACTGATTCTCCCCACATTCGTCCTGTCGATTCTGTTGTTATTTCTAAGCACTTGTTGCAGATGTGTATGAATAGTCAGTGTGTAAGGTATGGTCTAGGGACAATATCACGGTTCACCAACAGTCCCATTAGCTGATGGCGCAGTCTCCAAGGCACTTACTCATAGTTTGACATCCTAAGGCTGTTGGATGGAGTGTTTTTTCCTTTCGCTATTGCCAGTACTCCGCCTCGGCCAGCCGGGCTAGGTATGCTGCTTCCTCTTCCCTTACCCAATTTTGATCCTTGCTGCTCTCGAAATCGCTCTCGAAGTGGGCTGACCAAAATGTATCCTGTATCCCTTGGTCCGTGTCCGGGCGCAGGTGTTGGATTTCGGGTAGGGTTGGGCTCCACACCACCGTCACATGGTTTATTGTAGGGGGTAGCTCGTCCTCAGCTTTCTTGTCTTCCCACTATTGATTCACCAATTCCCTTGCATTTTCCAATCCCTCGAGGGGTTCCCAGCTATTCCCTGTTTACAAGTACCCCACCCATTTCACTAGGAATTGGTCGTGGTTATACCGTCTTCTGTGGTCTCGTATGGTTTCCCCTTCCCATTCCGGTTTCTCGTTAACCACGATCGGGGGTGGTTTTGCATGGCTCCTGGCAGGGAAGGAGACATCATCGTTAGGGCGGTATCTTTTCACGGTAGATGCATGGAATGTCGCTTCTCGGTTTCTGTACATTCTGCCATCCATTTCTACCGTGTAATTTTGTGTATGCTCATTGTATCCCATTATCTTGAATGGTCCACGCCAGCGTGGTTGTAATTTCTTGCTACATCCCGCTTCTGTTGCGAATAAACTTCCATATACAAGTAACAGATTCCCCATTCCTATCAGTGTGTGGTGTCTGTAACGACCCAGCATACATGAGCTATGGCAGCCGGAACCTACACCCATACAGGTAGCCCGGAGGCGAACTGGTAGGAACCGGCAGGCAAGTGAGTACTTGACCTATGGAGACCCGATGGCCCGGGCTTCAAGATGAGCAGAATTGGCAGGCACAAGTATTTAGGTACATGGCTACACCCGAGATTGGTGTCGGCATACTTAGGGACCTATGATGGGGCAAGACACAGCTAGGCTG
>PYWC01000030.1:1396897-1412231 GCA_003182015.1 Tuber magnatum | reverse complement strand
CAATCCTCTCGAGACCTTAATTGAGTGAAGCGTCAGGCTTAACGATATTAAGTTTTACCGTCTACTTTACTCTTACATCTGTGTGAACTTTTGGCGATAAGGTTGAAGTTGTTTGGTACGGTCGCAACCTAGGGATCCATCTTCCTAGGGGTGCCCCCGTTACAGTGTCTGCGTCGTTTAGCTGCCGTTCTAGTGCTTCTGAATGGTGCGATTTTAATCGCATTGAATGGCGCATTCCGGATCGCTTGGTGCCTGTTTAATAATTCATCGGCTGCTGGTACTACAGTGTTCCTGAAGTTCACTAGGGGAAGTAGCGGGTAATTCTTTCCGAAAATAGCTTTATATGGTGACATGCGGAGAGTTTCTGACCATCCCACATTCAGGTATGCCGCTGTCTCAGGTATGGCATCAAACCAGTTGTTTTGTCTGGCGTTGTAACGGGGGCACCCCTAGGAAGATGGATCCCAAGGTTGCGACCGCACTGAACAACTTCAAACTTATCGTCAGAAGTTTATACAGATGTAAAAGTAAAGTAAATGGTAAAACTTAATATCGTTAAGCCTGACGCTTCACTCAATTAAGGTCTCGAGAGGATTGATTGTTGGAGTACGAGGGTTCTTGCATAGACTTTCAGGTAGTTTTATCCTATGCCAGAAACTCCCCCATCAGTTTACTCCAACTATTTGAGTACACCCTTCTCCGCTGAGGGTGGTCCGACACGTCTCCTGGCACACCCTTTGGGCATGCATGTGTCGACACACTCTAGTTAGCGTTCACTCTATGCGGTTATCCTTTGTGCGGTACATTTCCATTTTGCCAGCCAGAGTGAAAACCTCTGCGCATCGGTGTCTTGCCAGTGGCTAACAGTCAAGGCACCTCATGAACGAGACTATCTATGATACCCTTCCCAGATGCATTGATCTCTACTTGACTCCAGAGGCTACCGTGAGGGGTTTATCTATTTACTTTTTACGGGTCGCGGGCTTCCGGTGTCTTCCCCAGGGCCTGGTAGTCCGCGAGTGATCCACTGGGCGCTACCCTTGACCACTACCTCGGATCTACCTTACCTGTGGTAGGAATCATGCTTTTAGTGTCTCTGCACTTCCTTTTCAGAACCTATAGCGTTGGGAGCATGTTCCGGCTTGGTAGGTGTAAAACTCTCCCAGTCGCCCCCGCACCACCCGGGACTACCTTCGAGATCCCCACGGTTAACACCCGTTAACTCAGTCAGTTCTGGTCCGTTTTACTCCCAACAACTTGGAGTAGGTACTCCGCCTCCCCCCCTATGCCTCCATGTATATCCTGCGAACAGCCTACGGTCGACCGGACGGCAGCGATGTATACGGTGTTGCCAGCATGTCTGCAAAGATTCCTCTTTGCTAGACTACACACAACTACATAACCGTTTGCCTATGACGTCCGGGCCTCAAGGCGGGGCCAGAGGGGTATGATAGGAATAATGTCTTCAATTTACAGTTTCCTCGAAGCTACGTAGCGCGCCCAATAGCATCCCCCGGAACCCCAGATTCCAGTATCATGCATGGCTTCACATGACCAACATTTCAGTCAATTTTCCTGAACTCTCCGAAGGACTTCGTATTGAAAGGTAGGGTAACTCAGGACTCTTGGGCAGGGTAACCCAAGACCCAAGGGTAGGGTAACCTTGTCCAGTGGAGAAGTTAACTTTTCCCTATTACCCTGTCTATCCCGTCGCCGGCGCTAGACCTTTCTGACCTGTCTCCAGTTACCCAGCCTAGCTGAGCAACTGCCCCTTCGTAAGTCCCTAAGTGCGCTGACACCAATTCTGTTCATTCTCGGAGCCCGGGCCATCGGGTCTCTATAGGTCAAGTACTTACTTCCCTGCCGGTTCCTATCAGTTCGCCTCCTGGCTACCTGTATAGGTATAGGTTCTGTCTGCCATAGCTCATATATGCTGGGTCGTTCCAGGCGTTGACTAGGTTTCGGAGACCTGTCTTCAATTCCCGAATTTTTCTCTTGACCTGTCTATTCGTTTCATGATGGCCTGGTGCCGCCGTGATATGCTCCATGCCTAACGATCGACACTGTTGTCTCTATAGATGCGACTCGAACCATGGGTCCACATCGCTTACTAGAGATGTTGGGTAGCCATGGGGTGTAAATATTTTGTTGCGTAGAAGTTCCCAGGTTGTTATCGCTGTTACTTGCTTTGTTGTAGGTATAAGCCACGTGAATTCCGAAAACCTATCCATGGCAACTAGGATCGTGGCGAATCCTCATGAATTGTGGAAGGGTTCCACAAAGTCAATAGCTATTGATTCAAACATTTCTGACGGGAGGGTAATTGTACGAGTCTTTCCTTGTGGCAATTTTGTAGCCTCCTTATTTACCTGGCATGTGTGGTACTGGGTTACATATGCTCCAAAGTCTTTCCGCATTTCAGGACAAAATAGGTACTCCGTTGCATACCGCAAGTTCCGTTCAACACTGTTGTGGCCTTTGTTGTAAATTTCGCTAATGACATATTATCTTAATGTCATATTTCCATATATGGGGCCTTTCGGAATATACGGCAGTCTTCCCGGTATCTGGTTTTTGCGTGTAGCATTCCGTTTGCAACCTTGTAAGAGGACAAGTCTCCTGTGGAGTCCATATTCTCATTTACCTTCTGCTAAATTGGTTCTTTCTGGTATGCCGCTACCATGTGTGCTCGGAACGTTTCGATCATTTCATTGACTCCTTTTAAGCTGTCACGTTCGTCTTCTATCTCGCTTCCTCGGGTTGTCTCAGCTAGGTCTTCCTCCTCATTGTCTTCCAAGATATCGTATAGCCCGCGCCGGTTTTCTGTCATTGTCGCAGGCATTACTGAGACTATTGTCTCCTTGGTAAGGCTTTCTAGCTGTTCCGCTTGCCTAATCGGTGGTGGGCTATCGGGTCCTAGTATTCAGAATGTTGCTATAGTCTCAGTCATCAGGTTCTCTATTTGTTCCGGCTCCGGCATTTAGAATGCCGCGGCTTCCGGGTTTAGTAGTGCCGGAATTGCATGAGACCTGGGCGTTGGCTGGGCAAGGGTGGACGGCCCTTCTCCCGCACTAATTGGTCTTCCGCCGGTCGTTTGTTCCCATTCCCAGTCATTGATTTCGGGGGACTCCGGAGGGCGGGGGTTGATTTCAGTACTTGGGGAGCTCAGTCCTTCACTAAGTGGGTAAGGGGTTGATTTTTCCCATCGTCCAGGCTGGTTGTGTGTGAATTTGATCTCGGTTTGATGATATCGGCAATGATCCACGTAACAGTGTGAGTAGTGTAAAGCACTATGTTGGAGTTCTTCCGGTGGCATATTTTGCAGGGTACACAGGTCACCGCAATGGTTTCCTGCAGTGATTGAGCAGGGGCTTTCGGGGAGGACAGGGGCCTCGTTGGGGTACTCAGTATAGGAGAATGGAGGGGAAGTAGGGGAGAACTCATGCATGGGCTCCATTGTGTTTTATTCTTGCTCGTATACCGTGTTATCCAAGATATCATCCGATTCCTTCGTACGATCATGGACATAGAGTGGATTCAAGTCTGATTCTCCCCCATATGTCCGGGAAAGGGCATCAGCTAAATGGTTCGCGCTTCGTGGTGCGTAGACTATTTTCGCGTCATATTTTCGCAAGGCACTTAGCCATCTCACATGCTTTCTGCTTGGGTTTTTTTGCCGTTCGTAGGTGTATCAAGAGTTGGTGGTCAGTAACTATTGTAAAGGAATTTCCCATTAGTACATTGTGGAACCGATTAAGCGCTTCCACTATTGCTAAGGCCTCTTTATCTGTAGTCCCATAGTTCATCTGAGTGTTGGTGAATTTTCTGCTGTGTAACGCGGCTCGTCGTGCCGTTTCATAAGTGGGTCCCTGTCCCACCCATGCTCCAACTCCTAAATCTGAGACATCTGTAACCAACCAAATTGGTTCCTTGTTTCGTATGTCGATCGGTCGGGCAACTTGGTGATCAATGATTCGCTTTCGGACCATATCGAATGCTATTTGGTGGTGTAACGGGTGCACCCCTAGGAAGATGGATCCTAAGGTTGGGACCACACCGAACAACTTCAAACTTATCGCCAAAAGTTCACACAGATGTAAGGGTAAAGTAGACGGTAAAACTTAATATCGTTAAGCCTGACGCTTCACTCAATTAAGGCCTCGAGAGGATTGCTTGTTGGAGTAGGAGAGTTTTTCCAGAGACTTTTCAGGTAGTTTTATCTTGTGCCAGAAACTCCCCCATCAGTTTACTCCAACCATTCGAGTACACCCTTCTCCGCTAAGCGTGGTCCGACACGTCTCCTGGCACACCCTGCAGGCATGCATGTGTCGACACACTCTCATCGGCGTTCACCTTACGCGGTTATCGTTTCTGAGGTGCATTTACATTTTGCCCACCAGAGTGAAAACTTCTGTGCATCGGTGTCATGCCAGTGGCTAACGGTCAAGGCACCTCCTGAACTAGACTATCTATGACACCCTTCGCATATGCATTGATCTCTACTTGACTCCGGACGCTACCGTGAGCGGTTTATCTATTTACTATTTATGGGTCTCGGGCTTCCGCTGTTTTCCGCAGGGCACGGTAGTCCGGGGGTGATCCAATGGGCGCTACCCATGACCACTACCTCGGATCTACCTTACCTCTGGTAGGAATCATGCTTTTAGTGTCTCTGCACTTCCCTTTCAGAGCCTATAGCGTTGGGAGCAGGTTCGGGCTTGGTGGGTGTAAAACTCTCCCTGTCGCCCTGGCACCACCGGGGACTAGCTTCAGGACTGCCACGGTTAACACCCGTTAGCTCCGTCAGTTCTGGTCTGGTTTACTCCGAACAATGTGGAGGAGGTACTCCACCTTCCACCACATGCCCCCTTACACATCCTGCGAACCGCTTACAGTCGACCGGACGGTAGCGACGTATACGGTATTGCAAGCATGTCTCTAAATGGATTGCTCTTTGCTAGACTGCACACAACTACACAACCGTTTGCCCATGATGTCCGGGCCTCAGGACGGGGCTGGAGGGTTATGATAGGACTAAGGTCTTCAATTTGCAGCTTCCGCGAAGCTACGTAGCTCGCCCAATAGCATCCCCCAGAATCCCAGATTCCACTATCATGCATGGCTTCGTGTGACAAACATTCCCGTCATTTTTCCCGAACTCCCCGCGGGACTTCGTATTGAAAGGTAGGGTAACTCATGCCCTTGGGCAGGGTAACCTGTCCAGTGGACAAGATAACTTTTCCCTGTTACCCTGTCTATCCCGTTGCCGGACATAGACGCTTTTGACCTTTCTCCAGTTACCCAGCCTGGCTGAGCAACTGCCCCTTCAAATGTCACTAAGTACGCTGACACCACTCCCGGGTGTATCCAGGTACCCAAGTTCCTGACCAGCCAATTCCGTTTGTTCTCGGAGCCCGCGCCATCGGGTCTCCATAGGTCAACTGCTTAGTTGCCTGCCGGTTCCTACCAGTTAGCCTCCGGGCTCCCTGTATGGGTATAGGTTCCGTCTACCATAGCTCATGTATGCTGGGTCGTTACAGGTGGGTCATTGTCCATATGAATTCGGTGTTTCCCGTTAAGTCGGTTAGCGGTGCTGTCAACGTGGCACGGTGTGGCAGAAACTGGGCCACATAATTCACTATTCCAAGGAATTGTTGTAGTTCCTTCTTGTTTTTTGGTGTCTCCCATGCTGCAATGGAAGATATTTTCTGGGTGGAGGCATGAATTCCCTCGTTGTCCACTATGTGTCCTAATACTTCCAGCTTATTCGCAAAAAGTACTGACTTCTTTTTGCTCGCAAACAATTTTACTTTTCTGAGCCAATCACAAACTTGGCGTATGTGTCTCTCGTGTTCCTCTGGTGTGTGTGAAAATATGAGAATATCATCAATGTATACTCATACAAAATCATGTAAATATTCGCTCAGGAGGTGCTCCATTATTCACATAAATGTTGCTGGTACATTCATATCTCCTTGGAGCATTACTTTGCTCACAAATCCTCCGAACGGGGTTTCGAATGAGTTGAACTTAACACTGTCCTTCTCCACCCGTGTTTGGAAGTATGCGTTGCTTAGGTCGATCTTGCTCCTGAATTTCGCTAGTCCTATTTGGTTAAGGATCTGCAGTTGATTTGGTATTGATGTACTATCTGTGATCGTGTTGTCGTTTCTCACTTTCAGGTCCACCAAGGGGCGGATCCTTCCATCTGACTTTGGTTGTATAAACATAGTTGCCGCTCCAGGTACTTGTTGTCGTACAATTACTCTACTTCATAATTTCGCGTTATTTCAGTTCATGAGTTTTTCCTTTTAGGCTTCTGGGATCTAGTATGTTGGTTGGTTTCGTAGGTCGGTTGGATCTTTTAGCTGAATGTGGTGGCTAATCTTACGTACAGGGGGTAGCGTTTCAGGGACCTTGTCCGGGAATACATCCTTGTATTCTTCCAACAATGTTTTTGAGGTGGTGTCTGACACAGTGGCTCGGAGTTCCCCGCTTCTTGGTTTGCACAGCACACGTAGTTTGTTATTGGGAAATTCCACTACTGTATCCCCATACCTGACAAGAGCGTTATGTCTTTTCAGGAATGGCATTCCAATCAGGGCATCGTACTTTGCCAAGTTCCCTACCAACATCTCCTGATTTGTCCATTTCTTTTTCCCAATTCCTACGGTCAGTGCACATTTCTTATGGCCCGACGAGCGGAATCCTTTCATAGCCATATTGACTGTTGTTGGTTGGGGTAGAGGCTCGGTAGGGATGCCATGGGTAGAGATAAAGGTGGCGCTAATTATGTCGCAGCTGATTGTTCCCGTGTCTAATAGCACCTTGGCTGGATGGCCTTCTATGTGAATCGTTCCTTCAAGAGCGTCATGGGGCCTGATTGCCAACGTTGGTTGCGTTCGCGGGCTTTCCATTTCCACTGAATTAATTTCCACTTCATCATATTCAGTTGCTTCCATGTGGTTTGTGTTAGCCTCTCGCTTAGCGGCCTTTCCTTTTCCTTTTTTGGAGTAGCAATCCTTTGCGTAGTGCCCCTTTTTCGCGCATTCGAAACATGTGCCTTCCTCGTGTTGTTTCTGCTTCTTGTCTTTCTTGTCCTTTGAATCCTTGCGGTATGGTTTATCCTTTTTCATATTATCCCACGATGATGATCCTTTACTGTTCCTTTGCTGCGGTACGTGGGTTCGGTAAACTCCTGTTTCATACAGGATAGTGTCCTTCCGTTCGGCCCACTTGACTATCCTGTCAAAGGAATCACCTTCCTCCTCCATGGGTTCTACCTGCTGTCATAGTCTGGGATGCATTGCTTCATACAATCTTTGTCGCAGTGTATACTGAGACACCGTCCCAGTAGGCAATCGTCCATAATACATTAAGAGATCCGTTGCAACCAAGGTTACTCTTTCTGTTTTGCCATTTCGTACTTGCTGGATATCCTTGAATCTTTTGTATAGTTCTTCCCTGTTTCGCGAGTATTGTAATCTCTCTCTCAAGTATTTTATCAAGGTTGTTCCCCGGATCTTTTCCCTGCTCTTATAGTGGTTCATTGCTTGGTGGTATGCTTCCACTGCCTTTCCGGTACAGAAACTTCCAAAGTATGCTCCGCTTCCTTCCTTAGGTTTTCCCCCTCCATGTAGGGCCAGGTATTGAGAGGTTGTTATAACCCACCGGTCAAATACTTCAGGTTTTAAGTCTTCCTTTTCGCCCGACAACGAGGGTGGCAGCAGAAGTTTGATTTTAGGTCCAGTCCGCACGGCCCCTGAGCCGAGCGGTCCGGCGGATTCGCCTTTGGACATATTGTGTTCGGACTCTCCGTTCGGAGAGCTGTCGTCTGAGGACCTTTGTGGAGAGTCGCTGGGGGATTCGGCCGGTGGCTGCCTTACTACCGAGTGATCTGATGCTTTTCGTCGTCTTCTTCCTTCTTAGGTGTTCCGACAGGTATGCTATCTTTCTTCGGTGGTTGCGCTGGTACCTTCCCTTTACTGGGGCTGGGGGGAAATAGCCCAGGAAGGCTAGTTGCTGCCTTTGCTAATTCGTCAGCTGATTCGCTAAAGGTCTGCTTGGCCAAGTCTTGCGCGACTTGTTGTTCTGCTTCCTCTATCGAGAATTCGCTCTTTGGCCCTTTCGGTTTCTTGGGTTACCTTTTCTTGGTAAGGCCTTCTCAGGGACCTGCTTCCCACTTCGCATCTCCAGTGACTCAAGGGTGTCGTGTTGGCAGAGCGGAACCCTTCGTGGTTCTGCCGCTCCCCGATGCTAGCTTCACTATTGGACTTTTCGTAGATTGATCAGACCGGGTCCCTGTAGGGTTCTTCACCACTTGCTGAGATTAAAAAAATGTAATGTTTTCGGGCCAGGCCCTAGTCACGTAGCGGTACAATAGGAGTGGATGGCTTTGTGGTCAACAGGAAGCGAGCGCTGCTTGCTAAAGGAGGCTTCGAACGGGGTATAATAGGAGATCAAAGAAGTAACCATTCAACCAAGTATATTTTAAGAATACTGTCTGCCAAAGTGTGATGTTTCCATCCCGGAAATCAACAGTCTTTAAATACAGCATATCACTTATCTCTAGTATGAGCGACATTGCAAAACAAGGTATGTATCAACCAATAGCACACGAAACAAGACAAGTATCAAATGAGACTGTGAAACCAAACATAAAACAATGTGTGTATCAACCGATAGCACACCAAACAATACAAGTATCAAACAATACTGTGAAATCAAACATAAAACAACCTAGTACCCATTCCGGTTACACAGGAGGTGAACTGGTAGGAACCGGCAGGCAAGTAAGTACATGACCTACCGAGACCCGATGGCCTGGGCTCCGCGAATGAACTGAATTGGCTGGTCAGGGACTCAGGTACCTGGATATACCCAGGAGCGGTGTCATCCTACTTAGGGACTTCTGAAGGAGCAGTTGCTCCGCTAGGCCGGGTAACGGGAGACAGGGTAACAGGGAAAAGTTATCTTGTCCGTTGGACAAGGTTACCCTACCCTGGGGATCAGGTTACCCAGCCCTGGGGCTTGGGTTACCCTGCCGAAAGTCCTGAGTTACCCTACCTTTCAATACAAAGTCTCTCGGGGAGTTGGGGAAAATTGACGGGAATGTTTGTCACTTGAAGGCATACATGATACGGGAATCTGGAGTTCTGGAGGATGCTATTGGGTGCGCTATGTAGCTTCGATGAAGCTGTAAATTGCAGACATTATTCCTATCATACCCCTCCGGCCCTGCCTTGATGCCCGGATGTCATGGGTAAACGGTGGTGTAGTTGTGCGCAGTCTAGCAAAGGGGAATCTTTGGAGACATGCTGGCAACACTGTGTACATCGCTGCCGTCCAGTCGACAGTGGGCTGTTCGCAGGACACATAAGGAGGCATAGGGTAGAAGGTGGAGTACCTCCTCTAAGTTGTTCTTTGTAAAATGGACCAAAACTGACGGAGTCAACAGGTGTCAACCGTGGGGGTCCTGAAGCCAGTCCCGGGTGGTGCCTGGGCAACAGGGCGAGTTTTACACCAACCAAGCTCGAAAGTGTCCACAATGCTATAGGCTCTGAAAGGGAAGTGCAGAGACACTAAAAGTATGGTTCCTACCACAGGCAAGGTAGATGCGAGGTAGTGGTTATGGGTAGCGCCTACTGGATCACCCCCAGACTACCGTGTCCTGCGGATGGCACCGGAAGCCTGGGACCCGTAAATAGTAAATAGATTAACCACTCACGGTAGCTTCCAGAGTCAAGTAGAGATCAATGCATATGGGAAGGGTATCATAGATAGTCTAGTTCATGAGGTGCCTTGACTGTTGGCCACTGGCAAGACACCGATGCGCAGCAGCTTTCACAGCGGCAGGCAAAATAGAAATACAATGCAGAAACGATAACCACAATCAGGTGAACGCCGCCTAGGGTCTGTCAACACATGCATGCCCACAGGGTGTGCCAGAAGATGTGTCGGACCAACCTTAGCGGCGAAGGGTGTGCCTGAATAGTTGCAGTAAACTGATGGGGGAGTTTCTGGCATAAGATAAAACTACCAGAAGGTCTATGCGAGAACTCTCCTACTCCAACAATCAATCCTCTCGTGACCTTAATTGAGTGAAGCACCAGGCTTGATGATATTAAGTTTTCCCGTTTACTTTACTCCTACATCGGGGTGAACTTTTGGCGAGTTGAAGTCGTTCAGTGCAGTGGCGACCTTGGGATCCATCTTCCTAAGGGTGCCCCCATTACAGTATATCGTTAAGCAAGCTCCTCGCTTACCTCCTCTCCCAATTAATTGTTTTTTGACCGTCGGCACTCACCTTGGGTGAATACTGGCAGCCTTGTCTAGAACAAGTAGCCCAGGGTGGAAAGAGCAATGACTAGTACCGAACTTCAAACCAGAATGCAATCCACCTCAGATTCAGACCTTGAACTTGACGAGAACTCCGCCAACCCATTTTCTGCATCAGTTTTCGCGGATGTCCGCGGTATTGAATGGGACGGTCACCAGTTGCTTTTAGAGGCCGCCCCTATTCAGTTACCTGATGGATGTGTTGATCTTATGATTACAGACCCGCGTGCTGCAGCGCTTCTGTTCTTTCAAGATTCTGCCCTCGTCCATACCATGCTCCCTCCCCCACTGCAAGGGGTACCATCTAGCGAGTTGTCCCGCGAGTTCGTGGAACCCTACATCGTCCGCGAGGTATTCAAGTCGATTGCGGACCCGAAGCAGGAACTGAAGAACTGGAATGACCAGCAGCAGCAGGTGTTCCGTCAACAGATTACTACAGCAGCGGTGGAATGGATAAAAGTACAGCAGGAGGCATACCCGCGAATGTTAAGAGACCAGAAGGCATTGAACGATCATATGACAGTGCTGGAAAGTGCCTTCGCACGAGGTTATAGTATTGATGCTGGGAATAACGTACTGATGATAGAGGCCGCGGCCCCACTCCCACTCATCCACACGAAACCAGAGAACTTCGGGATGGAACCGGCTATGAGAGCCAGGGATGAGCAGAGGAGGGCGCACCTAAGCCCGGTGGGTATATGAATGTTGGAAAGCCTCAAGGGTGAAGGCTACAGCTATAGCCCGTCCTTCACCAGAGCATCAACAGGCTCTCAGTCTATCCCCGCCTCGATCACTCGCAGTCGGTCAGGAAGTCCGGCGATTGAATCAAGGGATAGGCATCGGGTTAAGAAAAAAACGTCAAAGCCAAAGAGTATCACGGCACCAGATACACCCGATCTTACTACGCGGCCGACCCCTGCTCCCATTAACCCCCCTGCAATACCGTTGGTTGCAACTCCCATACCTCACATTGCTGCCCCAAGACCAACACCTGTACCCGTCTCGATGCCCGCTCCTGATACCTTTCCTGCCACAGTCTTCCCTCCAGCAGTATCGGCTACCCTAGGGTTCCGACCACTGTGCGTGGCATCAACTTGATTTTTCGAACCCGTTAGGCACCAGGAAGAGCAAGTACCCATAGCTCCATCATGCAGGACTCCGATCCCCAGACCTGAGCACCTGCTCGCTCCGTACCCTGGGCATCCGTGATTCCCTCTGCCCCCTCAAAACCAACTACTCCCTCCGTGCTCCCCACAATCACAAGTGGCAAGTCGGACCGCCAAGATGAATTTTGCCTGTCGGGCTGCATATCTCAAGAAACCCGCATGGGATGGATTCATTACCATACATATGGGTGTAGGAAGGAACAACGGACCCCCGCAAGGCATTGAAGCAGGCAGAAGGAAGGAGATAGACCGCCAACATGTGGGTATTGTGGCTCATGGAGGCACGTTGGCCCCCCGATGCAATCCCTAAGCTGCTCGGAGGTACAGGCATTTCTGCGGATAAATCAGGTGGCGCCTAACCCAACTCCTGAGAGTGGGCGCTGCCCTGTTCCACCACCGGCATCAGTACCAGCAGGGGCTAACCCCCCCACGGATGGGAATCAGGATGGCCAGGAGGAGCGGTTTGATGGGTATGATAGACCACGGGAGACACCAGGCAGAAACGCCGGGGATGGTGGAGATGGAAATGCACCTCCTGGGCTGGTGCAACCGGAGTGGGGGGAGATCCAGGGGACTACGACCATGACGGTTAGGATAATGATGATGTCAATTCCCTCCCTGATTTGACCTGCTTCCTCGGCGCTTGCAAGGAATATTGGAGTGAGGGGAAGAAACGATGGTGGGACCGCCGAGCTAAGTAGCTACAACGGGAATTCCGGAGCAGATCGATGTCACAGCCATCCTCCAGACAGCAGCAGAAGAAGCCGGGAAAATTGAGCGGTATTCCAGCCTTCCAGGGAAAGGTTACCAAAGCTGCAAGGTTCCTAACGTTAGTGGAGGTCAAGTTCGAATACTTCGCGGGGGGCAGGTTGACCGATATGGACAAGGTAAACCTGGTGATCCCCCTCTTAGAAGATACCGCCTGAACATGGTATCTGGGGCTGCATTCACACATCAATAAAGAGGCAGCCAAACATGCTGGCGTTCCTGTTAACAACAGTAACCTGTTGATAACGTGGAAAGGATTCCGGGAACAACGGGAACGAAGTTTTGGCGGTGACCAAGCGGAGCCGAGACCGATCCCTTCTCGATTGACAAGACCTGGTCATGAAGCTACATCACATTGATGAGTACCTGGACAAGATAATTGACTACATGTATAAGCTTAGCTATACAGATCCAGTCCAGGTACGAGAAAAGGTACGGTCGGGTATTACCCAGGAAGTTCAGAATGCATGGGCACTCCAGTAGCCCCACCCAAGCGACTTGAACAACCACCTTGATCTTCTGCGGAAAGTTGGACACACACTGGAAGACAACACCCGGTTCAGTAACCGACTGTTCCATCCTGTCCACCGGTCTCAGCCAACAGAAAGGAAGGATGATAGGTCATCGACTTCCGTGAGGTTTAAGAAGAAGGAAAAAGGTTTGGGCAGACAGAACCAGAGGTCTGCCAAACCTACTAATTTCAATGCGGGGAAACAGACGAAGCTGGCGACTTCTGAGTATGCAATAGCGCATAAGGAAATCCCGTTGACTTGGAGCAAACGTTGGAGAAAGCACAACCAGTGCACCAAGTGTGAACAAAGTAGTCACTTCTGGAGGAAGTGTACTGCCATGTCCCCAGTCGTTGGTTCATCCAAACAGGCTCGTGGGTTGAAACGGTCAGCCACGGTAAACAAGCCCGCATGGATAGACAAGCGGCTAAAGCGCAAGGAAGCGCCACCACCGGCTTCCTTGTCAAAGCTACTTGAAGTCTGTCAGGCATCACCCCAGATCATGGAGGTTCATACTGATGGCTCGGAATAGGTAAGAACCAATTCTGTTTAAGGTGTAATCATATTAACCCGCATCCATAGACCCCTGAGGGATGGATAGACATGAGCCATGGAGGTGGCTTCGGAGATGAGTAAGTACTCTTCCACCGCATAAACGACCTTGATACTGACTACACCCAGGTGGTGTAGGCAGGTAGATGTTGCGGGCCATGTGCGGTGGGCTAGGTCATCCCTCCTTTGTCGGGTTTTTGGTTATTTCCTTTGTTCTAGTTATACGTACTTCTTTTAGGATTTCATTAGCTGGATGGGGAAGTCATAAGACATTATTTCAGTTCAGGCTAGGTGAGGTCCTGCTTCAGGAGACACTCGACATTGGGGAAGCAAGGCTGCATCACTTGGAACCAGTCCGATAGCGGACTTCTACCCACCTCGGGAAAAAATTGTTATGTTTAGTAAAAGCGGAATTGGTTCAGGCTGGACTTGATCAAATAATTGATGTTATTTTCAAGTTTACCTGAGGAGGGTTCAGTACCCGAAATCATGCTGGCGTGATAGTAAACACCCCAGTTATTAATAAAAGACCAATCCCAATCCCTTAATATTTGCCAACCCATGTGGCCGCTCTTGTGTCGAAAGGCAAGAGAGTAAAAGGAATTACGAAGCCAAGATGAATAAGTCACCAAGACAAGCGAAGAGGCAGAAGGGTGACAACTTGCCTCAGCATACCAAGTCTATCCACCTGCGGGTCCAGTTAGACTGGAAGATAGGAGCTAGACATGTAAGCACGGAAGCGCTCCTGTTACTCAGTAGTGGAGCTACTGGGCCAGTGTTTAGTAGTGGATGGGTTAAGCTGACTCAGGCACCTTGTGTACAATGAAAGGTACACGTGCCGATAAGCGACGCCAGCGGTAATCACATTCCTGGGTCAGGTCTACACTGTATCAAGTCATTAGAGATGAGGATAGGTAACCACTACAATAAGATGCCCTGTGAAGTTGCGGATATGCCCGACACCAAGGTGGATGGGTACCTACCTATGTCTTGGTTGAAGGACCATAGCCCGGACATAGATTGGAAGACAGGATCACTAACCTGGCGCTCAGATTTCTACAAGGCTAACTGCCTGGCAAAGCAGGGGCGGTTAGTGTTCATGACCGATAAAGAGTTACTAGCGGAAGACCCTAGTGATGTGTACCTATTGGGAATTGTGCAATTCTACGAAGAAGAAGGTGCCGACATTATGGTTAAGCTACTCTCAGAGTATCAGCATTATGGTGATATCTTCAGTCAAGAACGGATTGCGGCACTACCGGAGAACTCGTAGTATGACCACACAATCGAGTTGCAATGCGGAACTCAACCTCCCTTTAGGCCTATCGATCTGTTATCGGAAAAGAAGCTTAAGGCACTCTGGGAATATCTCAATGACATGGTGCAAGCGGGAAAGCTGCAGTGATCCAGTTCCTCGGCAGCAGCCCCTATCCTGTTCGTGCCTAAACCAGATGGTACATTGAGACTGCTAATAGAGAACTGAGTGCTGAACAAAATCACGGCGAAGAGTAAGTACCCTCTACCGTTAATGAATGAACCGCGAGACAGGTTCGGAAAAGCGGCTGTGTTTACCAAGTCAGACTTGAAGAACGGCTACCACCTTCTGAGGATGGCAGAACGTGAGGAATGGATGATGGCCTTCTGGTGCAGATATGGACTGTATGAATACACGGTCATGCCAGTTGGGTTGTGTAATGCCCCAGCAACTTTTGAAATCATGATAAATGAGGTCTTTCGGGATCGCATGGATGCAGAAGTTATCGCGTAAATGGATGACATCCTGATCTACTCAGCAACTATGGAAGTGCACGTCGCGATGGTGAGACATGTGATGGGGCAATTGCGGAAAGCTAGACTAGGTGTAACGTGTTCGGGCCAGGCCCTAGTCACATAGCAGTACGATAGGAGCAGATGGCTTCGTGATCAACACGAAGCGAGCGCTGCAGGCTAAAGGAGGCTTCGAACGGGGTAATTGACTACATGTATAAGCTTAGCTATACA
>PYWC01000030.1:1384699-1395876 GCA_003182015.1 Tuber magnatum | reverse complement strand
GGTTCACCAACAGTCCCATTAGCTGATGGCGCAGTCTCCACGGTACTTGCTCATAGTTTGACATCGTAAGGCTGTTGGATGGAACGTTCATTTCTTTCGTTATTGCCAGTACTCCGCCTTGGCCAGCCGAGCTAGGTATGCCGCTTCATCTTCCATTACCCGATTCTTATCTTCGCTGCTTTCGAAGTCGCTTTCGAAGTCGCTTTCGAAGTGGGCTGACCAGAATCCGTCCTGTATCCCTTGGTCTGTGTCTGGGCGCAGATGTTGGATTTCTGGCAGGGTGGGGCTCCATGCCACCGTCACATGGTTTATCGTAGAGGGTAGCTGGTCCTCTGGTTTATTGTCTTCCCACCATTGGTTAACCACTTCCATCGCATTTGCTAATCCCTCAAGAGGTTCCCAGCTATTCTCTGTTTCCGGGTACCCCACCCATTTGACTAGGAACTGGTCACGGTCATATCGTCTTCTGTTGTCTCGTATTGTTTCCACTTCCCATTCCGGTTTCTTGTTTACCACAATTGGGGGTGGTTTTGCGTGGCTCCTGGCAGGGAAAGAGACGTCATCGTCCGGGCGGTACTGTTTCACGGTGGAAGCATGAAATGTCGCTTCTCGGTTTCTGTACATTCTGCCATCCATCTCTACCGTGTAGTTTTGTGTATGCTCATCGTATCCGATTATCTTGAATGGTCCACGCCAGCGTGGTTACAATTTCTTGCTCCGTCCTGATTCTGTTGCGAACAAACTTCCGTATACTAGTAACAAGTTTCCCTTCCCTATTCGTGTATGGTGTCTGCATCGTTTCGCTGCCATTCTCTTACTTCTAAACCGTGCCATTTTAATCGCATTGAATGCCATGTTCCAGATTGCTTGGTGCCTGTTTAGTAATTCGTCTGCTGCCGGTACTGCGGATTTTTTGAAGTTTGCTAGGGGCAGTAGTGGGTAATTCTTTCCGAAAATGGCTTTATATGGTGACATGCCGAGAGTTTCTGACCATCCCGCATTCAGGTATGCTGCTGTCTCTGGTATGGCATCAAACCAATTATTTTGTCTGGCGTTGACTAGATTTCGGAGAGCTGTCTTCAATTCTCGGATTTTCCTTTCGACCTGTCCATTGGTTTCGTGATGGCCTGGTGCCGCCTTGATGTGTTCAATGCCTAACGATCGGCATTGTTGTCTCCACACATGTGATTCGAACCTTGGGTCTGCATCGCTCACTAGCGATGTTGGGTAGCCATGGGGTGTAAACATTTTGTTACGTAGCAGTTCCCAGGTTGCTATTGCTGTTACTTGCTTCGTTGTAGGTATAAGCCACGTGAATCCTGAAAACCTATCCATCGCAACCAGAATCGTATCGTATCCCCATGAGTTGTGGAATGGTCCTGCAAAATCAATGGCTATTGATTCGAAGATTTCTGATGGCAGGGCAATTGTTTGAGCCCTTCCTTCTGGCAATTTCGTGGGTTCCTTATTCACCTGGCATGTGTGGCACTGGGCTATATACGCTCTAAAGTCTTTCCGCATTTCAGGCCAAAATAGGTACTCCGTTGCGTATCGTAAGTTTCGTTCGCTACTGTGGTGGCCCTTGTTGTGAATTTCGCTAATAACATATTCCCTTAATGTTGTGTTTCCGTATGCAGGACCTTTCGGGATATACAGGCAGTCTTCTCCGTATCTGGTTTTTGCGTATAGCATTCCGTTTGCAACCTTGTAAGAGGACAAGTCTCCGGTGGAGTCCATACTTTCATTTACCTTCTTCCAAATTGGTTCCTTTCGGTATGCTGCTACCATGTGCGCTCGGAACGTTCCGATCATTTCATTGACTGTCTGTAAGGTGTCGCGTTCGTCTTCTATTTCGCTTCCTCTGGTTGTCTCAGGTAGGTCGTCCTCCTCGTTGTCTTCTAAAACATCGTAAAGTCCGCGTCGGTATTCTGTCATTGTCGGGGGCATTACCGAGACTATTGTCTCATTGGTAAGGCTTTCCAGCCGTTCCGCTCGCCTAATGGGTGTTGGGCTATCAGGTCCTGGCATTCGGAATGCCTCTATTGTTTCAGTTGTAAGGTTTTCTATCGGTTCTGGTTCCGACATCTGGAATACCGGGGCCTCCGGGTTTAGCAGTGCCGGAATTGCATACGACCTAGGCGTTGGCTGGGCAAGGGTGGACGGTCCTTCTCCTGCACTCATTGGTCTTTCGCCGGTGGTTTGTTGCCATTCCCAGTCATTGATTTCGGGGGACTCCGGAGGGCTTGGGTCGATCTCCGTACTCGGAGGGCTCGGTCCATCACTGGATGGGTAAGGGGTCGCTTTACCCCGTCCTCTAGGATGGTTGTTCGTAAACTTGATCTCAGTTTGGTGATATGGGCAATGATCCACGTAACAGTGTGAGTAATGAAGGGCGCTATGTTGGAGTTCTTCTGGTGGCGTGCTGCGCAGAGTACATGCGTCACCCCAATCGTTTCCTGCAACAATCGAGCAGGGGCTTTCGGGAGGTACAGGGGCCTCGTTGGGGTACTCAGTATAGGAGTAAGGAGGGGAAGTAGGGGAGTACTCCTGCGTGGGCTCCATTGTGTTTGATTCTTGTTCGTAGACCGTGTTATCCGAGATGTCATCCGATTCCTTCGTATGATCATGGACATAGAGTGGATTCAAGTCTGGTTCTCCCTCATAAATTCGGGAAAGGGCGTCAGCTAAATAGTTCGTGCTTCCTGGTGCGTAGACTATCTTTGCGTCGTATTTTCCCAAGGCACTTAGCCATCTCACCTGCTTCCTGCTAGGGTTTTTGGCCGTTCGCAGGTGTGTTAAGGGTTGGTGGTCTGTAACTATCGTGAAGGGATTTCCCATCAGTACATTGTGGAACCGATTAAGCGCTTCCACTATCGCTAAGGCCTCTTTATCGGTGGTCCCATAATTCATCTGAGCGTTGGTGAATTTTCTGCTGTGTAGCGCGGCTGGTCGTGCCGTCTCATAAGTGGGTCCTTGTCCCACCCATGCTCCAACTCCTAAATCTGAGGCGTCCGTAACTAGCCAAATTGGTTCCTTCTCTCGTATATCTATTGGTCGCATGACTTGGTGGTCGAGTATCCGTTTCCGGACCATGTTGAATGCGGTCTGGTGGGTTGTTGTCCATACGAATTCGGCGTTTCCCGTTAAGTCGGTTAGTGGTGCCGTCAATGTAGCGTGGTGTGGAAGGAATTGGGCCACATAGTTTACTATTCCTAGGAATCGTTGCAATTCCTTCTTGTTTTTTGGTGTTTCCCATTCTGCAATGGACGATATTTTCTGAGGGGAAGCATGGATTCCCTCGTTGTCCACTATGTGTCCTAATACTTCCAGCTTATCTGCAAATAGTACTGATTTCTTTTTGCTCGCAAAGAATTTTGCCTTCCTGAGTCGCTCACATACTTGGCGTATGTGTTTCTCGTGTTCTTCTGATGTGTCTGAAAATATGAGGATATCATCAATGTATACCCATACAAAATGATGTAAATATTCGCTTAGGAGATCTTCCATTATTCGCATAAATGTTGCTGGTGCATTCATGTCTCCTTGGAGCATGACTTTGCTCACAAAGCCTCCGAATGGTGTTTTGAATGAGTTGAACTTAACACTGTCCTTGTCCACGCGTGTTTGGAAGTATGCATCGCTTAGGTCGATCTTACTCCTGAATTTTGCTCGCCCTATCCTGTTAAGGATCTGCTGTTGGTTTGGAATTGAAGGACTATCCATGACCGTGTTATCATTCCTTACTTTCAAATCCACTAGGGGGCGGATTCTTCCGTCTGATTTGGGTTGTACAAACATGGGTGCCGCTCCGGGAACTTCCTGTCGTACAATTACTCCACTTCGTAATTTCTCGTTTATCCAGTTCATGAGTTTTTCCTTGTAGGCTTCTGGGATCGAGTATGTTGGTTGGTTTCGTAGGTCGGTTGGATCCTTTAGTCGAATGTGGTGGTTAATCTTACGCACTGGGGGTAGCGTTTCAGGGACCTTGTCCGGGAATACATCCTTGTATTCTTCCATCAATGTTTTTGAGGTGGCGTCTGACACAGCGGCTCGGATTTCCCCGCTTGTTGGTTTGCATAGCACTCGTAACCTGTCATCTGGGAATTCCACTGCTGTGTCCCCACACCTGATCAGAGCATTATGTCTTTTCAGGAAGGGCATTCCAATCAGGGCGTCGTATTTCGCCAAGTTCCCTACCAACATCTGCTGATTTGTCCATTTCTTTTTTCCGATTCCTACGGTCAGTCCACATTTTTTGTGGCTTGAGGAGCGGGATCCTTTCATAGCCATGTTGACTGTTGTTGGTTGGGGCAGTGGTTCCGTTGGGATTCCATGGGTGGAGATAAAGGTGGCGCTAATTATGTCGCAGCCGATCGTTCCCGTGTCAAATAGTACCTTTGCTGGGTGGCCTTCTATGTGAATTGTTCCTTCCAGAGCGTCACGGGGTTTGATTGCCAGCGTCGGTTGTGTTCGTAGGCTTTCCATTTCAACCGAGTTAATTTCCACTTCGTCGTATTCAGTTGCTTCCATGTGATTCGTGCTTGTCTCTCGCTTAGCGGCCTTTCCTTTTCCTTTTTTCGAATAGCAATCCTTTGCGTAGTGCCCCTTTTTCCCGCATTCGTAACACGTGCCTTCCTCGCGTCGTTTCTGTTTCTTGTCTTTCTTGTCCTTGCGGTATGGTTTATCCTTCTTCGTATTGTCCCGCGATGATGCTTCCCGCGATGATGATCCTTTGCTATGCCTTTGCTGTGGCACATGGGTTCGGTAAACTCCTGTTTCATACAGGATAGCATCCTTCCGTTCGGCCCGCTTTACTATCTTGTCAAAGGAATCATCATCCTCCTCCATGGGTTCTACCTCCTGACGTAGTCTGGGATGCATTGCTTCATACAATCTTTGTTTCAGCGTATACTGAGACACTGTTCCGGTAGGCAATCGTCCATGATACATTAAGAGATCCGTTGCGACCAGCGTTATTCTTTCTGTTTTGCCATTTCGTACTTGCTGGATATCCTTGAACCTTTTGTATAGTTCCTCCGTGTTCCGTGAGGATTGGAATCTGTCTCTTAAGTACTTTATCAGGGTTGTTCCTCGGATTTTTTCCCCACTCTGGTAGTGGTTCATTGCTTGGTGGTATGCCTCCTCTGCCTTTCCGGTGCAGAAACTTCCAAAGTACGCTCCGCTTCCTTCCGTGGTTTTGTCCACTCCATGTAGGGTAAGGTATTGTGAAGTGGTTATGACCCACCGGTCAAATACTTCAGGTTTTAGGTCGTCCTTTTCACCCGAGAACGTCGGTGGCAGTGGGAGTTTGACTTTAGGTCCTGTTCGCCCGGCCCGGCGGATTCACCTTCAGACATATCGTGTTCAGATTCTTCGTTATCCGAGCTGTTGTCTGAGGAGCTATCTGGATCTTCGCTTGGGTTATCGTCCGGTGGCTGCCTTGCTACCGAGTGATCTGATCCTTCTTCTTCGTCCTCTTCCTTCTTAGGTCTCCCGATAGGTATGCTGTCTTTCTTCGGTGGTTGCGCCGGTCCCTTTCCTTTACTGGGGCTGGTGGGAAATAGCCCAGGAAGGGTGGTTGCTTCCTTCACTAATTCGTCAGTCGACTCACTGAAGGTCTGCTTGGCCAAGTCTCGCGCAAGTTGTCGTTCCGCTTCGTCGATCGCAAAATCGCTCTTTGGCCCTATCCGTTTCTTAGGTTGCCTTTTCTTGGTAAGGCCTTCTCGTGGGACCTGCTTCCCACTCCGAGTCTCTAATGACTCAATCGTGTCGTTTCGGCGGAGCCGAACTTCTCGTGGTTCTGCCGCTCCCCGATGCTAGCTTTGCTTATTGGACTTTTCGTAGGTTGATCAGACCAGGTCCCTGCAGGTGTCTTAACCACTTGCTGAGGTTAAAAAAATGTAACGTGTTCGGGCTAGGCCCTAGTCACGTATCGGTACGATAGGAGCAGATGGCTTCGTGGTCAACACGAAGCGAGCGCTGCTTGCTAAAGGAGGCTTCGAACGGGGTGTAATAGGAGATCAAAGAAGTAACCGTTCAACCAAGTATATTTAAGAATACTGTCTGTCGAAGTCTGCTGTTTCCATCGCGGGAATCAGCAGTCTTTAAATACAGCATATCGCTTATCTCCAGTATGAGCGATATTGCAAAACACTGTGTGTATCAACCGATAGCACACGAAACATTACAAGTATCAAACGATACTGTGAAACCAAACATAAAACAATGTGTTTATCAACCGATAGCACACGAAACATTACAAGTATCAAACGATACTGTAAAATCAATCATAAAACAATTTGTGTATCAATCGATAGCACACGCAACACTCCCAGTATCAAACGATACTGTGAAACCAAACATAAAATCCTAGTAACCCGTACCGGTTACAGGTTTTGTCTTGTAAAGAGCATAAAGTAGTAGATAGGAAATAACAGTAGATGGTTGTGTGAAGAGCTAACCCATCTGTAAAATCCTGGTCTCTGTATAGACCTCTTCCCACAACCCTAACCCTGCCCTGACCCTCAAGCAAGGTTAGGTCCAAAATCATTCACAACCTTATGTGACTCAATCAAGCCATGTGCACAAAACATGAAACATCCCATGACCTCCAAGTGAGGTCATGTGTGAAAACATAAATCAACTACAATATAAATCAAAGGCATAATCAAATCACAGGACCTACCAATAAGGTCACGCATGAAACATAAACGAGTCTGCCTTGCTAGTAAGTCTTACCCGCTAGTCAAGACTCTGTCCATAACATTGACCATATGGCTTGTATGATATACCATCAGTCATAAACGAGGCCCATGACCTGCTGATGAGCTTATGTGCATGAAAGCATAACTTAACCACATGACCTCTAAATGAGGTGTTGTGTGAAACCTGTTCCTCGCTTCTATCACCTGGCTAGTCCTCCTCTAGCCAGGTTATGGCAGGAAGTGCCTTGCGGTGGTCCTGTGCTATCCTGACTCATTTCCCGTGTATGACCTTTGGACGAAAGAGTTGGGGTGCCCTGAGTTGCCCCCCATAATTGTCCCCTCTTTATCTTTGTCAGGTTTAAACCTTTTCTATCAAGGGGGGATATAAACTCTTGCTGTCCCGCGTCCGGGTCGGGGGTTATACTTGATTATGTCCCACTGAGATAGGTTAACTTTCTCTGTTATACACGGTTTGCTCTTCCTTTCACACTTCTGTCCCTGCCTATGCTCAAAACCCGGTCACTACGGTTCTCCAACATTCTTGAATAAGCCACTGTCCTGACTTGGAATGTAGGTCGAGGTCTTTATACAAGGCTCCCGGTTGCCAGATCCATCCCCTTTCTTGATCTGACGACTTCCAAACTCTAGGTACTGGTTGCACATGGGTTTGGTCCACCACTGGCCTTGGAGCGGTATTCCGGACCTCGACATTTAGGGGCCTAAACTTCCATGCTTTCTGTTGTTCTATTGTTGTGATAATGGCTTCTTTCCTAGAAGCTGCTCACTTGTGGCTGGTGTATCTGTACCAGGTGCAGCTTTTATTTTCCAGGCATTGGTGAACCAAGTTTTGTGATATCCCCTTGTGAGCCTTTTTCCAGTTCATATACTCAATCTCTTGAGTCTTGGTCAGTTTATAGGCTTGGGTGAACTATGCTGACTTGAAGGTCCCAGGTATGGTTTTTTCCTGGAACTTGCTAGGTTGCCCTTCCTTCCTTCTGTGCTTCTGCTCTATTTCTCTGTCCTCCCGCCCTCGTTTTAGCAGTCCAGACGGCCTTAGGGAGCTGGACGGAATTTCTTATCATTGCCTTTCCCTGTTTTGGAAAGCCCCCTCCTGGTTACTGCCCACTTGAAGGTGCTCCAACCATTCAGGATTAGTGCCACATCGCTTTTGAAACAATCCTTTTAGTATCGCCTTGGGTAGTCGGCCCTCCACTATCTTCCTCCATGCCATTCCTCGACGCTTGGCCTTGTCGTTCTAGTGTTCCATCGGGAGGAGATACTTATCAATGTAATGCTCATACTTGATCTTTCCCATCTGCCCCAAAGATATCTGGTCCTCATTGATCGATGAGAATTACACGATTATTTCATGCCAAAACTCTTTCCAAGTCCACAATTCAGGACAAGTACCCTACTCTTCGAGCCCTTCCATGCTTTTTCTATACCAGTTTCTGATGGGTGTTATATTTGTACCCTTCGTCCTTCCCAGGGCACATATAATTCTATCTTTATCCTCCATCCACAGCATGGGATGTTCGCTCAAGTAGTCCTGACATGCATGTAGCCAGGTTTTAATGTCCAGGTAGGACTTTGCTTTATATACGAATAGAGGGTTAGCGGGCTTTTTCTGATGCAAGACCCTCTGGTGAGCCAACTCCTTGGCCAGCTCGAGCATCAGTTGGTATTCCTCCTCTTCCTTAGCCATCCTCGGCCTTCCCGCAGGCAAACCCCCTCACCGTCCTCTTCCTCTTTCTCCATCATGGGTTGACCCCTCCTGATGCGAGCCTAACACTGTTTGTATTAGCATGGTCATTTCCCTTAATGACTGAGCAAATACCTGGGTCATGTTCTGCTATTCGTCCCTTAGCTCCGTCATCACCTTTTCATCCAGTGTCCATAGTTCTGTAACGAACCGTAATTTGTGGGTCCCCCACCAGTGTCGTTCTTCTTCTAACTCCTTTTGGAGTTTATCTACGCCTTTGTACAGCTCTTAGTCCATACTGACCGATGCTTGGACGGTACATCTCAGGTCCTGGTGCAGCTGTCCACTTATCACTCCTTGTCAATCTGACTATTCCTGCAGATGCGTGAAGATAGCCTTGATTACTCTCTTAAACCCTGTCATCTCTGCGACCACTTCCCCTTCGAGCTTCAAGCTCCTGTTTTGCCTCAGTGCCAACTCGTCTTCCACCAAGGTCTCCCCTTTCCGTAGTTGTTCTCTTACTTGTACAACACCTTCTGCTATTTCATTCCCCTTATCCGGCCGGGTGCCATAGGAGACAATCTGGTCATTCTGGGTTTGGGTTACACTTTGGTCCAGCTGGCCGATAAGGGTCGCAATGTATATGGCGAAGACACTCAAGTCAGTAGTGCCCGAGGGAGTCAGGGTTCTAGAGTGGGATCTTTGTCTGCTTCGAGTCTTTGTTATGCTTCAGGTAGGACCCCGAGGTACCTGTAGTCCTGATGAGTTTCTAGGTATGGGTGTAGACCCTAGCCATAGTGGTAGAATATCACCTCCTAGCTCTGGTGGTGCTAGTGGTAGTGGATATGGGCTATCCTGGCCTGGCCCCCAGGTGCTGAATAGCCGTTGCTGCCTCTCTATGCACAACAAATCGGTATCATTACAATTCTCAGATCCTTCATCGATCCTTGGTTTGCTACACCTTGTCTTTTCTTTGTATGAGTTTGATGGTTTCAAGGGTCTACTTGACCCCTTGCTCGAAAATTCAGAAGGGAACATCTTCCCCTTGGAAAGCTTCACTCACGGTAAGATCAAATTCGATTGCATGTATATGTGGGTTTCTTTGGAGGCAAATTTGGGATAGGTGGTGGAGGGTGTTAGATAAGTGGTCCCCCAGACTTATTGGAGAATGTGGTTGTGAGCCTCGTGAGTGTAGAAGATATCAATATAGTGTTAGGTGGTAGCTGACTCTAAGGTCAAGCAAGTCTGGACTAAGCCCCAATACCTGACCAAGTGGTTGCTAGGAAGACTCACTTGTAATTGTATGATAGAGGTGTAATAAGAAGTATATAGTATGATGAATATATTGACAAGATCTCTTCTCCGTTGCTGGTAATTCTGCAAAAGCGCGGGAGGCACCATGATATTTATATTCCACATCTGGGTTTTTGCGTGCTATCTAAATTTCCCCTGCTCTTCCAGTGCCAACCTCCCAGACCCTGAGAACCTTTACCCCGTTTGACTATGAATTCTTTGGACAGCGGGGAGGATGTGATCACCCCTCCCCTGGCATAGCCCTTTCTATCCATAGTCATGTGAACCCTTTCACTATAACAAATGGTTACTATTTCTTTCTCTGTATACAGAGTGATCAGGTCTGATGATAGACTTGCCAATGGACCTGAGCATACTGCCCACCTGCATCAACCCGCAGGAGACACTCTGCTATGTTATCGCGCCAATGGTCTTTAGGTCTTGTTACACTCTGGGGGAACCTTTCACGCCATAGGCTATCCCTGGGTTCTGCCTTAACCTGCCTTGAGGTGTGGATAAATGATCTTCTCTAGGGTGTCATTCCCTCATCAGGATATCACTCTCCATTTCTCCACCAACAGACTTCAAATTTGGTCTTACTGTCTACATGGCAGCTGGGGACTCGTCTTGGAGTAGCCAACCTCTCCCCAGTTGGCCTCCATCCATTAGCATACCTGAGTGATCTTTGCATGAGTTTATCTCCACAACCAACTGAGCGGTTTGGTTCATTCGATATTCTCAGGATAGCCGTGAGTCCTCCCTTGAAGAGTCATTGAAAAACCCTGTGTTGGGGATGTCTGGTCATGGTGTAAAGGAGTCTTTTGTACCAGCATTGTATTGGTAGAGATTAACTAATGCTCCAAATACTCCTATGGATTCTGGGATTGAACACATGACCCTTTCCTAATGATCATATGACATGCCCATTACACTATACCCATTCTCCTTATGCATAACAGTTTCACAACTGACTACAAGTGACAAGAAAAAGTTACAACAGTCACGTCCTCTACAAAATTGACCTGTGGATCCACACTGCCTTGACAAGCATGTTGTTCACTGCTTAATTTCTCGCCTCTAAAGCGGCTTGGAGGAACAACACCTTTGCTGACAAAAGTTGAGTCATGGGGTGGGATTGAGTCCTTCTCCTATAACAATCAAACAAGGACTTGAAAAGGAGGGATCCACAAGATATAAGGCTTTCAAGAAGCTTTTCATCAGTCGGAAAACGCAGCTGAAGTGTAAAGCTGTAACGGGGGCACCCCTAGGAAGATGGATCCCAAGGTTGCGACCACACCAAACAACTTCAAACTTATCGCCAAAAGTTCACACAGATGTAAGAGTAAAGTAGACGGTAAAACTTAATATCATTAAGCCTGACGCTTCACTCAATTAAGGTCTCGAGAGGATTGATTGTTGGAGTAGGAGAGTTCTCGCATAGACTTTCAGGTAGTTTTATCTTATGCCAGAAACTCCCC
>PYWC01000030.1:1321504-1383123 GCA_003182015.1 Tuber magnatum | reverse complement strand
CGGGCGCACCCCCAGAATAAGAAATAAACCCAGACATTTCGTGGCACCGCGCCCGACTTACCCTTGTACCCGAGTACAGTGTTGTCCAACGCCCCCGTTGGAGGCCCGCTACGACCCTGCTCATTTTAACACCCTCACCTTTTTCCCCTGAGTTTCGGACCTTCCCACCCGGACCTTAGTAGCGAAGCCTTTGCATACCACATCCATCCTCACGAAATCTCTTTGGCTGCGCGTTGTTTGAGTACGCGCCCCGCTTTCGGCGCCTGTAAGTTGCCCGAGGCTAACGTGGATGACCGCTTATAAGCACGTTAGCATTATTCCATAATCGAGAAATTAAAAAAAAATTAATTTTTTTTTTTGAGGGGATAGAGACCACCACCCTCTTCCGTTCTGGCGTTGGCCTCCACCTGCTTCCTTGAGGTGGAGATGTTTGTTACCCCGGTTAGAGCCCGTCGGCTCTGCTGCGACCCGTCGTTCCGGATCACTCGTTGTATGATACCGGGCAGGCCATTCGGATCTTGGTCGTCCGCGACTGTACTCATGCATTACCTTGGAGCACTGTAGGCCTCTTCTCCACAAACAGCTTGCGCTCCATCCCTTCCACCGGAAGGAAGATATGCGGCAAGAAGTGGACTCTTCCGCCTGAAGGCTGGTTTACGCTCATAGAATCTCTTAAATAGGCCCCGCTGCATACCAGAAACGGCGGGAGGGTTCACAGACTAATCCCGGTATCCAAGCGCATTGCGAATAACGTACCGTACCCTGCGGGAGTGAGCCATTCTGTATGCAGGTTTGAGCAATGCGATGGGTTGAATTTCGGTCAAGATTGTGAAACGGTAGTGGCTAGTATTTGGGTGTATGGGGTCGCTATGCCGTGGAGTACGAGTACGCTGGAGCAAGATATAATGGGACAAGCGTGCGCTGCCTAAACAAAAACCGTTTCAGGGTGCGTTTACCCAACCGTTTACGTCCCGAATTGCTATGGTGAAGCTAGACGGTCACGTCACAGCCAGGATTGTGTTGCAACAGACGGTTAAAAAGTGTTTACCTTATCTTCTACCGTCCCCGAATCTTGGAGCTAGACGGTCCAAACATGAGGTTGCTCCAGAGGTGCTATTGCAACTCCACCATGCTAGACAGCACTTTAGGCAGGCAGCATACCAGATACTTGCCTACACACCTCCAACCGTTCAAGCCCTCCTTAACAGTCGGCACCGTTTCTAGCCTCTAGACGACCGTCTGTAGGTAAACGGACCCTCAATATAATAGCAAAAACAGCAAATCCCAATTCCCATTCAACCTGTTAACGACAAAATAAACCGGCATAGAATAGTAATTTCGAATGTAACCGGGACAGGGGGGGAAAGGGCAAGAAAAAGAAAGAGAAGTAGGAATATAGGTAGGTGGCAACGATTTTGAATACAACCAAGAAAGAAGGGAAGTGGGGGGAGAGAGAAAAGAAGGAGAGAAGTAGGGGTATAGGCGCTATTGTGCAGGAACACATGAAAGATTGTGACGCCTCAACATGTACCCCGAGGCATTTCTATCTAATGAATCTTGCGGAGTCTGTTCTGGTTGAGGGCGATTTGGTCATCGACGCGATCACTCTGTTTCCGTGGGTCAATACTGTTTCAATCAATTGAGGGGGGCGGCAGAAGCACCTTCTTAATGATCCTGTTGATCTGCTCGTTCTGTCTATCAACCACTTTACCGCTAGCAATTGCTATCCCTTTCAACCGTCCAGTAATAGCTCCCAGCTCATCCAAACCGGCATCAATCTCATCCTCTATCTGATCATCGTCCGCTTTTGGTTCGAATTGATACTGTGGCCGCTCAGCAACACTTGACTTCTCTTTGCTCTCGACGCGCCTAGTTGTATCGACGCCCCTTCCAACCACGTTTTTGCTATCATATCCGAACTCCCTAGTCCTATCTCTTTCCTCCCTCTCAGCCTGATTGCGGGAAATTATCGTAGTCTCCTCGTCCTGAACGCGGCTCCTAGACCGAAAGAACCTCATCTTTTTGGGCACGAACATGCTGCGATTGTAATTTTCAAGTTCGTGCGTCTTCTCAGCCGCAATATCATTTTGGACCGATGCGGTGCCCAGATTTAGCTCAGTACTGGTCAAGCGTTCGCCCTGGGCCTGGAGAGAAGCGAGCGTTGCCGAAGCGCTTCCTTCCGCCTTGGTAGCGGCGTCTATTGCATTACCTAGTGCAGTCTTGGATTTGGATTTCACTTCCATAATGCGTTTCTTGGTGGCATTAATCTCCTCCTCTTCGCAATCATATCCTTGAGGTTGGCTGGTGCCTGACTGGCCATAGCCCTGATAGTGCGATTGCTGTGTGTGCCCAGAAGAAGTTCCGTAACCAGAGCCGCTACCGTAGCCAGATGGAGCTCCGCCGTATCCGCCACCCTGAGAAGAGCGAGAACTCCCAGCGGCGTATCCACCGCGTTGAGAGGAATAAGAATTCCCGGTCCGATTGCCGAAGAGACGGCTGCGGTTAGCATCGTCGTCATCGGCCCCCTCTGGGGGTCCACTGCCGCGGTAGCGGGACATGTTGGGAAAACGGGAGGTTATTGCAAGTATGCGGTGAGAGTGATATTCGAGTGATGGATAGTGGTATCCTGCGTAGTGCGATTGGTGTAATTCTTGATTGATGGATAGAGATATCCGGCGTAATGGAGGAAGTTCCTCTGGAGAGAGGGGGGGATGCGGTCCGAATTTATAGCAGGAGGAGAGGAGAGCTGACACAGGGCACAGCCCACCGAAAATGGGCGACCGGAAATCTGCGGGGACAATGGACAATAGATGTGGGCTACGTGGAGAAGTTACACCGTGCAGAGCCACTTGACCAGTACAGGTAGCGGCGTCGGGGGTGCGGCGGTGAGGCGTGAGTGGTGTTGGCAAGAAGGGGTATGGTTCCGGACCTCTTAACTGTGCACCAAATAATTTGTGACAGGGGACGCCTCGGCATTCGGCCACAAATTTTAAAAACGTGTACAGATGTTCAAGTCCTGGACACAACATAGTTATTTTTAATATGTTCAAGCCACATATCATTCAAAAAAATTACCCTCCCTAACACCTCATATGGCTTGACAATTAACAAAAAACTCTAACCTTTCTGGGAATTGAACATATGTACTCGGGGGTGAGGGTAAGTCGGGCGCGGTGCCACAAAAAGTCTTGGTTTATTGCCTATTCTGGGTGTTGCCCGACTTTTTTCCTTATACAAAAAAATTGGTGCAAAACGCGTTTTATGGGTAAAAACCCTAGTTACTTTATATGGGTGTCGCCCGACTTAACGCACCCCCCGAGTACACTTTTTGAATTTGTGGCTGAATGCCGAGGCGTCCCCTGTCACAAATTATTTGGTGCACAGTTAAGACGTCTGGAACCATAGCTAGTTATTCCAATAGAATCACAACTTAGGAATTCTCTTGTTTTAACACCAAAAAATCCTGGGTGGGGGCGACTTGGCATGTGATTTCAATTCCAGCCGTTAACCGTGCCAAGGTTCCCGTCCCTTCGAATACCTTGCAATTAGTTTAGCTGCGAATACTCGTGCCAAGGTTGCAGCTTAGTCGCAGCAACCCCCAAAAATTCGGTGGCTCGATTTTTGGCGGCACTCAAAAGAGTGGGATGCTCCTTGGCAGGGGTTTGCCGAATATATGATATTGCAGTGCCTGACAGCTTAATGTAAGTTTGCTGCTTAATGTAAGATTGTGGCTTAACACCAGATTGTGGCTCAATTTTGTGGCTCAATATAGGATTGTGGCGTTACACAGTTTATAACAAAGATTTTTGTTATTTATTATATATTTAATTTTCCCAAACTTGCTTATTGCTTAATACCAGAAACTGTTAGTTTTGATATTTTCTGTTTATATGCTTTGATAGTATGTCTTTTCATGGCACATGCCTTTATCTCATTGAGTAAAGGCTTATGTTCTGCTTGTTCTACTTGTTTCTTCCTATTCATAGCCCTTTGCAACTGCTGTTGTATCTTTTCTACTTCAAGATGTTTTTTTTTTTACTAATCCCTGTCTTAGCTCCATTGTAACAGGTACGGGTACTAGGTTGTTTTATGTTTGGTTTCACAGTATCGTTTGATACTGGTATTGTTTCGTGTGCTATCAGTTGATACACACATTGTTTTATGTTTGGTTGCACAGTATCATTTAATACTTGTATTGTTTCGTGTGCTATTGGTTGATACACAGATTGTTTTATGCTTGGTTTCACAGTATCGTTTGATACTTGTATTGTTTCGTGTGCTATCGGTTGATACGCACATTGTTTTATGTTTGGTTTCATAGTATCGTTTGATACGTGTATTGTTTTGTGTCCTATCAGTTGATACACACAACGTTTTGGAATATTGCTCATACTGGAGATAAGCGATAGGCTGTATTTAAAGACCGCTGATTCCCGCAGTGGAAACAGCCATCTTTGACAGATAGTATTCTTAATATACTTGGTTGAACGGTTACTTCTTTGATCTCCTATTACACCCCGTTTAAAGCCTGCTTTAGTTAGCAGCACTCACTTCTTGTTGATCAAGAAGCCATCTGCTCCTATCATACTACTACGTGACTAGGGCCTGGCCCGAACACGTTTTCATTTCTTTAACCTTAGTAAGTGGTTAGAAACCTGCCTGGACCTGTTCTGATCAACCTACGAAGCGTCCAACAACAAAGCTAGGAGTATGAAGTGGCAGAACCAAGGGAGGTTGGGCTCCGCCAATACGACAGCATTGAGTCCCTCGAGACTCGGAGTGGAGAGCTGGTCCCACAAGAAGGTCTTACCCAGAAAAGGCAACCCAAGAAACCAAAAGGGCCAAAGAGCGAGTTCTCAATCGACGAAGCAGAAAGACAACTAGCGCAAGACTTGGCCAAGGAGACCTTTAGCGAATCTACCGATGAATTAGCAAAGGCAGCAACCAGCCTTCTTGGAATATTTCCCCCCAGCCCCTGTAAAGGAAAGGCACCAGTGCAACCACTGAAGAAAGCCAGCATACCTCTCGTGACATCTAAGAAGGAAGACAAGGACGAAGAAGCCTCAGATCACACGGTAGCAAAGCAGCCACCAGACGAATTCCCCAGCGACTCTCCAGAAAGCTTGTCAGACGACAGCTCCAGTAACGAAGAGTCCAAGCCCAATATGTCTGAAGGTGAATCTACCAGGCAGGGCGAACAGGTCTTGAAATCAAACTTCCGCTGCCACCCTTGTTCTCGGGTGAGAGGAAACAGTTAAAACCGGAAGCATTTGACCAATGGGTAATAACCACTTTTCAATAGCTAGTGCTGCACGGAGTGGAAAAAACCAAAGAAGGAAGCAGAGCGTACTTTGGAACCTTCTGTACCGGAAAAGCAGAGGAAGCATACCACCAGGCAATGAACCACTATGAGAGTGGGGAAAAAATCTGAGGAACGACCCTGATAAAATACCTGAGAGAGAAATTCCAATCTTCGCAAAACATGGAAGAACTATACAAAAGGTTCAAGGATATCCAGCAAGTAAGAAATGGCAAAACAGAAAGAATAACCTTGCTCGCGACGGATCTCTGAATGCATCATGGACGATTGCCTACCGGGATGGTATCTCAGTACACGTTGCGATAAAGACTGTATGAAGTAATGCACCCTAGACTGCGCCAGGAGGTAGAACCCATGGAAGAAGAAGGAGACTCCTTTGACAAGATGGTCAAGTCGGACCAAGGAAAGGACGCTATGTTGTATGAAACAGGAGTTTACGGAACTCACATACTGCAGCAGAAGAACGGCAAAGGATCATCATCACGGGACAGTGCAAAAAAGGATAAACCAGATAGCAAAAATTTGAAAGACAGGAAAGATAAGAAGTAGAAACGACCCGATGAAGTCACATGTTTTGAATGCAGGAAAAAGGGGCACTATGTAAAGGACTATTATGCCAAAAAGGGAAAAGGAAAATCAACTAAGCGAGAAACAAGTACGAACCACATGGAAGCAAGCGAATATGGCGAAGTGGAAATTAACTCAGGGGAAAGGGAAGGCCTCCGAACGCAAGCAATGCTGGCAATCAGGCCCTGCGACTGTTAGGTAGTAGCCAACTCCAAGGACAAGCGAGTCGGGACTAAGGCCCGATACGTGACGAAGTGATTTCTAGGAAGGCTTACTGATAATGTCAAGAGGAAATGTAGGTTTGTATCGTAGGACGAATATATTGGTAAGATCTCTTCTCCGTCGCTGATGATCTATAAAGCGTGGGAGGCACCTCGATATTTATATTCCGCATCTGGGTGTTTGCGGCCTATCTGCTCCTCCCACTTTTCCTCTGTGCGAGCTTCGTAGACCCTGAAAACCTCTACCCCACTTGACTCTGATTTCCTCAGACAGCAGGGAGGGTCTCCTACCCCTCTCCTCACTGCACCGGTGCTAATCATAGCTACTTGAACCCCTTCACCATGGTAAGTGGTTACTGGTCCTTTCTCTGCATACGCAGTGATCAGCTCCGGCGACAGACTTATCAATACAGGTGGATTTCCCATCCGTCTGCATCAACCTGTAGGAAGCATGTTCCTATCTTATCGCGCCAATGGTGGTTAGGCCTTGTTGCGCTCAGGGTTGATCTCTTCACGCAATAGGCCCTCATCTGACTCTACCTTGTCATGGCTTTGGGGTGTGAGTGAATGATTGTCTCTTGGGCGTCGTTCTCTCATCAGGATTTTCCTCCGCATTCCTCCACCATTGGACTTGAAATTCGGTCTTACTGCCCTCCTGGCAGCTGTGGACTCCTATCGGAGTAGCTTACCTCCCCCCGGTTGGCATCCATCCATTGGCGCAGCTGAGGGATCTTGGCATGCATTTGTTTTCACAACCAACTGACCAATTTAGTTCATTCGACCTTGTCAGGATAGCCGAGAGTCCTCTCTTGAGTATTCAGCAAAAACCCCGCGGTCGGCGACCTTCGGTGGTGGTGTAAATGAGGCTGTTATGCCGATGTCGTATTGGTAGATAGTAAGTCATTCTCCAAATACTTCGGCGGACCCTGGGATCGAACACGTGACCTTTTGCCAATGATCACGTGACATGCCTATTATGCTATGCTAGTTCGCCTTATGTGTAACATGAGCTCCCCTCTCTAAGAGTTCGGCCTGAATCTCTAAAAATCTAATTTCGTAATAGTGTAAAAACCAAACTCCTTTAAGGACTTGGGCAAGATAGGGTGAAAAACCTTTGCGCATTTACTTGACCACGCCTAGGAAAACCTTTCCTTGTCATCCTTCCTCTATATCCGCGGCATCTCTAGGTTCTCTCTGTGGAAACCTTCTGCCAGCTCCGCTGCATGCCCCAAATGTTCCAGTGGCTCCCAGGTGTTTTCATCCTACGAGCACCCCCGCCACTTTACAAAGTACCTCAGTTCATGGATCCTCCTAGTGTGTCCGTGAACCCTGTGAGTGTACGAAATAACCTTGCTTTTGACTATCTTTTCAACCTCCCATTCCAAGTCATCCTCTATCTCCTCTGGCGCTCTGGGAGGTTGTTCCTGAGCCGGTCGAACGGCCATCCGATATGCCTCTAACAACGATACATGTAAGTCGGGGTAGATCCTCCAGCATTCCGAGATTTTGAGCTTGAATCCTCGGTTGCCCCACTGCCCCTGGATTTTGAAGGGCCCATATAGTTATGGGCTAAGCTTTTTGGAGGGTCGCTTGGTACGGATGTTCTTGGCGTCTAGCATCACCAAGTCGACTGCCTGAAAGTTCGGTTATGGCCTTACTTTCTTGGCATGGTACCATCCCATTGCTTCTATGGTTGCCTTCAAGGTGGCCATCGCCTGTCCATGTATTTCCTTCATCCAGTGAGCATACGTGGTGGCTCCTGGATTTCGAGCTTCTCGCTCCTTCACCCACTCCATCTGTGGGTGGTATCCATAGTTCGTATAGAATGGCGTGAGTCTGCGCGTACTCATAATGGAGTTATTGTAGGCATGCTCCGCTAACGGCAGCAGTTGGTGCCAGTCATTCTCATTCTAATTGACGAATCTTTGGAGATAGCCTTCCAGCGCCTGGTTGGTTCTCTCTGCTTGTCCGTATATCCGAAGATGGTATGCCGTTGACATCTTTCGCTTAATGCCTAAGAGTTTGCCGAGGGATTCCCAAAATTCCCCCACGAAATTCGTGTCCATATCCGAGATGATTTCCGTGGGTAGCCCATGTAGTTTCCAAACTTCCCAGAGGAACACCTGGGCTACACTTTTTGCTGTTGCGTTTTCCCTTAACCCTATGAAGTGGGCCATTTTGATGAAGCGGTCGACTACCACCATGATCTGAGTGTTCTCTTCTGACTTTGGTAGCTGCGTTATGAAGTCGGTAGAGATAGAGGTCCAAGCCGTACAGGGTGTTTCCAATGGCCGTAGAAACCCGTATCTTGCGTGCCGCGGGGCTTTGTTGTGTTGACACTCGTCACATGACCGTACATAGTCATTTACTCATTCCACGAGACATTTTCAGTAGAAGTCCCCGGTTATGATTTCCACTGTCTTTTCCTGGCCGAAATGCCCAGCGACCTGGGAGTCGTGGCTGCTTTGAGCAATCAGCATTTGCAGGGCCTCATCCTTTGAAATGAACCGCCGTCTCTTGTAATACAGGAGGCCACTCGCCAAGGACCAGTTTGTTGGCATATGGTTTCCCTCATCTCAGAGTCTTTACAACTCTTTTCTCCTCACCTTCCAGTCCTAGTCCACCTCTCACTTTTCCTCTACCTGTCTTAGGAATTGGGCGTCAAATCTCTGTGCCGTTGCCTTGACTACCACTGCATTGGTTAGCATGGTTTCTTGCATCATCAGGGCCTGGTGTCGTCCCTGATTGTACTCATTGAAGCATTGATTTAGCCTGCTTTCTTCCCTTAGTTGACTGGTTTTGGTCTGGGTTTCGACCACACTGGTTCCCGTGCTTCAGAATCCATCCTGGCCCCTTTCGGTGTCAGCGAGCTCCATCACATCGTGGAGCTCCCCATCATGAACCCTTTCCACTATGAGTTGCGCAAGTCATTCGCTCTTCCCTAGGTGGTAGTCCTGGTCCTTCAGATTGAACAGTAGCACCTTTACCTCTCCCCGCTAGTCTCAGTCAATGACTCCTGCCCTGACCATGATCCCATGGCAAACCGCAAGGCCACTTCTTGGGGCTACTCGGCTACAGGTTCCCACTGGTAATGCTAAGGCTATTCCGGTATCTACTGTCGCTTGTCCGCGAGCAGGCACTACTGCTTCTTCCAGCGCGTAGATGTCATGTCCTGCCCGTTCGCTTGAGCCCCTTGTCGGAATTGGAGTCTCCTGGTGTAACCGCATGGCTTGGATGTATTCAGGTTCGGGTGTCTTCTGACTTAGACCAGGTTCCTCTTCTTGTCCTACCACTATAAACATAACCCGGTTAAAATGTATGGGGTTTAGAATTGAGAGCTTCTCGCTTTGCGCAGCCCCCCCCCTCGGGACGGTACTCTAGCCGTCTGCTTAGTGCATCTGGTTTCCCGCCACTTGACCCTGGTCGGTATATGATTTTGAAGTTAAAATCTGCCAACTTCTGTGCCCATCTTATCTGCCTGGCACTCCAGGCCTTGGTCGTAAGGAAGTATTGTAGATTCTGATGATCCGTAAATACCGTGATGGGTTCTCTAGTTCCTGTGAGGTAGTGACGCCATTCCTTGAATGCTTCAACTATGGCAAGCAACTCCTTATCGTGAACGTCATAGTTGTGTTCCGCCGAGTTCAGTTTTCGGGAGTGAAATGCTATTGGGTGCAGACTTTTCTCAATGTATTGTGATAGGATGCACCCTAGCGCGAAATCACTGGCATCCATTTCCACCACTGTGTTCCTATCTGCGTAGAACTATGCCAGAATCGGCGCCGTCACGAACTGTTCCTCTAGGAATTCGAAAGCCTCCTCCTGCACTTTTCCCCAGGCGAAGCCCTTTGGGTCGCCTTTCAATAGTTCCGTCATGGGTTTACAAGTTCTGGAGAAGTTCTTAATGAATCTTCGGTAGAAATTTGCAAATCCCATGAAAATTTGCATGTCCTTTACGGACTCAGGTCTCTTCCATTCCCTTATAGCTTTGACCTTTCGATCACTCATGGTGATCCCATCTGTCTTCACTATGTATCCCAGAGACTCCACCGTTTTGGTGTGCAATACTGATTTAGTGATAGACACTGCTAAGCGGTATTTCCGTACCTCGGTTCATATCTCCTTTACCAACTTGACGTGGTCCTCCTCAGTCTTGGAGTAAATTAGCACGTCGTGTATGTATATGACTACTCCCATGTCTAGGAATCTCCTCAGGACCACATGCATCATGTCTTGGAAAGCGGCGGGCGCGTTTACCAGCCCGAACGGCGTCACCCGATATTCGTAATGGCTGTACCAAGTAGGGAAGGCCGTCTTCCACTCATCCCCCTTTTTTATGCGTATCAGGTGGTGCCCATCCTTTAGGTCCAACTTGGTAAAGATACGCGACCCGACTACTCGGTCTCTGAGTTCACCCATGAGCGGCAGAGGGTACTTGTTGGCAATAGTAACCTTGTTTAGCCCGAGGTAGTCCACACATAGTCTTAGTCGTCCATCAGGTTTTGGTATAAATAGTATTGGTGCACCTGCGGGTGACTGGCTTGGGGTTATCTTTTCCTCGGGCAGCATTTTGTCCAGGTATTCTCGCAATGCCCGTAGTTCTTTTTCAGACAACGGGTATATTGGCCCCCATGGGGGCCTCTCACCTTTAACTACCTTGATCTCATGATTGAAGGTATTGTGATTTGGGAGCCGTTCCGCTGCCTGGGGCAGGAAGAGATCGGCGTACTCCCAGTAGGGTTTTGGCAGAGTCTCCATCACTACTCCCTCGGGGTCTTCTGGGCCTGCAATTCGGCCCACATATCTGGCTGCAGGGTCCGTGGCTACTGTCTCGTCCCACTCAATGCAGATTCCTTCCTCTTCGGGTTCCAGGTGTGCCTTACACTGTTCTGCCTGGAACTCCCACCTGCTCGCGTCTTCAATGAATGATAGGGGGTGTTGGCGATGCCATCAACCAAAAGTTATTACCAAGTCATGGATCCCCTGGCTTATGACTTCATAGGTGATTTCCGAACCAGGTCGGTTAGCCCCAATTTCTAGCATGATAGGGGTCGTATACCATCTTCCCACATTTTGGGACTGTGGGCCGCCAAACCCAGTTATACTAACTGGCATATTTTGCTGTATCGTTGTGAGCCCTAGTTTTGGGACTAGTGTGTCTTGTATGACAAAGATCTGCGAGACCGAGTCTAATAACATGGGAATCGGTACTCGTTTTCCTTGTATTCGTAGGTATGCTGTGCCTCGTAGGCACTCTTAATGTATAGGTGTTGGGACTTACGTGTTCTGTCTTTTTGGCTCCCCCGTAGGGTTACCCTGTCTTCGTTTACTGGAAGTTTTGGGGGTATTCAATAATCTTGTGTGTTTGTTATTGTGCCCGTACAAGTTCGGCCATTCAGGCCTCCTCAGACAAACTCGGTCCCTTCGGTGTGCGGCCTTTTCCTTATCTTCTTTCCCCTCAATGACGATATTTAATCATACTGGTCTATGCCACTAGTACATCGATGAGGGAGCGACCTTTCTAACCCGGCCCTAGGTGTTCGACTCCTGCTGTTGCATACGATTTAAGCTGAGCATGCTGTCCTTTGTCTCACCTAGCAACGGGCAGCCTACCCACTCGCTGTTGCTACTGGTGCCATCCTGGCACTGGGGAAGTGCCTTCAGGCGGTCCTGTGCTATCCTGACTCCTTTCCCGTGCATGACCTTTGGAGGAAGGAGTCAGGGCGCCTTGAGTTGCCCCCCGCAACAGTCCCTTTTTATGCGTGCCGGGTGTAAACCTTCTCTACCCCGGGAGGAGTATATAGTCTTGCCATCCCGCCTCCAGGTCGGGGGTTATTCTCGATTTCATCCCCCTGAGATGGGTTAACTTTCTCCATTATACGCGCTTTTTCATGCCTTTCACACTTCTGTCCCTGCCGATGCTCAGAAGCCAGTCGATGCGGTTCATGGACATTCTTGACTGAGCTGTTGCTCTAGCTCGGAACATAGGTCGTGGTTTTCATACAAGGCTCCTGGTTGTCCGATCTATCCCCCTTTTTGATCCGACAACTTCTTGTAACGGGGGCACCCCTAGGAAGATGGATCCCAAGGTTGCGACCGCACCAAACAACTTCAAACTTATCGCCAAAAGTTCACACAGATGTAAGAGTAAAGTAGACGGTAAAACTTAATATCGTTAAGCCTGACGCTTCACTCAATTAAGGTCTCGAGAGGATTGATTGTTGGAGTAGGAGAGTTCTCGCATAGACTTTCAGGTAGTTTTATCTTATGCCAGAAACTCCCCCATCAGTTTACTCCAACTATTCGAGCACACCCTTCTCCGCTAAGGGCGGTCCGACACGTCTCCTGACACCCCCTTCGGGCATGTATGTGTCGACCCGCTCTAGTCGGCGTTCACCATATGTGCATATCGTTTCTGCGGCGCATTTCCATTCTGCCCGCCGGAGTGAAAACCTCTGCGCATCGGGGACTTGCCAGTGGCTAACTGTCAAGACCCCTTGCTGAACTAGACTATCTATGACACCCTTCCCATGCGCGTTGATTTCTTCTTGACGCCGGAAGCTACCGTGAGCGGTTTATCTATCTACTATTTACGAGTCTCGGGCTTCCGGTGTCTTCCGCAGGGTACGGTGGTCCAGGAGTGATCCAATGGGCGCTACCCATGACCACTACCTCGGATACACCTTACCTGCGGTAGGAATCATGCTTTTAGTGTCTCTGCACTTCCCTCTCAGAGCCTATGGCGTTGGGGACATCCTTGGGCGTGGTAGGTGCAAAACGTTCCCAGTCGTCCCGGCACCACCCGGGACTACCTTCGGGACCCCCACGGTTAACTCCCGTTAACTCCGTCAGTTTTGGTCCGTTTTACTCCGAACAACTTGGAGGAGGTACTCCACCTTCCACCCTATGCCCCCTTATATATCCTGCGAACAGCTTACGGTCGACCGGACGGCAGCAACGTATACGGTGTTGCAAGCAGGTCTCCAAAGATCCTCCTTTGCTAGACTGCACACAACTACGCAACCGTTTGCCCATGACGTCCGGGCCTCAAGGCGGGGCCGGAGGGGCATGATAGGAATAATGTCTTCAATTTACAGCTTCTTCGTAGCTGCGTAGCTCGCCCAATAGCATCTCCCGGAACCCCAGATTCCAGTATTATGCATGGCTTCGTGTGACAAACATTCCAGTCATTTTTCCCAAACTCCCCGAGGGACTTCGTATTGGCAGGTAGGGTAACTCAGGTCCTTGAACAGGGTAATCCAAGCCTCAAGGCAGGGTAACCCTGTTCTGAGGGTAGGGTAATCTTGTCCGGTGGACAAGTGGATTTTCTCCTGTTACCCTATCTATCCCACTTCCGGGGATAGACACACTCGGCCTTTCTCTAGTTACCCAGCCTAGCTGTGTATTGGCCCTTCATAGGTCCCTAAGTACGCTGACACCAACCTTGGGCGTAGCCATGTACCTAAATACTTGTGTCCACTAAGTCTGCTCATCTCGGAGCCCGGGCCATCGGGTCTCCGTAGGTCAAGTACTCACTTGCCTGCCGGTTCCTACCAGTTCGCCTCCGGGCTTACCTGTATGGGTGTAGCTTCCGGCTGCCATAGCTCACGTATGCTGGGTCGTTACACTTCTATAGTCCAGGTGCTGGCGGCACATGGGTTTGGTTCACCGCTGGCCTTGGGGCGGTATTCTGAACCTCCATCTTTCGGGGCCTAAACTTCCCTGCTTTCCGCTGTCCTATCCTTGTGACAACAGCTCCCTTCCTACCAGCTCCCCACATGTGGTTGGTGAGTCCGTATCGGGTGCAGCTTTAATTTTCCCAGCGTTGGCCGACCAAGTTTTGGGGTATTCCCTCGTGAGCCTTCTTCCAGTCGGTATGCTCTACTCCTGGAGTCTTGGTCAATTTGTTGGTTTGGGCTAACCTTGCTGACTGGAAGTTTCCAGGTGCCGTCTTCCTCTGGAACTTGCTAGGTCGCCCTTCTTCCCTTCTTCATTTCGGCTCCTTTTGCTCTGTCCCCCCGGAGTTGTTTCACTGGCCCGGAAGAACCCGACGAGCTGGATGGATTGTCTCATCGTTGCCGTTTGCTATTGAGGAAAGCCTCCCCCTGCTTTCAAACTACTCGAACGTGCTCCAGCTATTCAGCATTGGTGTCGTACCGCGTATGAGACAACCGTCTCCGTATTGCCTCCGGTAGTCGGTTCTCAACTATCCTCCTCCACGCCACTCCTTTAAGCTTGGCTGTGATATTCAAGTTCTCTATCTGGAGAAGGTACTTGTCGATGTCTTTCTCATACTTGATCTTTCCCATCTGTGCCGTAGCATTCCAGTCCTCCTTGATCGGTGAGAATTGTACGGTGATCTCGTGCCGAAACTGTTCCCACGTCAGCAATTCAGGACGAGGGGCATACCCTGCGAGCTCTTCCATGCTCTTCCTATACCAATTGCTGAATGGTGTTACATCGGCACCCTTCATCCTTCCTAAGGCGTAGATAATCCTATCTTTATCCTCCATCCATAGCATGGGATTTTGGCTAAAGTAGTCCTAGGACACATGCAGCCAGGTCTTTATATCCTGGTAGGACTTTGCTTCGTATACGAATAGAGGGTCGGCAGGCTTCTTCTGATACAAAGCAGTTTGTCGGGCCATCTCCTTGGCCAACTGCAATATCATCTGATGTTCCTCCTCTTCCTTAGCCATCCACAGCCTTCCTAGGGGTATTGCACTTGGCCAGCGGCTTGGTCCTACTCCTCCGTTGTCTGACCTGTCATACCCCAGGTCTGGGTCGCCTACTCTTCCGGCCACCTTGGGAGGTGCCATGGTTCTTTCTTGGCCACCCTGTATGGTCTCTGGCTGGGGGTCCCGTTCCGCGGATTACTTTCCCTTGTCTTGGTGGGATGGCCCTGATTGTCCTCGGCCGGTTTCACCATCATGGGTCGATCCCCTCGGATGCGATCCTAACGCTGTCTGCATCAGCGCCGTCATTTCCCTCGTTGATTGGGCAAACATCTGGGTCATGTTCTGCTGCATGTCCCTGAACCCAGTAGTTACCTTTTTATCGCGGGTCTGTAGTTCGATCACGAACTGCAGTTCCCGGGTTTCCTGACGTCCTCGTTCCTTATCTAACTCCTTCCGGAGTCTATCAGGGCCTGTATAGAGCTCTTGATCTCTACTCACCAATCCTTGGATGGTGCGTCCCAGAGCCTGGTGTAGCAGTCTGTTGACCGCCGCTTGCTGTTCTGATCGCTCATGCATGCGAGCGCGTGCCACTTCGATCACCTCTTTGAATCTGGTGATTTCAGCCACTACCTCCCCCTCTAGTTTCCTACTCTTACTTGGCCAGAGCGCCAATTCCTCTCCCACCAGCTTCTCCCCATTCAGAAGTCGCTCTCTTACTTGAGCAAGGCCTTCTGCTGTCTCTTTCCCCTCATCAGATAGGGTCCCATAGGGGACCATCTGATCATTCTGGGTTTGGGTAATGCTGCGGTCGAACTGGCCGATCAGTGTTCCAATGAATGTGGCAAAAGCGCCCAAGGTGGTAGTGCCTGAGAGGTTGGGGTCCCAGAGCATGACCTCTGCCTGCTTCGTCTTTTTGTGATGCTTTGAATTGGGCCTCGGGGTACTGATGGCCCGGACGGGTTTCTTGGTGTGGGTGTGGAACCTAGCCGTAGCGGTGGGATGTTATCTCCTGGAGGAGGTGGTGGGAGTGGATAGGGGCTATCTTGGCCCAGTCCCCATGCGGAGATTAGCCGCTGCTGTTTCTCAGCGCGCAGCATGTCGGTGTTGCTAGAATCCTCTGGTGCTTCTTTGATTCTTGGTTGTGACATGTTGCTTCTTCTTTCCATGAGTGTGAGGTGTTTGAGGGCCCCCTTGATCCCATGATCAGTGAACCAGAAGGGAACGTTCCTGTCGTCCAAGACTTCGCTGATGGTGAGATCAAACTCGATCTCGTGGATGTGTTGGTTTTGTTAGAGGTGAATGTGAGATAGATGGTTGAGGGCTTTTGATAACCGGTCCTTTAGGCTCATTGAAAGAGGTGGTTGTGAGCCTCAGTAGTATAGAAGATATCAATATAGTGTTAGGCGGTAGCCGACTCTAAGGATAAGTGAGTCTGGACTAAGGCCCGATACGTGATGCAGTCATTTCTAGGAAGGCTCACTTAAAATGTCAAGAGGAAATGTAGGTTTGTATCGTATGAGGAATATATTGGTAAGATCTCTTCTCCATTGCTGATGATCTATAAAGCATGGGAGGCACCGCAATATTTATATTCGGCTTCTGGCTGTTCACGGCCAATCTACTCCTCCCACTTTCCCTCCGTGCGAACTTTGTAGACCCTGAAAACCTCTACCCTGCTTGACTCTGATTTCCTCAGACAGTGGGGAGGGTGTCCTACCCCTCTCCTCGCTGTACCGGTGCTAATCATAGCCACTTGGACCCCTTCACCATGGCAAGCGGTTACTGGTCCTTTCTCTGCATACGGAGTGATCAGTTCCGGTGACAGACTTATCAATGCAGGTGAATTTCCCATCTGTCTGCATGAACCTGCAGGAAGCATGTTCCTATCTTATTGGGCCAATGGCGGTTAGGCCTCGTTGCGCTCAGGGTTGATCTCTTCAGGCGGTAGGCCCTTATCTCACTCTACCTTGTCATGCCTTTAGGGTGTGGGTGAACGATTGTCTCCTGGGCGTCGTTCCCTCATCAGGATTTTCCTCCGCATTCCTCCAACAATCGACTTGAAGTTCAGTCTTACTACCCTCCTGGCAGCCGGGGACTCCTGTCGGAGTAGCCAACCTCCCCCTGTTGGTATCCATCCATTGGCGCAGCTGAGGGATTTTTGCATATGTTTATCTTCACAACCAACCCACCGATTTAGTTCGTTCGACCTTGTCAGGATAGCTGAAAGTCCTCTCTTGAGGATTAAGCGAAAGCCCCTCGGTCGGAGACATTTGGTGGTGGCCCAAATGAGGGTGTTGTGCCGATGTCGTATTGGTAGAAAGTAAGTCATTCTCCAAATACTTTGGCGGACCCTGGGATCGAACGCGTGACCTTTTGTCAATGATAAAGTGACATGCCCATTATGCTGTGCCAGTTCGTCTTATGTGTAACAGCGATGCTCTTGAAGGAACGATTCACATAGAAGGCCATCCGGCAAAGGTACTATTCGACACGGGAACAATCGGCTACGACATAGTTAGTGCCACCTTTTTCTCTACATATGGCATCTCAACAGAGCCTCTACCCCAACCGACAACAGTCAATATGGCCATGAAAGGCTCCCGCTGCTCAAGCCATAAAAAGTGTGATCTGACAGTGGGAATCGGAAAAAGGAAAGGGACAAATCAGGAGATGTTGGTAGGAAATCTCATGAAATGCAATGCCCTTATATGAATGCCATTCCTCAAAAGACATAATGCTCTTATCAGGTGTGGGGATACAGCAGTGGAATTTCCTGCTAACAAACTACATGTGCTATGCAAACCAAGAAGCGGGGAATTCCGAGCTGCTGTGTCAGACACCACCACAACAACATTGTTGGAAGAATACAAGAATGCATTCTCAGACAAGGTCCCTGAAACGCTATCCCCTGTGTGCAAGATTAGCCACCACATTTGGCTAAAAGATCCAACCCACCAATGAGACCAACCAACATACTCGATCCCAGAAGCCTACCAGGAGAAACTCATCAACTGGATAAATGAGAAATTATAGACTGGACTTATCGTAGGACAGGAAGTTCTTGGAGCGGCACCTATGTTTGTACAACCCAAGTCCAATGGAAGGATCCACCCCCTGGTAGACCTGAAAATCCTAAGCGACAAGATACTCATAGATGGTCCATCGATTCTGCACCAACAGCAGATCCTTAACCGAATAGGACAAGCGAAATTCAGGAGTAAGGTTGATCTAAGTGACACATACTTCCAAACACGAGTGGACAAAGACAGCGTTAAGCTGAAGCTATTTAAAACCCCCTTTGCAGGATTTGTAACCCAAGTAATGCTACAAGGAGACATGAATGCACCTGCAACCTTCATGCGGATAATGGAAGACCTCGTAAGTGAACTTCTACATCATTTTGTATGGGTATACATTGATGATATTCCCATATTGCCAGAGACATCAGAAGAACAGCAGAAACACATACACCAGGTATGTGATCGACTCAGAAAGGCAAAATTCTATTCAAGCAAGAAGAAATCAGTACTATTCGCATATAAGCTGGAAGTACAAGGACATATAGTGGATAACAAGGGGATGCATGCCTCTCCTCAGAAAATATCGAGCATTGCAGGCTGGGAAACACCTTGTAAAAAGAAGGAATTGCAATGCTTTCAGGGAATAGTGAACTATGTGGCTCAGTTCCTCCCACACCATGCTACCTTGATGGCACCGCTAACAGATCTGGCGGGAAATACGGAATTCCGGTGGATGACCACCCATCAGATGGCATGCCGGATGGTAAAAAAGTGAATCATCGACAACAAACCCATGCGACCAATAGACATGCGAAGCAAGGAACCAATTTGGCTAATTACGGAGCCCTCAGATTTAGGAATTGGAGTATGGGTGGGACCGGGACCCACATACAAGACGGCTCGACCAGCCGTGTTACACAGCAGGAAGTACACCAATGCACAGATGAATTATGGAACTACTGATAAAGAGGCCTTAGCGATAGTGGAAGCGCTTAATCGGTTCTACAATGTACCAATGGGAAATTCCTTTACAATAGTTACACACCACCAACCCTTAACACACCTATGAACGGCCAAGAACCCGAGCAGAAAGCAAGCTAAATGGCCAAGTGCCTGGGAATAATACGATGTGGGGATAGTCTACGCACCAGGAAGTACGAACTATTTAGTTAATGCCCTTTCCCCGATATATGAGTGAGGATCAGACTTGAATCCACTCTATGTCCATGATCATACAAAGGAAGGAAATGACACCTCGGATAACACAGTCTACGAGCAAGAATCAAACATGATAGAACCTGAAGGGGACATCTCCCCTACCTCCCCTCCTTACTCATACACTGAGTACCCTAATGAGGCTCCTGTACACTCTCACAGCTCTTGCTCAATGACTGCAGGAAATGATTGGGGCGACCAGTGTTCCCTGCGAAAAACGCTATCCGCAGAACTCCAATACAGCACACTACACTACTCACACCATTAGGCGGATCATTGCCCATATCATCAGACCAAGATCAAATTCACAAACAACCACCCCAGATGAAAGAGAAAGCCAACCTCTCACCCCCTTAGTGAAGAACCAAGCCCCCCAAGTACAGACATCGACCCAAGCCCTCCGGAGTCCCCTGAAATCAATGACTGGAAATGGCAACAAACTATTGGCAGGAGACCAGGTGATGCTGGGGAAGGACCGTCCACCCTTGCCCAGCCAATGCCCCGGTCTTATGCAATCCCGGCACTGCTAAACCTGGAAGCGCCGGCTTTCCGTATACCACAACCAGATAGTCGGCCACCGGTTGAACGAGGGGAACCAATAGAGGACATTACCTATGAGACACTAGCAGGATTCCAGATGTCAGGACCTGATAGCCCACTACCTATTTGACGAGCAGAACGACTAGAAAATCTAACAAATGAAAGGATAATTTCAGTTGTCCCTCAACAATAAGGCAATATCAACGAGGACTTTACGATGTTTGGGAAGGCCATGAGGAGGAAGGCCTACCTGAGACAACCAGACGAAGCGAGATAGAAGACGAACATGACACTTTACAAGCAGTCAATGAAGTAATTGGAATGTTCCAAGCAGAGATGGTTGCAGCATACCGGAGGGAACCAATTTGAAAAAAAGTCAATGAGAATATGGACTGCGCAGGAGATTCGTCCTCCTACAAGGTTGCAAACGGAAAGCTGTACGCAAGAACCAGAGACAGGGAAGACTGCCTGTATATCCCAAAAGGCCCCGCATACGGGAATACGACGTTAAGGGAGTATGTCATTAGCGAAATCCACAACCAAGGCCACCGCAGTGTTGAACGAAACTTACGGTACTCTATCGAGTACCTATTTTGGCTAGAAATGCGAAAGGACTTCAGAGCGTATATGGCCCAATGCCACATATGCCAGATAAATAAGGAGCCTACAAAATTACCAGAAGGAAAGGCTCAGACAATTACCCTGCCGTCGGAAATCTTCGAGTCGATAGCCATTGATTTTGCGGGACCCTCCCACAATTTATGAGGATATGACACAATCCTAGTTGCGATGGATAGGTTTTCGGGATTCACATGGCTCATACCTACAACTAAGCAAGTAATGGCAATAGTAACTGGGGAACTTCTACACAACAAAATATTTACACCCCATGGCTACTCAACATCTCTAGTAAGCGATGCTGACCCACGAATCGAGTTACATGTGTGGAGACAACAGTGTCGATCGCTAGGCATTGAGCATATCAAGGCAGCACAAGGCCATCATGAAAGGAATGGACCAGTCGAAAGGAAAGTTCTTTAATTAGGCACAGCGCTTTGAAACCTAGTCAATGGAAGACAAAACACCTGGTTTGATGCCATACTGAAAAGGGCAGCATACCTAAATGCAGGATGGTTAGAAACCCGCACTATGTCACCATATAAGGCTATTTTTGGAAAAAAGCTATCTGCTACTCCCTCTAGCAAATTTCAAGAACTTAGTAGTACCGGCCGCCGACGAATTGCTAAACAGACACCAAGCAATTGGGAACACGGCATTCAATACTATCAAATTAGTGCGATTTCAGAGCACAAGAACGGCAGCAAAACGGCGCACACATCATACACCGATAGGGAAAGGTAACCTGTTATTGGTTTATGGAAACCTTTTCGTAACAGAATCAGGATGAAGCAAGAAACTGCAACTGCGCTGGCGAGAAGCGTTCAAGATAATAGAATATGATGACCATAGACAAAACTACGTGGTAAAAATGGACGGCAGAATCCACACAAAGCCGCCTCCAATCACGATAAATGAAAAACCACAATGGGAGGTGGAGGTTATATGACACCATAGCAAGCACTATGACTGAGACCAATTTCTGGTGAAAAGGGCGGGATACCCAGAAACAAAAAACAGTTGGGAACCCTCGAAGGATTAGAAAATGTGATGGAACCAGTAAACCAATGGTGGGGGGACAACAATCCAGAGGACGAGCTACCCCCTACAAGAAACCATGTAGCGGTGGTATGGAGCCCAACCCTGCCGGAAATACAACACCTCCGCCCAGATACAGATGAAAAGATACAAGATGGATTTTGGTCGGCCCATTTTTAGAGCAATTTCGAAAGTAGCGAAGATGAGAATCAGGTTATGGAAGATGAAGCAGCGTACCTAGCTTGGCTGGCCGAGGCTGATTACTGGGAATAACTAGAAAAAGAAACACACCATCCAACAGCCTTACGATGTCAAACTCTGAGCAAGTACCGTGGGGACTGTGCCATCAGCTAATGGGACTGTTGATGAACTGAAATATTATTCCTAGACGATACCTTGCATGGCGATTATTCATACATATTTGCAACAAATGCCTGGATATAACAACCGAGTTATCGGGAAGGATGTAGGGTGAAACAGTGGTGGACATATTCAGCTTTGGAAGTGGATGTTACCTGAGCATAGAAAAATGTGAGATATGCATGGAGATGGAAGAAACCGGGATTAAGTACCATCCACCTTCCCGTGGATACCTAAGTGAGGCCGATACCTAAGCGAGGCCAACACCGGGACACAAATACCACCCGCCATTCCTCAAACTCCTCCGAAGAGAAAAAACCAGACTGCAGGACCTCCAAAACCAAAGAAAATCTTTATTTTTTTACAAACCTTTACCCTCCTACAAACCTTGCCCTGACCGAGAAATGTCGACCTGCGAGGAAATAAGCATCAAGGGACAACACATTATTGTGGCCGAACTAGTGCGTAGTAGAACTATTTCACTGGAGGCATACTGGGAAATATTTCACGTCGACTACTGTGACAATTGTGGGCAGATCGATATCGAAATAGAGGACTGGCAAGACTGAACAGTCCGAAACTACATCGACCGACCGCGCTACAAAGAGTCAGGTTGCTTTGTGCGCGAACCCCGCTGACAGGAGTGCTTGGAGAGATGGTTGGAGGGGGCGGAATGGATGTTGTAGGACGACATGAGATTGTTGCAAGATAGTGATGCCGATGAGTATGGGTCCTATAGGGACTTTCAGGAGAACAGCGGCTTTACCGCCCATTAGGATTTCATTAGGTTATTTTATTAGGTGAAATTGTTGTTTAATTTTGGGAGTGTAACCAGTACAGGTACCAGGTTGTTTTATGTTTGGTTTCACGGTATCGTTTGATACTTGTATTGTTTCGTGTGCTATCGGTTGATACACAAATTGTTTTATGTTTGGTTTCATAGTATCGTTTGATACATGTATTGTTTCATGTGCTATCAGTTGATACACACAACATTTTGGAATATCGCTCATACTGGAGATAAGTAATATGCTGTATGCAAAGACCGCTGATTCCGACAGTGGAAACAGCAGACTTCGACCGTCAGTGTTGTTCATATACTAGGTTGAACGGTTACCTCTTTGATCTCCTATTACACCCCATTTGAAGCCTCCTTTAGTTAGCAGCACTCGCTTCTTGTTGATCAAGAAGCGATCTGCTCCTATCGTACCGTTACGTGACTAGGGCCTGGCCTGAACACGTTACACCCATACAAAACTCCACCTTTTTGGAATTGTTTTTTATTTTGTGCTCTTTATCATGGATTTTCTGCCAGCTCAGCAGCCTAAGTATTTTCTAAATACTCTATTGCTAGATTACTTGCCTGTGCTTGAACAGATTCATCTTAAACAAAGGTTTTCAACTTATGTCAATACATTAGGAAGATGTCCAATATATTAGGCTAGAGTTTATTGGCTTGAGCTTTCAAAGTTGGGATTGCAAGTAGTACAGTTATTTTATCATTAGATAGCAAAGTTGTTGGCTCTAGTAAAGTTGGGTGAGGAACTGCTTCACATATTTTGGAAATAACAATATCAGGATTGTATAGAACAAGCCCAGTAGCTCTAAAAGGAGACTTAATCCTTGATCGCTGGAAGGTTTATTCTCTGATTGACAGAATTTGGTCCTAGAATTCCGTTTGTGAAAATTATCACATCTAGTTCTAGTAGCTGCCACAACTGCTTCTGCATGATAAAAGCTGTATAGTTGAAATACTTTAACGTCTAATGGACATAGAAGGTGGCTAGTATGGGGAGGCATAAAGAAACCTGTAATATTTTTGGTATCATAGTAGTTTAAGAACTCATTTTGTAACTGAGGCACAATAAGTGATAGGGACCTAAAGATTGTAACCACATCGAACAACTGCAATCTTATCCCCAGAAGTTAGACACAAATGTAAGAGCAACGTAAATGGTAAAACTTAATATCATCAAGCAAAAGACTTTACTCAATTGAGATCTCAAGAGGATGTTACTTGTGTTGGAGTAGAAGAGTTCTCGCATAGATTTAAGTAGTTAGAATTTATACCAGAAACTCCGCTATCAGTTTACTCCAATGCTTAAGGCACACCCTTCTCCATTAAGGGTTTTTTGACACTACTTGTGTATTTCTATAGGTATGTCTATGTCAACACATTCTGGTTGACAACCTTTTTATGTAGTTGAGTTTCTATAACACGTCTCAATTATGGCTATCATAGTGAAAACCTCTTGGTATTGATGGCTTGCCAGTAGTTAATATAATGGAGGTCCTGCTAGGAAGATGGATCCCAAGGTTGCGACCACACCGAACAACCTCAAACCTCTCACTAAAAGTTCACATGAATATAAGAGTAAGGTAAACAGTGAAACGTAATATTGTTAAGCCTGACACTTCACTCAATTAAGATCTCAAGAGGATTGATTGTTGGGGTGGGAGAGTTCTTGTGTAGACGTTCAAGTAGTTTTATCTTAGGAAAGAAACTCTCCCATCAGTTTACTCCAACTATTCGAGCAGACCATTCTACACTAAAGGTGGTTCAACATGTCTCTTGGCACACCCTTCGCGGATGCATATATCCACAGACTGTAGTCAGGGTTCACCTTAGGCGGTTATCGTGTCTGCGGTGCATTTCCATTTTGCCGGCCGGAGTGAAAACCTTTCGCATCACTGTCTTCCCAGTGGCTAACAGTGAAGACACCTCATGAACTGGACTATCTAGAGGACCCTTCCCATATGCATTGATCTTCAGTTGACCCCGGAAGCTACTGTGAGGGGTTTATCTATCTACTATTTACAAGTCTTGAGCTTGCAGTGTCTTCCGCAGTATACAGTAGTCTGTGAGTGATCCAACAGGTACTACCCAGGACAACTTCCTCGGATCCACCTTGCCTGTGGTAGGAATCTTGCTTTTAGTCTCTCCGCACTTCCCTTTCAGAGCCTATGGCATTGGGGACACATTCGGGCTTGGTAGGTATAAAATGCTCCCACTCACCATGGCACCACCTGGGTCTACCTTTAGAACCCCCATGGTTAACCCCTGTTAATTCTGTCAGTTCTGGTCTGGTTTACTCTGAACAACTTGGGGGAGGTACTCCATCTTCCACCCTATGTCCTCTTATATATCCTGCGAACAGCCAACGGTTGACCGGACAGCAGCGCCGCATATGATGTTACAAGCATGTCGTCAAAGATCACTCTTTACAAGACTGCACACAACTACGCAACCGTTTGCCCAGGAGGTCCCGGCCCGAAGGCGGGGTTGGAGGGGGATGATAGGAATAATGTCTCCAATTTAGAACTTCCCTAGAGCTGTGTACCTCACACAATGGCATCTTCCGGAACCTCCAATTCCAGTATTATAGGTGTCTTCACATGACAAACATTCTGGTCATTTTTTGCTGAACTCCCCCAGGGCCTTCGTATTAAAGGGTAGGGTAACCCAGGGCTTTAGGCAGGGTAACCTGATCCTGAGGGTAGGGTAACCTTGTCCCTTGGACCAGATGTCCTTACTCTGTTACCTTGTCTATTCCGTTGCCGGCGATAGACACTTCTGAACCTTCTCCCGTTACTCCGCATAGTAGAGTTACTTTCCCTTCAGAGGTTCCTAAGCATGCTGGCAGTGCTCCTGGCTGTAGCCAAGTACCCAACTGCCTTGCCAGCCATTTTTGTTCATCTCGGAGCCCAGGCCATCTGATCTCCTGAGGACAAGTACTTACTTGCCTGCCAGTTTCTACCAGTTCGCCTCCTGGGTGCCTGCATTGGTGTACGTTCCAGCTGCCATAGCTCATGTATGCCAGGTCATTACAGGTAACAGTCAAGACATCTTGGAGGGCCTACTAATACAGGAACACTTTTCCATATACAGGTCAGCTATGCAGGTCCCCACTGGCTTCTCCTGCCTTCCTGTTCTGTCTACTTCTATTGAGACAATGGCCTACAGAGACTTTTCTAGTGGGGTCTCTAGTGAGGTGATCCAAGGAGTGCGACATATTACCACCACACTTGCAACCATCTCAGTTATGATAACAATCATGCTGCTACTGTCTACAAACTTCCCTCACACAGGTTATAGCATAGGGGCACATTTAGGCTTGACAGGTGTAAAACTCTCCAGGTCATCCCTGGTACTGCCCGGGACTGCCCCAGTAATCACGACGGTTAGCCAATGCTATCCTTATCAGTTCTGGTCTGTTTCACATGCAACAACTTGGAGAAGATACTTTACCTTCTCAACCATTATACCACATACATTCTGCAACCAGCTTAGGGTTGGGCAGACGGCCAGAGCTTATAGGGTGTTATAACTATATCTGCAAAAGTCCCCTTCACTAGATTGCTCACAACTGGACAATGATTTGCCTATAATATCTGGGCCTAAAAGTGGGGCCAGAGGGCTATGACAGGAATAATTTCTCCCAGGTACACCGTCTTTGCAGCTGTATAGCTTGACCAATAGCACCCAAAGAATACCTAATTCTGGGATCGGATAGAGTTTCATGGAACAAACATTCAAGTCATTTTTCCCACAGTTTATAGGAGACTTCGGGATGCAAGGTAGCATAACTCTGGCCTCTTGATAGGGTAAACCAACTCTGATGGCAGGGTAACTAGACCCCAAGATATGGTAATCCTACCTGGACATTAGGGAAACTTTACCTTGTTACCCTACCTACTCCTTCAATAGAGTTGGACACTTGAATCCATTCTCTAGTTATTCTTCCTAGTAGAGTAGCTTGCCTACTTAAGATGCTTAAGTATGCTGACATTGCCCATGCTTATATATTAGGTATCCAAGTATCTAAGTAGCTAGAGCCATACTCCTTCATTCGAGAAATCCTGACCATTCAGTACATATGAGAGAAGCAATCACATGCTGCCTGTTCCTACTGGTCGACTTATTGGACAGCAGTTTGAGCACAGGTTCTGGTTGTTATAACTCCTGTATATGGGGTCATTACACTTTTGTACCATATGACCCAAACTCATCTAGGATTAGGAGTCAACATTGTCCAACTTCTTGTTAGGCGGAAAACTATTCAAGATAGTCAATCCATTTTATTATTAGCAGATCATTGTTGTTGCTGATATCTGAGGTTTTCAACCAACAATCATCAAGTATTTTTTTTGTTGTATACCATCACTCATGAGAAATAGTACCTGGAATAAACATTATTGGTGGTAGAATAGTTCTACTAGTACTAATACATTCGCACACTTTAAGGAGCTCTCAATTTGTTAAACACACCTAGTACAATTCCCTATTTAGATCATAAGTGGTAATTGATTACTCTTGTCCTGTTCCAATTCGAAAGCAAGTTTTATTAAAATTGAGCTAATCAGATACTTGAATCTCATATATAATACAAATATGTCGCAACCACCTGACTAGGGTATGCTGATATTGGGTTTTTAGTTGCATATATGGGAACCTGGGTTGGACAGTTGCATAACAGTGCAAGGGGTTTGTAACCGGTATGGGCACTAGGTTATGTTTTATGTTTTGTTTCATAAGTATCCTTTGATTCTTGTTATGTTTCAAAGATATCACTTGATACTTTGAATGTTTTATTTTTTGTTTCAAAGTATTCTTTGATACTGGTTATATTCAAAGGCATCGCTTGACACTTTGCAAGGTTCATGTTATCAGTCATACTGGAGATAAGTGAGAACTTGAATTTAAATACTGCTGATTCTACAATGGAAACAAGGAACTTTGACTGACAGTATTCTTAATATACTAGGTTGAATGGTTACCCTTTGATCTCCTGTTACACACATTCAAAGCCTCCTTTCATTTATACAGCTCTTACCTCTTGCCGAGCAAGTAGGCCACCTGTTACTATAGTACTCAAAGTATAATTAGCACCCTAGATGTGAACACATTACAGAGTTGCTTAGCCAAGATTCCACATAATAGAAGTTGATGGAAACTAAGTTAAGATTGTAGCTACAGATCAGGAAGGAGTTAGGGTTGTTGAGATTTGTTAGTGGAGGATTTTCCATTGTTATATAAAGAGGTGTACCACTTCGTAATTTACTTTCCTTATACAATCTTCTAATTTCCTGCCTACACCTATAGTTAGAAATTATATTTTTATTTCTCCTTCACTTTACCAGAATCTATGAATCCTGACCCTGAATTCCAAAACCCTGACCCTGATCCCATTAAGCCTTGATACAAACATATCTTGTTTGTATATCCATGCTTGTCCTTCATTCTGTTTACGGTGGTATGGCATAGATGATTTGCTGTTAAGCCAGCTGAGACTATCACTGTTATACAAGGTTGGATTTAGGAGCATCCAACCCACACCACATGTAATGGGGAGTGTTCGTGCAGGCTTAAGAACTAATTGTCTAAGGCACACTACTGTAGGCGAGAGACGATAGAGAGGTAAGTGTACAAACCAGACATGTTTTCATCAAGGCTGATGGGGTTCAAGAGTAGGGTCTCAGGAATTAGGGTCAGGGTTCAGAAGCTATGGTGATGTGGTGAAGAGACAAAGTTGTAATCGCTAAGTGCAGGTGTAGACAGAAAATTCCCAGGTGGTGTGAAGAAGGTAAACCTAAATGGGGGCACACAACTTTATATAAGGAAGGAAAATCCTGCACTGACAAATCCCTGACATCCCAAACCCTTTCCTACATCACAGCTGCGATCTTCCATCAGTTTCCATGAGGTTCCCTTACTTAAAAGTGTGCCTAACCACTACTTTCTCACACATTGCAACCATTCTGACTCCGGTCTCTAGTAAGACGACCAACACGCTAACACTAGCGAACTGGTGCCAGGCGGCTGTGGCAGTAACTCACCTCCACTATGCCGAAGACCTCTGACATGGATGTCTGTTACTGCAGCATGGTGCCACGATTGTTTTGGTAGTGGCAGTGGAACTCGTCGATCATGCGTAGTCTGTTGGTGGCTTTGGCGGGTTCTCAGCTAGCTTCCTTGTATCACTTCTCTCCCATCAGGTACCTGAGCTATCCCGGTACTAGTTTGGTGCCCTCCACCCCCTTCACTTGCCCTTCTGCCCTGCCATCAACTTCTACAAGTGGCAGGGGAGGTACAACCTGGCCTGGAAGGGGGTTCCCATCAGTGATGTGAAAGAGGGAAATATGAAACATGTTGTGTATTACCATCAATGCAGGAGGATTGAAGTGATAGGGATGGGTGCCTTTACGAAAAGTAACAGGGTAGGGACCAAGACCTTTAACATCCAGGTTCTGCAAGGGGAGGTGGGTACTTATGTTTCTGGTTTGGAGGCATACTTTGTCACCTAGTCGGAAGTGGCAGGCCAGTGGGTTTCCCTAGTCAGCATAATCTTGTTGACGATCAAGGGTATAGGTAATATTGGAATGACGATAGCTGTCGACGTCCTCCAGGTGCCAAGTGAACAGCCTAGCTTGAAACACCTCTGGGGGTCATTCCAGGGTGTCTGGAAAGTCTATTCATGGGTTACAACCTGTAATGACCCAGCATATATGAGCTATGGTAGTCGGAACCTTCACCCATACAGGTAGCCAGGAGGTGAACTGGTAGGAACCGACAGGCAAGTAAGTACATGACCTATGGGGACCCGATGGCCCGGGCTCCAAGATGAAAAGAGTTAGCTGGGTAGGTACTTGGGTACCTGGGTACACCCAGGAAGTGGTGTTAGTGTACCTAGGGATCTCAGAAGAGGCAGTTACGCAGCTAGGCCGGGTAACTGGAGAAAGGTCCAAAATGCCTATCTCCAGCAAAGGAATGGACAGGGTAACAGGGAAAAGTTGTTTTGTCCGCCAGACAAGGTTACCCAACCCGCAGGGGCAGGTTACCCTGCCATGGGGCTTGGGTTACCTGGCCCAAAGTCCTTGGTTACAATACCTTACAATACGAAAACCCTTGCGAGTCCCTGAAAAATGATAGAAATGTTTGTCAAGTGTAGTGATGCATAATACTGGAATCTGGGGTTCCGGAGGATGCTATTGGACGAGCTACACAGCTCTGAAGAAGCTGCAATCTGGAGACATTATTCCTATCATACCCCTGCGGCCGCGACTTGAGGTCTGAACGTCATGGGGAAATGGTTGTATAGTTGTGTGCAGTCTAGCAAAGAAGGATCTTTGTAGACCTGTTTGCATTACCATATACATCGCTGCTGTCTGGTCGACCATAAGCTGTTCGCCGGATATATAATGGGGGCGTAGCGTGGAAGGTGGAGTACCTCCTCCAAGTTGTTTAGAGTAATACGGGCCAAAGCTGGCGGAGTTAACAGGAGGTAATGGCGGGAGTGCCAAAGGTAGTCCCAGGTGGTGCTGGGGCAGCCAGGTGAGTTTTACACCTACAAAGCCTGGAAGTGTCCCCAACGACATAGGCTCCTTTAGGGAAGTGCAGAGACACTGTAAGCATGATTTCTACTACACATAAGGTGGATCCAAGGTAAGGGTAATGGGTGGTGCCCATTGGACTGCTCCCAGATCACCGTATCCTGCGGGAGACACCAGGGGCCCGCGAACCGGAAATGGTAGATAGATAAACCACTGACATTAGCTTCCGGGGGGAAGTAGGGATCAGTGCATATGGGAAAGGTGTCATAGATAGTCTAGTTCCTGGGGCGTCTTGGCAGTTAGCCACTGGCAAGATGCCGGTGCGGAGAGGTTTTTACTCCTGCGGACTAAATGGAAATGCACCGTAGAAATGATAACCGCATAAGATGAATGCCGACTAGGGTGTGTCGACACATGCATGCTCGTAGGGTATGCCAGGAGACGTGTCAGACCACCCTTAGCACAGAACGGCCTGCTCGACTAGTTGGTGTAATCCGATTAGGGAGTTTCTAGCATAAGATAAAACCAGTAAAAGGTCTATATGGGAACTCAGCTACTCCAACGATCAATCTTCTCGAGACCTTAATTGAGTGAAGCGTCAGGCTAAACGATATTAAGTTTTACCATTTTCTGTAGTCTTACATTGGGGTGAACCTGTGGCAATAAGTTTGAAGTTGTTCCCTGAGGTCCCAACCTGGGGATCCATCTTCCTAGGGGTCCTCCCATTACAACATATCATTAAGTGACCTGCTCGCTTAACCCCTCTCCTGATTTATTGTTCTCGACTTTCGGCACTGATCTTGCGTGAATGCTGGTAATCTTGTCTAGAACAAGCAGCCAAGTGTAGAAAGTGTAATGGCTAGTACCGAACTTCCAACCAGAATGGAATCCAACTCGGATTCCAACCTTGACCTTGACGAGAACTCCGCCAACACGTTTTGTGCCTTGGTTTCTGTGGATGTTTGCGGTATTGAATAGGATGGCTACTAGTTACTCTTGGATGCCACCCCTATTCATTGCCCTGATAAATGTGTGGATCTTATAATGGCCGACCCTTGCAGTCCAGCGCTTTTGCTTTTTTCAAGACTCCACTCTTGTTCACAACATGAGCCCTGCACCGAAGGAAGGTATCCCATTTAGTCAATTCTCGCATGAGTTTGTCAAATCTTACATCGTCTGTGAGGCAGCTAAGTCACTGGGCGAAGCACAGTGAGAGATGAGAAACTGGAACAACTAACAATAGTAGGTGTTCTGCAAATAGGTTACTGCGGTAGCGCGGGAATGGATGAAAGTCCAGCAGGAGGCATACCTGCGACTGTTCAGCGATCAAAAGCCTTGGAAAGATCGCAGGGCTGCATTGGAGAAGGGTTTTGCCGGAGGCTATAGTATTGATACTGAGAATGACATGCTGATGATAGAGGCAGCAGGCCTACTTCCACTCGTCCATACCAAGCGTGAGACCTTCGCGATGGAATTGGTTATGAGTGCTAGAGAGAAACAAGGGAGGGCGTACCTACGCCCCATAAGGCTATGCATGTTGGGAAGCCTCCGCAGTTATGGCTACATCTACACCTTCTCGTTCACGGGAGGATCAATAGCATCACTCTCTATCCCCTGCTCAAGCCCCCAGAGTAGCTCGGGGAGCCTGCCCATTGGACCAACCGATGGACGAGGTGTTAAGCAAAGTATCTCAAGGCCAAAGGGTATCACGGCACCTGACACGCCTGACCCTACTCCTCATCCGACCTGTGCTCCTGTCATCCCCCCGGCAACACTATCAGTTGCAACTCCTATACCTGCCATTGCTGCCCCAAGACCCACACCACTATCGGTTTCGTTGCCCGCTCCTAATACCATTCCAGCCACAGCCTTCCCCACAGCTCTATTAGTTACCCCAGGGTTCCGGCCACTGCATGTGGCATCACGCGGATTTTTTGAACCAGTAAGACCCCTGGGAGAGCGAGCACCCATGGCACCATCACGGGAGACTCCAATCCCGGCACCTGGGACACCTGCTCGCTCCGTTCCTTGGGCACCCGTGATTCTCTCTGCGCCCTCGAAACCCACTCTTCCCTCTGTGCTCCCCACGATCACAAGTGGCGAGTCGGACAGCCAGGACGAGTCCTGTTTGTCAGGCTGCAAATTGGAGGGGACTTGCATGGGGTGGATTGATTACCACACATACGTGTGCAGATTGGAACAAGAGACCCCGGTAAGGTACAGAAGAAGACAGAAGGAGAGAGATGGACGACCAACAGGTGGGTATTGTGGGTCAGGGAGGCACACTGGGGACCCCATAGAACCTCTGAGCTGTCCAGAGATTCAAGCCGTTCTGGGGACAAGTCACCCGGCGCCTAACCCAACTCCTGATAGTGGGCGACGCCCTGTTCCACTACTGGCATAAGTACCATCAGGGGCTAACCCCCCCCGAGGGTGGCAATCAAGATGGCCAGGAGGAATGGTTTGATAGGTATGACAGACCCCGGGAAACCCGAGGTGGAAACACTAGGGGTAGTGGTGACTGAAATGTGCTAGCGGGTGGTGATACAGCGGGAGCGGGAGGAGACCCAGGGGAGTCTGACCATGACAGTTTGGATGATGAGGATCCCGATTCTCTCCCTGATTTAACACACTTCTGCAGTGCTGGCAAGGATAATTGAAGTGATGAGGAGAAACAATAGTAGGTCCGCCAGGCTAGGAAGCTGTCAAAGGAACTACGGGACAGAGCGACCTCGCAGCTATCCTCCTGCCAGTAGCAGAGGAAGCCAGAAAAGCTTAGTGGCATTCCGGCCTTCAAGGGAAAGGTTACCGAACTCGCCAGTGTCTTGACACTAGTGGAGGTTAAGTTCGAGTATTTTGCCAGATGCTGGTTGACCGATACGGACAAGGTAAACCTGGTGATCCGCCTTCTTGAAGATACTGCCTGAACATGGTATCTCGGGCAGCACTCCCACATCAACAAGGAGGCAGCCAAGCATGCGGGAGTTTCTGTGAATAACAGTTACCTATTGTGAACCTAGAAAGGATGTCGGGAATGGCTTGAACGGAGTTGCGGCAGTGACCAAGCGGAACGAGACCAATTGCTTCGCGAGTGGCGAGACCTAGTGCTGAAGCCACATCATAGTGATGAGTACCTGGACCAGATAATTGACTACCTGTATAAGCTTAGCTATACAGACACTGTTCAGGTATATGATAAGGTACGGTCAGGTATTATACAAGAGGTTTGGAATGCACGGGCACTCAAGGAGCTGTGTCCAACCAACTTGAAGGACTACCTTGACCTTCTTTGGAAAGTTGGATACAGGCTGGAAGACAACACCTGCTTCAGCAACCATGTTATCTACTCGGTCCAACAGTCTCAGCCAATGGATATGATGCATGCTAGGTCATCGACTTCTGGAAGGTTCGAAAAGAAGGATAAAGGTTCAGGCAGACAGAACCAGAGGTCTGTCAAACCTACTAACTTCACCGCTGGGAAACAGGCAAAGGCGGTGACTGCGGAGTATGCAATAGCGCATTAGGAAATCCCGTCGACTCTGACCGAATGTCGGAGAAAGCACAACCGGTGCACAAAGTGTGGACAATTGGGTCACTTCTGGAGGAAGTGTACTGCGCCGTCCCGTGTTGTTAGTGCATCCAAACCGGCGGGCGGGTTGAAACGGGCAGCTCCCATAAGCGCGTTTTTGGGTACAAACAAGTGGCTGAAGCACATCGAAGCACCACCTTCAGCCTCCTCGTCAAGGATACTGGAAGTCCCTCAGGGATCAACTTAAATTATGGAGGTTGACAGTGAGGGCTCCGAATAGGGAGGAACCCATTCTGCTTAAGATATAACCTTACCAACCTGTATCCATAGACCCATAAGGGATGTAGGTGAGGAACCCGGCAAGTGGCTTCTGGGATGGGTAAGTACACCTATACTGCATGAATGAGCCTGGTACTGACTACACCCAAGGGGTTTGAGCAGGTAGATGTTGCGGGCCGTGTGCCGTGGATGGGGCCATCTTTCCTTTGTTGAGTTTCTGGTTATTTCCTTTGTTCTAGTTATACATATTTCTTTCCAGATTTCCTTAGCTGGATAGGCAAGTCAGAGGATATTATTTGAGCTGAGGCTGGGTGAGGTCTCACTGAAGGAGACGCATAACATTGGGGAAGCAATGATGCTTCACTTGGAACTGGTCCGATAGTAGACCTCTCCCCACTTCTGGAAAATTGTTACGCTTAGTGCAAGCAGGATTGGTTCAAGCTGGACTTGACCAACATAAATGGTGTTATTTCGAAGTTTACCTGAGGAGGGTTTAGTACCCGAAGTCATGCTGGCGTGAGAGTAAACACCCTAGCTATTGATAAGATGAATCCCGATCCCTTAATATTTAGCAACCCACTGTGGCCAGTCTTGTGTCGAAAGGCAAGAGACTAAAATTATTAAGCCAAGATGACTAAGCCCTTCAAACAAGCGAAGAGGCAGAAACATGACAACCTGCCTAGTCATACCAAGTCTCCTCACCTACGGGTGAAGTTAGACTAGAAGATTGGAGCTAGACAGGTAAGCACGGAAGTACTCCTGCTACTCGCCAGTGGAGCTACAGGGCAAGTGCTTAGTACCCGCTGGGTTAAGGAAACCCAGGCACCTTGTGTAGAGCGAAAAGTACCTGTGCCGATAAGCGAGGCTAGTGGTAATCACATTCCTGGGTCAGGTCTGCACTATACCATATCATTAGAAATGAAAATAGGTGACCACCATAATGAGATGCACTTTGAAGTCACTGATATGCCTGACACCAAGTTGGATGGTTACTTACCAATGTCTTGGTTGAAGGACCATAACCCTGATATAGATTGCAAGACAGGATCACGAACCTGGCGCTCAGAGTTCTACAAGGCTAATTGCCTAGAAGACCAGGGGTGGTTAGTGTTCATGACCGATGAGGGGTTACTAGCCGAAGACCCTAACAATATGTCCCTGTTGGGAATTGTGCAATTCTCTGATGAGGAAGGTGCCAACATTAGGGTTAAGCTACCTCGTGAGTATAAGGACTATGGGGATACCTCCAGTCAAGAATGGATTGAGGCACTACCGGAGCACTCGAGGTATAACCACATGATTAAGTTGCAACCCGGAACTCAAACTCTGTTTGGGCCTATCCATCCATTATTGGAAAAGGAGCTTAAGGTACTGTGGGAATATCTCAAGGTAATGCTACGAATGGGAAAGCTGTGGCGATCCAGTTGCTCGACAGCAGCCACTATCCTCTTTGTGCCTAAACCAGATGGGACATTAAGAATGGTAATAGATCACCGAGGGCTGAACGAAATCACGGTTAAGAGCAAGTATCCTCTACTGTGGATGAAGGAACTGCCAGATCGGTTAGGAAAAGCCCTTGTATTGCCCAAGTTGGACTGGAAGAAGTGCTACAACCTCCTGAGGACCGCAGAAGGTGAAGAATGGAAGACGGCGGTGGGGTCCAGGTCTGGACTGTATAAATACACGGTCATGCCATTTGGGTTATGTAACGCCCCGGCAACTTTCCAGAGCATGATAAATGAGGTCTTCCAGGACCTCCTGGATGAAATTGTTATTGCTTATATGGATGACATACTGATCTACTCTGAAACCAGGGAAGAGCATGTCGCCATGGTAACACATGTGAGGGAGAAGTTGTGCAAAGCCAGACTATACGTAAGCATGAAGAAGCGCGGTTTCGACCAGCGGGAGGTTGAATTCCACAGTTACAAGATCTCCGATATGACGATCTCTACATTATTGGAAAAGGTGTAAACAAGCGGGGATTGGGCACCTCAGATATGCATTGTTGATGTCCAGAGCTTTATGGACTTTGCCAACTTCCATCGTCAGTTTATAGAAGCTTTCAGCAAGATAGAGAAACCTCTGACAGACTTGATCAAGAGGGATCTCCAATGGGAATGGACACTTGCATGTGAGCAGACCTTCAACCATTTGAAGCAGGTGTTTACGTCCCAACCTATCCTAGCACATTTTGACCCCAAGCGGCAAACCTGGCTGGAAACTGATGCTAGTGACTTTGCCTCAGGAGCCGTCCCCTACCGGTTCTGTGAAGATGAGAGACGGTATCCAGTGTCCTACCATAGTCCGAGGTTTCACCCAGCGGAGATTAATTACGAGGTCCATGACAAGGAAATGACTGCCATCATCGCGGCATTCAAGGACTGGGATCTTCTGCTACCCTCGGTAACAAACCAGGGACTGATCTATGCATAGCATAAGAATTTGGAGTACTTTAATGGTACCCAGGTCCACAACAGTAGGCAACACAGCTGGGCTGAGTTCCTGCAACTGTTAAACTTCTATGTGGTTTACCGGGAAGGATGGTTGAATGAGAAGGGGGATGCTTTGTCACAGTATAAGGACTACCGCCCTGAAGGGGGGAGTGATTTTCCACTACGGTCGTTCCTTCGCCACGGACAGTGGGTTGGGAGCCAGGAACGGGACATCTTGTGACCAGCTGTACTGCAGGTGCGCCAAGGATTTTGGCTCCCGTCTTCCTTTTTGGATCAGCTGCGGGTCGCTATAAAGGTAGACCAGGAATACTTAAGATTCCTGAAGGCAACAGCGGCCGGTGATGGGGAGGTCGACCGATACTTCACAATGGAAAAGGGCTTACTCCTGTACAAGAAGCGCTGGTATGTTCCCAAGAGTCAGAATCTGAACCAGACAATCATGGAGGCTGAACATGACTCCTGAGTGGCGTGAGACTTCAGGACTTACAAGACCATTGGCAGGGTTAGGGCTAATTTCTATTGGCCTAAGATGGATGAGCGCATCACCAACTATGTGCAGACATGTGACGGGTGGCAGAGAAATAACTTTATCCGGCACAAGAAGTTCGGTCTGATGGAACCTATTGATGTTCCTATGCGACCCTGGATGCCGACTTCAATGGACTTCATTGTAGTACTGCCAGCATCCGAAGAGTATACCAAGATCTGGGTCATAGTGGACAGATTCTCGAAAATGGCATATTTCATACCCCTGACCACTGAGGTACCTATCACGGAGCTCGCCTGAATATTCCAGAAGGAAGTTTGGCGCCTTCATGGACTCCCAGAATCAATCATCTCCGACTGAGATAGCCGACTCACATCCAAGTTCTGGGTGAGTCTGATGCAATTGTTGCAAGCGAAACCAAACGTTTCGCTGGCATTCCACCCTGAGACAGATGGGCAAACTGAGAGGGTCAATCAGGCACTGGAGTAGTACTTGTGTAGTTACTATTCCTACCAACAGGACAATTGGGTTTCGCAACTACCCCTGTGTGAGTATGCATACAACAGACTGACATCAGAATCCAGTGGGTTGTCAGGATTTGAGATCAATTATGCGTTTAACCCAGGGACAAACTGGGCTGGTGTCATGTCTGATAATCAGGCAATACACCCTAGCAGTCAGCTCTTGGTTAAGGAATAAGAAGGAAGCTGGCAAGAGATTTGAGCAATGATTCAACGGGCACAGGAAAGGCAACGGAAATGGCACAACCAGAAAAGGTTGCTATCACTGGACTAGATTACCTTAGAGGATTTGCCCACTGGGCGGGGAAAGAAAGTGGACCGCGTGATGTTAAGACGAAGAAACGTCCGCACAAAGCGTTCGCTGGAGAAGTTGCACCACCTAGTGTTTGGCCCTTTCGTGCTCAAAGGTCGTGTAGGTACCCAAGCTTATGAACTCCAGCTGCCCACCAGAGAGAGTATCCACGCAGTTTCCAATATCAGGTTGCTTGAACCACATTGCGAGGATCCGGGATTAGATAAGATCAAAGAGGTCCCCACCCGACAACTGGAGGACGATGTGCCAAGTCATGGTATCGCAGGAGTTCTGGACAGTCGATGGTACAGAGTAGCAAAGGTGTAGTTTCCATCATGCTTTGTCCGGTACCCCATATCATGGGAAGGCTATGGGGTTGAGGAGAATGCTGGAGAGCCCTATGAGATGCTGGAAGGGACAGGCTTACAAGCCATTCTGGATGTCTACCAAGGTTATCAGTCTAAACCCAGGGACCGTCAGGTCTGGGGGAATCGAGCCGGGAAAATACAAGGCGACACTAATGGTCCGGGATGGACCGTCGAGAAGAGGGGAGTGTTGTAATGACCCAGCATACACGAGCTATGGCAGTGGGAACCTTCACCCATACAGGAAGTCTGGAGTTGAACTGGTAGGAACTGACAGGCAAGTAAGTGCTTGACCTATGGAGGCCTGATGGCCCGGGCTCCGAGATGAACAGAGTTAGCGGGACAGGTACTTGGATACCTGGCTATACACAGGAAGTGGTGTCAGCGTACCTAGGGACCTCCGAAGGTGCAGTCACTCAGCTAGCTCGGGCGACCGGAGAAAGGTCAGAAATGTCTATCACCAGGAACAGGATGGACAGAGTAATAGGGAAAAGGTATCGTGCCGCCAGACAAGGTTACCCTACCCTCATGATCAGGTTACCCTGCCATGTGGACTGGGTTACACTGCCCAAAGGCCTGGGTTACCCTACCTTTCGATACGAAGTCCTTTGGGCAGTTTGGTAAAAACAACAGGAATGGTTGTCACCCGAAACCAGGCAAATACTGGAATCAGGGGTTCCGGGAGATGCTATCCGGCGAGCTACACAGCCTTGAAGAAGTTGCAAACTGGGCACGCTATTCCTGTCATACTCCGGCGGCTATGCCTTGCGGGTCGGACGTCATGGCCCAACGGTTGTGTAGTTATGTGCAGTCTGGCAAAGAAGAATCTTTGCAGACCAGATGGCAACACCGTATACGTGTCTGCCATCCAGTCGACCACAGGCTGTTCACAGGATACAAAAGGGGGCATAGGGTGGAAGGTGGAGTACCTCCTCTAAGTCATGTGTAGTAAAACGGAGCAAATCTGGCAGTGTTAATGGGAGTTAAGCTCAGGGGTGCCCCAGGTAGTCCCAGGTGGTCCCGGGATGGCTGGAAGAGTTTCACACCCACCAAGCCTGAAAGTGTCCGCAGCACCATAGGCTCTGAAAGGGAAGTGCGGAGACCCTGGAAGCAGGATTTCCACGACAGGTAAGACGGATCTGAGGTACACGTCATGGGTAGCACCCCTTGCATCCCTCCCGGATCACCGTATCCTGCGGAAGGCACTAGAAGTCTGAGAACCTTAAATAGTAGACAGACAAACTGCTCACTGTAGCTTCCCCGGTCAAGTAGAGGTCCACGCATATGGGAAGGGCAACATACATAGTCTTGTTCATGCGGCGTCATGGCTGTTTGCCACTGGCAAGATGCCGATACGCACGGATTTTCACTCTGGCGGGCTAAATAGATATGCACCGCAGAAATGATAACTGCATAAGGTGAATACCAACTAGAGTGTGTCAACACATGCATGCTGGTAGGGTGTGCTAGGTGATGTGTCAGACCACACCTAGCAGAGAAGGGTGTACAGTCGTGTCCGTCAAATAATTACACCCCCGGGCAACAACCATGACAACCACAATCAACCAATTCAACCACAAAAAAAAAAAAGATACAAATTCAATTAAGAAATAGATGAAAGTAAATATCATAAGCTCCAAAGAAATCCTGCTACCATTTTGTGTGACCCCCATCTGCATCCAAAACAGCCTGAATTCTCTCAGGCATCCTCTCTATCCAAGCATCCAATGTCCCTTGGGGAATTAAATCCCACTCCTCCTTTGCTGCCTGAAATAATTCAGCAGCACTATGAGGCCTTCTCTCCAGTCTGGAGAATCGCTTGGTAAGGGCTCTTTTGAGTAGAGCCCAGGTGTTCTCAATAGGATTGAGATCTGGTGAGTTGGGTGGCCAAGGAAGTTTTTTGTAACCACAGTCTGCCTCCAATTTTCGATTTTCCTCACCACCATGCCAGGAGGCATTGTCTGCAGCTAGGTAGATGTTGTCAGAAGGTCTATCCAGACCTTCTATAAAAGGGATGAGGTATGGCTGGTGGATTTCAGTTGCATATTGGTGGGAATTGAGGCCAAGTCTGTCTCTTTTGCTGGTCCTTTCCTCCTCCCCCCTCTTTCTCACAAGAATTAACTCAGTCCTGCCACCCTTCATGATTGCAGCATACACCCCAATACTAGTCCTCCCAGACTTAAAGCTAGGCTTTAAGTTTTTTTCTTCCAACTCTTCACCAGCTCTTACTCTGACCCTCCTCCCAGCGGGATTTGGATCATAAATAATAGTGGCTTCATCAACAAAGACAACCCAATTCCATGCCCCTTTCCAGTTCTTCCTTCTCCTAGCAAACTCCTTTCTCTTCTCCTTTTGTCCTTTCCTCCAAAAAGGCTTTTTCCTAGGTATCAGAAGCCTGAAACCAGCTTCAGATATGATCTTATCTATAGTGGTTCTGCCAAGGCCAATATTCGCTTTTTGGGTAATGTCGCGTAATGCTAAATGAGGCTCAGCATCAATAATTGCCTCTACCGCTCTTCTTTTGCTGTCCGTAATCTTGGTGGGTCGGCCTTTCTTGGAAGTATAACAGGTGTTTCCCTCTCTTGAATTGGCTCTTCGGACAATCTTGACAACAGTCTCCTTGCAGACCCCAATAGCCTTAGCTATTTTATTATAACCCATATTGGTATGCTTATGCAGGGCATAGATTTGCTGATTCTTGTCTTCTTTTTCTCTTCGGGTATGTGGTGGTGCCATGGTGGGTGATGAGGTGGAGGAGAGGTGTCGTTGCACCGTTGCCGGGCAGGGGTGTAATTATTTAATGGACACGACTGTACTCGAGTAGTGGGGCCAAAATGATGTAGGAGTTTCTGGCATAAGATAAAACTACCAAAGTGTCTATGCAAGAACTTTCATACTTCGACAATCAATCCTCTCGAGACCTTAATTCAGTGAAGCGTCAGGCTTAATGATATTAAGTTTTACCCTTTCCTTTACTCTTACATTGGTGTGAACCTTTGGCGATAAGTTTGAAGTTGTCTGGTCCGGTCGTAACTTTAGGATCCATCTTCCTAGCAGTGCCCCCGTTATACAACCAGTATTGGCAATAAACGTGGACAGGCCGATAGATTTACAGACATGGTTGTTGGCCTGAAATTCGACTATGAGGCAACCAAGGGCTCAATCGACCTGTTGCTCGTTGATACAGGCTTGTAGGTATTTCTCTATCATAGGATTTATTCTGGCGGTCTCACCATTGGTCTGGGGATGGAAGTCGGTTATGAGTCTCTGGAATATATATGCAAGATCACAAACCACTTGCCAGAATTCTGGGATAAACTGAGTGCTGTACCCTGTGGGGATGGTGGTGGGGAGACCATAGTGTTTCCACATATATTTAAGGTACAACCCGGCTAGTATTGGAGTAGTGATTATTGTCCGCAGTGTGATCAGGTAGCATATCTTGCTTAATCAATCTAGTGTGCCCATGACGGTATCATTGTCCTGACTTCAAGGTAGCCTAAGGACAAACTCCATGGAGACATGCTGCCAGGGCTTGTCGGGGTCAGGGAGGGGACGAAGTACGTGGAAGGGGGTGGAGCAAAATATGCAGCCCTTTGGGCAATTGAGATAGTTATTCACGAAAGAACCTATAACTTGATACCTGCCAGACCAGCAGTAATCGCCCAAAACCCGTTCCGTGCTTTTGGCTCTACCGGTGTAACGACCCAGCATACGTGAGCTATGGCAGCCGGAACCTACACCCATACAGGTAGCCCGGAGGCGAACTGGTAGGAACCGGCAGGCAAGTGAGTACTTGACCTACGGAGACCCGATGGCCCGGGCTCCGAGATGAGCAGACTTAGTGGACACAAGTATTTAGGTACATGGCTACGCCCAAGGTTGGTGTCAGCGTACTTAGGGACCTATGAAGGGCCAATACACAGCTAGGCTGGGTAACTAGAGAAAGGCCGAGTGTGTCTATCCCCGGAAGAGGGATAGATAGGGTAACAGGAGAAAATCCACTTGTCCACCGGACAAGATTACCCTACCCACAGAACAGGGTTACCCTGCCTTGAGGCTTGGATTACCCTGTTCAAGGACCTGAGTTACCCTACCTGCCAATACGAAGTCCCTCGGGGAGTTTGGGAAAAATGACTGGAATGTTTGTCACACGAAGCCATGCATAATACTGGAATCTGGGGTTCCGGGAGATGCTATTGGGCGAGCTACGCAGCTACGAAGAAGCTGTAAATTGAAGACATTATTCCTATCATGCCCCTCCGGCCCCGCCTTGAGGCCCGGACGTCATGGGCAAACGGTTGCGTAGTTGTGTGCAGTCTAGCAAAGGAGGATCTTTGGAGACCCGCTTGCAACACCGTATACGTTGCTGCCGTCCGGTCGACCGTAAGCTGTTCGCAGGATATATAAGGGGGCATAGGGTGGAAGGTGGAGTACCTCCTCCAAGTTGTTCGGAGTAAAACGGACCAAAACTGACGGAGTTAACGGGAGTTAACCGTGGGGGTCCCGAAGGTAGTCCCGGGTGGTGCCGGGACGACTGGGAACGTTTTGCACCTACCACGCCCAAGGATGTCCCCAACGCCATAGGCTCTGAGAGGGAAGTGCAGAGACACTAAAAGCATGATTCCTACCGCAGGTAAGGTGTATCCGAGGTAGTGGTCGTGGGTAGCGCCCATTGGATCACTCCTGGACCACCGTACCCTGCGGAAGACACCGGAAGCCCGAGACTCGTAAATAGTAGATAGATAAACCGCTCACGGTAGCTTCCGGCGTCAAGAAGAAATCAACGCGCATGGGAAGGGTGTCATAGATAGTCTAGTTCAGCAAGGGGTCTTGACAGTTAGCCACTGGCAAGTCCCCGATGCGCAGAGGTTTTCACTCCGGCGGGCAGAATGGAAATGCGCCGCAGAAACGATATGCACATATGGTGAACGCCGACTAGAGCGGGTCGACACATACATGCCCGAAGGGGGTGTCAGGAGACGTGTCGGACCGCCCTTAGCGGAGAAGGGTGTGCTCGAACAGTTGGAGTAAACTGATGGGGGAGTTTCTGGCATAAGATAAAACTACCTGAAAGTCTATGCGAGAACTCTCCTACTCCAACAATCAATCCTCTCGAGACCTTAATTGAGTGAAGCGTCAGGCTTAACGATATTAAGTTTTACCGTCTACTTTACTCTTACATTTGTGTGAACTTTTGGCGATAAGTTTGAAGTTGTTTGGTGCGGTCACAACCTTGGGATCCATCTTCCTAGGGGTGCCCCCGTTACAACCGGGGTGTTCTGCAGTAGGGCGATTATGGGTTTCTGTAATGACCCAGGATACATGAGCTATGGCAGACTGAACCTACAGGAATGCAGGTGGCCCTAAGGCAGACTGGTGGGAATGGGGGTACAAGCTAGTGTTAGACCCACAAAGGCCTAATGGTCCGGATTCCATTGTGAATGGGAGAACAAACACCCAGGGGAGCTGTTAGTGTACTCTAGCATTAACCAAGTACAAGTTAGCCAGCTTGGTTAGGTAGCTGGGCTGGCGCAAGTGAGAGAAGTCTGTCTCCACCATAGGAATAGACAGGGTAACAGGGTAAAGTTACCCTGACATCCAGGGTGGATTACCCTACTCAGGGATCACAGTTACCCTACCATAGAACCTAGGTTACTTAGTCTGGAAACCGGAGTTACCCTACCTGGTAATGCGAAGTTGTTCAGGCAGTTGTGGAGAAATAACTGGATCCTTTGTCACACGAAGCTATGCATAATACGAGAATCTGGTATTCTGGGTGATACTGTTGGACAAGCTATGCAGCTCCGAAGAAGCTGTAAATTGGAGACATTATTCCTAAGCTATCTCTCCGGCCCGGCCTTGAGGCCTAGATGTCGTGGGCAAATGGTTGTGTAGTGGTGCACAGCCTAGGAAAAGAGAATCTTTGTAGATGTAATGACACAGCATATATGAGCCATGGCAGATGGAACCTCCACTCATACAGGTAGCCAGGAGGGGAACTGGTAGGAACTGGCAGGCAAGTAAGCACTTGACTTATGGAAACCCGATGGCCCGGGCTCTGAGATGAACAGAACTCGATGGCCGAGTAGTTAGGCACCTGGCTACACCCAGGAGTGGTGTCAGCATACTTAGGGACCGCAGGAGAGGCGGTTACTCAAATTAGCCAGGCAACTGGTGAAAGGTCAGAAGTGTCGATATCCAGCAATAGAATACACAAGATAAGCGGGGAAAAGTCATCATGTCCCGTGGACAAGGTTACCCTACCCTGAGGATCAGGTTACCCTGCCACGGGGCTCGGGTTACCTGGTCCAAAGTCCTGAGTTACCTTGCCATGGGGTTCGGGTTACCCTGTCTAAAGTGCTGAGTTACCCTACCTTTCAATACGAAGTCCGCGGGGGAGTTCGCAAAAAATGACCACAATGTTCGTCCCGTGAAGCCCTGCATAATACTGGAATCGGTGGTTCCAGGGGATGCTATTGGGTAAGCTATGCAGCTCCGAAGCAGCTGTAAATTGGGGACAATATTCCCATTAGACCCCTCCGGCCCCGCCTTGAGGCCTGGACGTCATAGGGAAACGGTTGCGTAGTTGTGTGCAGTCTAGCAAAGAGGAATCTTTATAGACCCGCTTGCAACACCATACATGTTGGTGCCATCAAGGCGACGGCAGGCTGTTCACGGGATATATGAGGGGGCATATGGTGGAAGGTGGAGTACCTCTTCCAAGTTGGCAAGAGTAAAACGGACCAATACTGGCAGAGTTAATGGGTGTTAAACATGGGGGCCCCGCACGTAGTCCTGGGGGGTGCCGGGGTAACCACGAGAGTTTTCCACCTACCAAGCCTGCAAGTGTCCCCAATGGCATAGACACATTAAGAAAAGTGGAGAGATACTAAAGGAATGATTTGTACAACTGGTAAGGTGGATCCGAGGTAGTAGTCATGGGTAGCGCCCGTTGGACCACTCGCAGACCATCATACACGCCGGAACAGACCAGAAGCCTGAGAATCGTGAATAGTAGGAAGATAAACTGCTGATGGTAGCTTCTGGGGTCATGTAGAGATCAAGGCGTATGGGAAGGGTGTTATAGATCAACCAGTTCAGCAGGTGTCTTGACTATTGGCCACGAACAAGACAAAGATGCGAGGAGGTTTTCATGGCAGAGGGCAAAATGGAAATGCACTGCAGAAACGGTAAGGGCATCAGGTGAACTCTGACCAGGGTGTGTCGACACATGCATCCGGAAAGAGTGTGCCAGGAGTGGTGTTGGACCACTCTTAGCGGGGAAGGGTATGCTGGAATGGTTGGAGTAAACTTATAGGGGAGTTTCTGGCATAAGACAAAACTCCCTCAGTATCTATGCGAGAACTCTCCTACCCCAACAATCAAACCTCTTGAGAACTTAATTGAGTAAAGGGTCAGGCTTAATGATATTAGGTTTTACTGTTTTTACTCTTCCATCTGTGTGGACTTTTGGCGATAAGTTTGAAGTTGTTTGGTGCGGTCGCAACCTTGGAATCCATATTCCTAGAAATGACCCCATTAGAGTATATTATTAAGTGAGCTACTCACCTAACTCGTCTCCTGATTAAGTGTTTTCTGACCTTCAGTACTAAACTTGCATGAATACTGGTAATCTTGCCTAGAACAAGTAGCCCAGGGTGGAAAGCGCAATGTCTGGTACCGCACTACGAACCCGAATGGAATCAAACTCGGATTTAGACCTTGACCTTGACAAGACCGCCAGCAACTCGCTTTGTATGTCGGTTTTTGCAGATGTCCCCAGTATTGAACGGGGCGGCCACTAGTTGCTTTCCCAGGCCATCTCCATTCAGTTACCTGATGAATGTATTGAGCTTATGATTCCGGAACCTTGTGCTGCATTGCTTTCATTTTTCCAGGACTCCACTCTTGTTCACAACAAGAGCCCTCCACAGGTGGGAGGTGTCCCATTTGGCCAATTTTGGCAAGAGTTTGTTGAACCTTACATTTTCCTCGAGGTACCTAAGTCATGCAACGAAGTGAAGCGAGGAAGAAGAAACTGAAACAAGCAGTAGTAGCAGGTATTCCGCAAGCAGATCACTACAGCAGCCCTGGAATGGTTGAAAGTGTAGCAGGGTGTATAGCTGTGGATAGTGAAGGCCGGAAGGTATTGAACCACCGTATGGCAGTGTTGGAAAAGGCCTTTAAAGGAGGGTATAGTGTTGATGCTGAAAATAATGTACTGATGAAAGAGGTGTAACGACCCAGCATACATGAGCTATGGCAAACGGAACCTATACCGTTACAGGTAGCCAGGAGGCGAACCAGTAGGAACCGGCAGGCAAGTAAGTACTTGACCTGCGGAGGCACGATGACCCGGGCTCTGAGAATGAACAGAATTGGCTGGTCAGGGACTTGAGTACCTGGATACTCCCGGGAGCAGTGTCAGCATACTTAGGGACTTCTGAAGTGGCAGTTGCTCAGCTAGGCTGGGTAACTGGAGATAGGTCAGAAAGGTCTATTGTGGGCGACGGGATAGACAGGGTAACAGGGAAAAGTTATCTTGTTGGCTGGACAAGGTTACCCTACCCTCGGGATCAGGTTACCCTGCCCAGTGTCCTGGGTTACCCTACCTTTCAATACGAAGTCCCTCGGGGAGTTCGGGAAAATTGACTGGAATGTTGGCCACGGGAAGCCATGCATGACACTGGAATCTGGGGTTCCGGGAGATGCTATTGGGCGAGTTACATAGCTTCGGTGAAGCTGTAAATTGAAGACATCATTCCTATCATACCCCTCCGGCCCCACCTTGAGGCCCGGACGCCATGGGCAAACGGTTGTGTAGTTGTGTGTACTCTAGCAAAGAGGAATCTTTGGCGACATGCTTGCAATACCGTATACGTCGCTGCCGTGCGGCCGACCATAAGCAGTTCGCAGAATATACTAGGGGGCATAGGGTGGAAGGGGGAGTATCTCCTCCAAGGTGTTCGGAGTAAAATGGACCAAAACTGGCGGAGTTACTGGGTGTTAACCGTGGGGGTCCCGAAGGTAGTCCCAGGTAGTGCCAGGGCGACTGGGAGAGTTTTAGACCTTCCAAGCCCGAACATGCTCCCAACGCTATAGGCTCTGCAAGGGAAGTGCAGAGTCACTAAAAGTATGATTCCTACCACAGGTAAGGTAGATCCGAGGTAGTGGTCATGGGTAGCCCCCATGGGATCACTCCCGGACTACCATGCCCTGCGGAAGACACTGGAAGCCCGGGAGCCGTAAATAGTAAACAGATAAACCGCTCACAGTAGCCTCCGGAGTCAAGTAGAGACCAATGCATATGGGAAGGGTGTCATAGATAGTCTGGTTCATGAGATGCCTTGCCTGTTAGCCACTGGCAAGACACAGATGCACAGAAGCTTTCACTCCGGCGGGCAAAATGGAAATGCACCGCAGGAATGATAAGTGTATAAGGTGAATGCCTACTAGAGTCTGTCGACACATGACACCCGAAGGGTGTGCCAGGAGACGTGTCGGACCACCCTAAGCAGAGAAGGGTGGGCACGAATAGTTGGAGTAAACTGATGGGGGAGTTTCTGGCATAAGATAAAACAACCTGAAAGTCTATGCGAGAACTCTCCTACTCCAACAATCAATCCTCTCAAGACCTTAATTGAGTGAAGCGTCAGGCTTAATAATATTAAGTTTTACCATTTACTTTACTCTTATATTGGTGTGAACTTTGGGCAATAAGTTTGAACTTGTTCGGTGCGGTCGCAACCTTGGGATCCATCTTCCTAGGGGTGCCCCCGTTACATGAGGCTACTCCCCCAGTTTACTCGTCCATGCTCAACCTCAGAACTTTGCTATGGGATTTGCCATGAGAGCTAGAGACGAACAATGAAGAGCATACCTAAGCCCCCTGGGTATATGAATGCAGAAAAGCCTCCAGGGCACAGGCTAACGCAATACCACTTCCTTTACGGGACAATCCACCATCTCTGTATTGATCCCCTTCTCAATCACCCGTGGTGCTTCATGAAGGCGGGCAATGAGATCATGGGATAGACGTTGTGTCAAGAAAAGGACGTTGAAGCCAAAGGGTGTCCTGGTACCAGACAGGCCTGACCCTGCCCCTTGTCAGACCCCTACTCTGATCATTTCTCCGGCAATACCTGCAGTTGTAACACACATACCACCTGTCGACATAGCAAGAACCACACCCATACCAGTTTTGTTGCCTGCCCTTGATACCTTTCCTGCCACAGCCTTCCCACCAGCACTAATGGTTACCACTAGGTTCCGGCTACTATGAGAGGCATCAACAGGATTTTTTGAACAGGTTTGGCGCCGTCCAGGGGGAGCACCCGTGGCACCGTCACAGGGAACTCCAATTGCCAGATCTAGGACACCTGCCCGCTCTTTTCCTGGGGTACCGGTGATTCCCTCAGCTACCTCAAAAGCAACTGTTCCCTCCACGTGTAACGGGAGCATTCCTAGGAAGATGGATCCCTAGGTTATGACCCCATCAAAAAACTTCCAACTTATTGCTGAAGGTTCGCACAGATGTATGAGTAAAGTAAATGGTAAAACTTAATATTGTTAAGCCTGACACTGCACTCAATTAAGGTCTCGGGAGGATTGATTGTGGGAGTAGGAGAGTTCACCGGTAGAGTTTAGCTGGTTTTATCTTATGCTAGAAACTCCCCCATCAGTTTACTCCCACCATTCGAGCACATTCTTTTCCGCTGAGGGTCGTCCGACATGTCTCCTGGCACACTCTTCAGGCATGCATGTGTCGACAAATCCTAGGGGGCATTCACCTCATGCAGTTATAGTTTCGGCAGCGCACTTCTATTTTACCCACCGCAGTGAAAACCTCCATGGGTTGGCGTCTTGCCAGTGGCTAACAGTCACGACTCCTGATGAACTGGACTATCTATAACACCCTTACCATATGCAATGATTCCAACTTGATCCCGGAAGCTACCGTAAGCAGTTTATCTATCTACTATTTACAAGTCCCAGGCTTCCTGTTTCTGCTATAGAATACTGTGGTCTAGGAGCGATCCAATAGGCACTACCCATGAACACGACCACAGATCCCCCTTACCTATGGTAGGAATTATGCCTTCAGTGTCTCTGCACTTCAATTTCAGAACCTATGTCACTGGGGACACTTGCGGGCTTGGTGAATGCAAAATTCTCCCAGTTACTCGAGCACCACCTGAGACCACCTTCCCAACCCTCACAGTTAACACCTGTTAACTCAGCCAGTTTTGGTCCATTTTAGTGCCAAAAATATGGAGAAGGTACTCCACCTTCCACCCCTTGCCCCCTTTTATATCTTGAAAAACAGCCTCCGGTTGACTGTATCGCAGCGATGTATACACTGTTGCAAGCGGGTCTGCAAAGGTCATTCTTTGCTTCACTGCACACCACTATCGAACTGTTTTCCCAGGAGGTCTGGGCCTCAGGTCGGAGCCAGAGGGGTATTATAGGAAACGTGTCTTCAATTTACAGCCTGTACAAAGCAGTGTAGCTCACCCAATAGCATCTCCTGGTACCCTAGATTTCAGTATTGTGCACGGCTTCATGTGAAAGACATTCTCGCCATCTTTGCCGAACTCCCAGAGGGACTTCGTATCGAAAGATAAGGTAACTCAGCACTTTAGACAGGGTAACCTGAGCCTCATGGCAGGGTGACCTGAACCTGGGGGTAGGGTAACCTTGTGTGCTGGACAAGATGATCTTGCCGCTGTTATCCCGTCTATTGTGTTGCCGGAGATAGACACTTGTGACCTTTCTTCCGTGACCTGGCCTAGCTGAGTAACTGCCCCTTTAGAGGTTCCTGAATATGCTGACACCTCTCCCTAGTGTTTCAAGGCACCCAAGTACCTGGCAAGCCAAGTCCATTCATCTCGGAGCCCAGGCCATTGTCTCCGTGTGGGTCAAGTACTTACTTGCCTGCCGGTTCCTGCCAGTTTGCCTCCCCGGTCTCTGTATGGGTGTAGGTTCCGGCTACCATAGCTCATCTATACCAGGTCATTATATCACTCCCATCTTCTCAATCGTCTGTCCCAGACCATTAGTATCATCTCTTATTTCCAGGACTAGATTCCTACAAGACCCTATGCTCCTGGGCTGGGAGGGAGATCTTTGGTGAAAATCCAGAATCGCCTGTAACGCTGTCCCGTCTAGCATCCTGAAGTGCTTCCAAGAATTCTCCGCAGCCACATAGCCTTCACATGAAACCAAGTAGTGGACGAAGCATGGGGGAAACTTCCTTTTTGCTCCACGCCAGTATTGACTATCCATGACAGCTTCAATAATGTAACCAGGCTGGTTGTCCACAAGTTCCCCAGTAGGGATTTCCTCGACCCTACCTGATCCTGGATCCACTTGGTAGGGTTTGAGCAACATGATATTGAAAACCAAGCTGATGCTCTATCTAGTGAGTGGTCGGAGTTCATATGCTCGGGTACCCACCCGATGTTTGATTACAACAGGGCCAAACATCCGGTGGTCCAGATTCTCCAGGGGAAGCTTCGTGTGGATGTTCTTCGAATACAACATCACGCGGTCCACTTTCCTTGCCTGCCCAGTAGCCACACCCTTCCAGGTGACATAGTCTGGGGATGCTAGTCTCTTCAGATCATGCTTTTTCCATTGCCTTCCTAGTGCGCGTTGAATTGTTTCTTGAATCTCTTGCCATGTTCCTTCCTATGTAACGACCCAGCATACATGAGCTATGGCAGATGGGACCTACACCTATACAGGTAGCCAGGAGGCGAACTGGGAGGAACCGGCAGGTGAGCAAGTACTTGACCTACGGAGGCCTGATGGCCCGGGCTCAGAGAATGAGCAGAATTGGCTGCGCAGAGACTTAGGTACCTGTATACACCCGGGAGCAGTGTCGGTGTACTTAGGGACTTCTGAAGGGGCCGTTGCTCTGCTAGGCGGGGTAACTGGAGACAGGTCAGAAATGTCTATCGCCGGTGACGGGATAGACAGGGTAATAGGGAAATGTTATCTTGTCCGCTGGACATGGTTACCCTACCCGCGGGATCAGTTACCCTGCCATGGGGCTTGGGTTACCCTTCCCAAAGTCTGGAGTTACCCTACCTTTCAATACAAAGTCCCTCGGACAGTTCGGGAAAAATGACTTGAATGTTTGTCATGCGATGCCATGCATGATACTGGAATCTGGGGGGCCGGGGGAGGATGTTGGGCGAGCTACGTGGGTGCGGTGAAGCCCTAAATTGGAGACATTATTCCTATGATACCCCTCCGGCCCCGCCTTCAGGCCCGGACGTCATGGATAAACGGTTGTATAGTTAAATGCAGTCTAGCAAAGAGAAGTCTTTGCAGACAGGCTTACAACACCGTATATGTCGCTGCCGTCCGGTCGACCGTAGGGTCTTGGCAGGATGTACAAGGAGGCATAGGGTGGGACTTGGAGTACGTCCTCCAAGTCGGGCGGAGTAAAATGGACCAAAACCGACGGAGTTAACAGGTGTTAACCGTGGGGGTCCCGAAGGTAGTCCCAGGTGGTGCCGGGGCGACTGGGAGAGTTTTAAACCTGCCAAGCCCGAAAGTGCTCCCAACGCTATAGGCGCTGAAAGGGAAGTGTAGAGACACTAAAAGCATGAATCCTGCCACAGGCAAGGTAGATCCGAGGTAGTGGTCATGGGTAGCGCCCATTGGAGCACTCCCAGACTACCGTGTCCTGCGGATGACACCGGAAGCCCAAGACCCGTAAATAGTAAATAGGTAGACCACTCCTGGTAGCTTCCGGAGTCAAGTAGACATCAATGCATACGGGAAGGGTGTCATACATAGTCTAGTTCATGAGGTGTCTTGACAGTTAGCTACTAGCAAGACACCAATGCGCAGAGGTTTTGACTCCGGCGGGCAAAATGGAAATGTACTGCAGAAACGATAACTGCATAAGGTGAACGCCGACTAGAGTGTGTCGACACATGCATGCCTGATAGGTGTGCGAGGACATGTGTCGGACTACAGTTATGGGAGATGGGTGTGCTGGCATGGTTGGAGTAAACTGATGGGGGAGTTTCTGGCATAAGATAACACTACGTGAAAGTCTATGCGAGAACTCTCCTACTCCAACAATCAATCCTCTCGAGACCTTAATTGAGTGAAGTACCAGGCTTGACGATAATAAGTTTTACGGTTTACTTTAATCTTACATTTGTGTGAACTTTTGGCGCTAAATTTGAAGTTATTCAGTGCGGTGGCAACCGTGGGATCCATCCTCCTAGGGGTGCCCCCGTTACATCATCTGAGGGGTGCCCCCATTACCGTGTATCACTTAGCAACTTCCGCCCTTAACTCCTCCCCTGATTGATTGTTTCCCGACTTTCGGCACTGACCTTACATGAATACTAGTAACTTTGTCTAGAACAGATAGCCCACTGTATAATGGGGGCACCACCAGGAAGATGGATCCAAAGCTTGCGACCGCACCAAACAACTTCAAACTTATCGCGAAAGGTTCACACCAATATAGGAGTAAAGTAAACGGTAAAAGTTAATATCGTCAAGCCTGATGCTCTACTCAATTAAGGTCTCAAGAGCATTGATTGTTGAAGTAGGAGAGTTCCCCCACAGACTTTCCGGTAGTTTTATCTCATGTGAGAAACTCCCCACCAGTTTACTCGAACCATTCGAGTACACCCTTCTCCTCTAAGGGCGGTCCGACACGTCTCTTGGCAGAGCCTGCGGGCATGCATGTGTCGACACACTCTAGTCGGCGTTCACCTTATGCGGTTATCCTTTCTGCGGTGCATTTCCATTTTGCGCGCCGGAGTCAAAACATCTGCGCAGTGGCGTCTTGCCAGTGGCTATCAGTGAAGACACCGCATGAACTAGACTATCTATGACGCCTTTCCTATTCGCATTGATCTCTACTTGGCCCCGGAAACCACCATGAGCGTTTTATCTATCTACTATTTACGGTTCACGGGCTTCTCGTGTCTGCCGCAGGCGCGCGTGATCCGGGAGGGGTCCAATGGGCACTACCCATAACCACTGTCTCAAATCGACCTTATCTGTGGTAGGAATCATGCTTATAGTGTCGCTGCCTCTCCCTTGCAGCGCCTATGTCGTTGGGGACACCTTCAGGCTTGGTAGGTGTAAAACTCCCTTGGCCACCCCAGCACCACCCGGGACTACCTTCGGGACCCCTACAATTAACTCCCGTTAACTCCACTAGTTTTGGTCCGCTTTACTCCGAACAACTTGGAGGAGGTTCTCCACCTTCTGCCCTATGCCCCCTAATATATCGTGCAAACGGATTACAGTCGACTGGACGGGAGCGACGTATACGGTGTTGCAAGCAGGTTTGCAAACCTTCCACTTCGCTAGAGTGTACACAACTACGCAACCGTTCCCCCATGGCGTCCGGGCCTTAGGTCGGGGCCCGTGGGGTATCATAGGAACATTGTGTCCAATTTACAGCTTCTGCGGAGCTACCTAGCTCACCCAATGACATCCCCCGGAACCCCAGATTCCAGGGTTGGGCGTGGCTTTGCAGGACAATCATTCCGGTCATTTTTTCCGAACTCCACGTGAGACTTCATATTGAAAGGTAGGGTAACTCAGGGCTTTGGGCAGGGTGGCCTGATCCCGAGGGTAGGGTAACCTTGTCTGGCAGACAAGATAACCTTTCCCCATTACCCCTCTATCCCGTCGCCAGTCATAGACATTTCTGACCTGTCCCCAGTTACAAGGCCTAGCTGCCCGACTGCCTCTTCAGAAGTCCCTAAGTACGCTCACACCTCTCCCAGGTGTACCCAGGTATTTCTGTACGTGGCCAGCTAATTCTGTTCACTCTCAGAGCCCGGGCCATCAGGTCCCCGTAGGTGAAGTACTCACTTGCCGGCCGGTCCCTACCAGTTCGCCTCCAGGCTACCTGTATGGGTGTATGTTCCGACTGCCATAGCTCATGTGTGCTGGGTTGTTACATCACTCCCCTCTTCTCTAGGGTCCATCCCGGACCATTAGCGTCGTCTCTTATTTCCCAGACTCGCTTCCCCCAAGACTCTACAGTCCATGGGCTGAGACCGATATCTTTCGTGGAAATCCAGCATGTCCTGTAAACCTGTCCCTTCTAGCATCTCATAGGGTTCCCATGAATTCTCCACAGCCCTGTAGCCTTCCCATGAACCCATGTACTAGATGCAGTGTGATGGAAACTTCGTCTTTGCTCCCCCATACCATCGACAGTCCACAACCGCTTCGATAACGTAACATGACTCATTGTCCACAACCTCCGGGGTAGGGACAACCTTGACCCTACCTGATCCCGTATCCTCAGGGTATGGTTCGAGCAACGTGAGATTGAAAACCGGGTGGACGCTCCCTCTGGCGCGCAGCTCAGGTTCATAGGCTCCTTTACCTGCGCCACGTTTGACCACGAAAGGTCCAAACATTCAGTGGTCCAGCTGTTCAACTGGACGCTTCGTTGCCGATGTTTTTTCAGTTTAACATCACGCGGTCCGCTTTCTTTGCCAGTCCAGCAGCCAGATCCTCACTGGTAACATAGTCCGATAATGGCAACCTTTTCTGATCATACCATTTCCGTTGCCTTGACTGTGCCTGTTGAATCGTTTCTCAAATCTCCTGCCAGGTTCCTTCCTATTTCTTAACCAAGAGGGCACTGCTAGGGTGTATCCCTTGATTATCAGACACCACATTGAGCCAATTTGTCCTGTGGTTAAACCCATAGTTGGTCTCAAATGGTGACAACCTGGTGGATTCTGATATCGCGGTGTTGTACGCATACTCCGCAAGTGGTAACAGCGAAACCCAATCATCTTATAGGCAGGAACAGTAACTACGCAAGTACTGCTGCAGTGTCTAGTTAATCCTCTGATTTTGCCTGTCAGTCTCAGGGTGGAATGCAGTCGACATGTTTAGTTTCACTTGCAACAGGTACCTTAGACTCATCCAGTACTTGGATGTGAACCAGCTATCTCGATCAGAGATGGTTGACTCGGGGAGTCCATGAAGGCGCCAAACTTCCGGCAGGAATATCAAGGCCAGCTCCTTGATAGGTACCTCCATGGTCAGGGGTAAGAAAGGAGCCGTTTTCGAGAATCTGTCTACTATGATCCGGTTCCTGGTATACCCTTCAGACTCTGGCAGCGCTACAACGAACTCCATTGAAATCGCGGTCCACGAGCACATAGGAACATTGTGTAATGACGCAGGATACATGAGCTATGGCAGAGGGAACCTATACCCATACCGGTAGCCAGGAGGCGACCTGGCAGGAACCACCAAAAAAGTACGTACTTCACCTACAGAGACCCGATGGCGTGGGCTCCGAGAATGAACAGAATTGGCTGGTCAGGGACTTAGGTACCTGGATACACCCAGGAGCGGTGTCAGAGTACGTAGGGACTTCTGAAGGGGCAGTTGCTCAGCTAGGCCGGGTAACCGGAGACAGGTCAGAAATGTCCATCGCCGGCAACGGGATAGACAGGGTAGCCGGGAAAAGTTATCTTATTAGCTAGACAAGGTTACCCTACCCTCGGGATCAGGTTACCTACCCAAAGTCCTAAGTTACCCTACCTTTCAATACGAAGTGCCTTGGGGAGTTCGGGAACATTGACTGAAATGTTTGTCACATGAAGCCATGCATGATACTGGAATCAAGGGTTCCATGGGATGCTATTGGGCGAGTTACATGGCTTCGATGAAGCTGTAAATTGAAGCCATGATTCCCATCATACCCCTCCGGCCTTGCCTTGAGCCCCGGACACCATGCGCAAACAGTTGTGTAGTTGTGCGCAGTGTAGCAAAGAGGAATCCTCCGAGACCTGCTTGCGACAGCGTATACGTCGCTGCCGTCAGATCGACCGCAAGCTGTTCGCAGGATATATAAGGGGCATAGGGTAGGAGGTGGAGTACCTCCTCCAAGTTGTACGGAGTAAAGCGGACCAACACTGACGGAGTTAACAGGTGCTAACCATGGGGGTACTGAAGGTAGTCACGGGTGGTGCCGGGCCGACTGCGAGAGTTTTACACCTACCCAGCCCAAAAGTGTCCCCAACGCTATAGGCTCTGAAAGGGAACTACAAAGACACTAAAGCCATGATTCCTACCACAGGTAATGTAGATCCCAGGTAGTGGTGATGGGTAGCACGCATTGGATAACTCCGGGACTACCGTGTCCTGCGGAACACACTGGGAGCCTAAGACCCACAAATTGTAAATAGATAAACCGCACATGCTAGCTTCCGGAATCAAGTAGAGATCAATGCATCTGGGAAGGGTGTCATAGATAGTCCAGTTCATGGTTTGCCTTGACTGTTAGCCACTAGCAAGACACCGATGCACAGAAGTTTTCACTGCAGTGGGCAAAATGGAAATGCACCGCAGAAAGGATCAGTACAAAAGGTGAAGGCCGACTAGAGTTTGCCTACACATGCATGCCGGAAGGGTTGGCCTGGAGACGTGTCAGACCACCCTTAGCGGAGGAGGCTGTGCCCCAATGGTAGTAGTAAACTGGTAGGGTAGTTTCTGGCATAAGATAAAACTACCTGAAAGTCTGCGCAGGAACTCTCCCACTCCAACAATCAATCCTCTCGAGACCTCAATTCAGTGAAGCATCAGGCTTAACGATATTAAGTCTTACTGTTTACTTTACGTTTACATTGTTGTGAACTTCTGACGATAAGTTTGAAGTTGTTCGGTGCGGTCGCAACCTTGGGATCCATGTTCCTAGGGGTGCCCCCGTTACAGTATATTGTTAGCCAAGCTCCTCACTTAACTCCTCCCCTGATTAATTGTTTCAGACCTTCCGCACTGACCTTGTGTGAATACTGGTAACCTTGTCCATAACAAGTAGCCCAGGGTTGAAAGCGCAATTGCTAGTTCCAAACTTCAAACCAAAAGGGAAATCCAACCTGGATTCAGACGTTGACCACGACGAGAACACCCCTAACATGTCTCGTGCATCGGTTTTTACGGATGTTCAGGGTATCGACCGGGACAGCCACTAGCTGCCCTTGGAGTCCGCCCCTATTCAGTTACCTGTTGAATCTCCTGACCTCCTGATTACACCGCCCCACGCAGCGGCGCTCTCATTTTTCCAAGACCCTACTCTTGTCCACAATATGCTCCCTCCCCCGTCGCACCAGGTTCCCTTTAGCGAGTCCTCCCACGAATTCATCGAACCTTACATCGTCCGGGAGGTATCCACGTCGATTGAGGACGTGAAGCGGGAACTGAAGAACTGGAACACCCAGCAGCAGCACGTGTTCTGAACACAGATCACTAGGTCAGCGGTGGAATGGATGAAGGTGCAGCAAGAGGTGTACCTGCGGATGATACGGGTTTAGCAGGCATTGAAGACTCCGATGGCAGCCTTGGAAAGGCTTTTGCGGGAGGGTATAGTATTGATACTGAGAATGGTGTACTGATGTTAGAAGCCTCTCCTCCACTCCCACTCGTCCATACCAAGCCCGAGAACTTCGCTATGGAGTTAGCCATGAGAGCCAGAGATGACCAGTCCAGGGCATACCTGAGCCCAATTGGTATATGTATGTTGGAAAGCCTGAAAGGTAAGGGCTGCAGCTATACCTCCTCCTTCTCAAGGGCATCTACAGGCTCCCTGTCGGTCCCCCCCTCAATTGCCCGCGGTAGGTCGGGCACCCCAACGGTCGGGCCAACTGATGCACGTGGAGTAAGAAAAGCGACATCAAAGCCGCAGGGCATTATGGCCCCCGACATGCCTGACCCCACTCCTCATCCGACCCCGACTCCTATCATTCCGCTGACAACACTGTCAGTTGCAACACCTATACCCCCTATCGCTGCCCCAAGACCCACACATCTGCCAGTCTCATTGTCCGCGCCTGATACCTTTCCTGTCATAGCATTCCCACCAGCAGTATGGACTACCCCAGGGTTGAGGCCACTGTGCTCGGCATCACCTATTCTCTTCGAACAGGTAAGACGCTGGGAGGAGCGACCACGCAGAGCTCTGTCGCGAGGGACTCCAATCCCCAGACCCGGGATGCCTGCGCACTCCGTTCCTTGGGCACCAGTGGTTCCCACGGCACCCTCGAAGCCAAGTCTTCCCGCCGGTCTCCCCCCCATCACAAGTGGTGATTTGGACAGCCAAGACGAGTTCTGTCTGTCAGGCTGTAAGTCAGAAAAGCCCTGGATAGGGTGGATTCATTACCACTACTATGGGTGCTGAAATAGACCACGGACCCCGGTGAGGCATAGAAGAAGGCAGAAAGATGGAGATGGACAACCAACATCTGGGTACTGTGGGTCATGTAGGTACGCTGGCCCTGCGATGCAACCCTTTAGTTGTCCTGAGTTGCAGTCTTTTCTGCGGATAACACAGGGGACGCCCAACCCAACTCCAGAGAGTGGGCGACGCCCGGTTGCACCACCTGCATCGGGACCATCAGGGGCTAACCCCCCGGAGGATGGTAACTTGGAGGGCCAGGCGGAACGGTTTGATGGGTATGATAGACCCCGGGAATCCCAAGACGGGAATACGGGAGGTAGTGGGGAGGGAAATGCACAACCCGGAGGTGGTCCAGTGGAAGCAGGTGGGGATCCCCGGGACTCCGACCATGACAGTGCAGATAATGATGGCGATGGAGATTCCCTCGCGGATTTGACCCCCTTCCTCGGCCCTCACAACATTGACTGGAGCAACGAGAAGAAACAACAGTGGGATTACCAGGCTAAGAGGCTGCCGAGAGCCCTGAGGGGTAATGGTTCGCCTTCTAGGCCAACACCATGACGCCGGCAGAAGAGGCCGGAGAAGCTGAGTGGTATCCCTCCATTCAAGGGCAAAGTTACAGGACAGGCGAGCTTCTTGACCTTAGTAGAGGTCAAATTTGAATGCTTTACGGATTGCAAGTTAACTGATATGGACAAGGTAAACTTGGTGCTCCCCCTTCTTGAAGACTCCCCCCGGGCATGGTATTTAGAGTTGCATGGGCATATTAACAAGGAAGCCGCCAAGCGCTCAGGCATCCCTGTCGAAGATAGCAACCTCTTAGAAACATGGAAAGAGTTCCGACAGCCGGTGGAACGAAGTTTCGGCGGGGGCCAGGCCAAGTGGGATTGATGCCTTCTCACGTGGCGAGACCTTGTGATGAAGCCCCATCACATTGATGAGTATCTTGGTAAGATAATTGATTATATGTACAAGCTTAGCTATACAGATCGAGTACAGGTACGAGACAAGATTCGATCAGGCATCACACAAGAGGTTCTGAATACGTGGGCACTTAAGGAGCCCCATCCGACTGACCTGAACGAGTACCTTGATCTTCTCTGGAAGGTCAGGCACACGCTGGAGGACAACAACCAGTTCAGTAACCGCGTTATCCACCCAGCCCCGCGGTCTCAACCCACTGGTAAGAAGGAGGATAGACCCTCGACCTCGGGCAGGTTCAAGAAGAAAGGGAAAAGGTTCGGGTAGACACCACCAGAGGTCTGCCAAACCTACTACTTTCAACATGGAGAGACCGGCAAAGCCGGCAACTTCGGAGTATGCAATAGCGTATAAGAAAATCCAGTCGACTTTGACCGAACGCCGGAGGAAGCACAACCAGTGCACCAAGTGCAGTCAAACAGGTGGCTTTTGGAGAAAGTGTACTACAACAGCCCCAGTCGTTAGTTCCTCCAAACAGGCCCGTGGGTTGAAATGGTCAGCCCCAGTAAGCGAGCCCACGGGGACGGACAAGCGACCAAAGGGCATTGAAGCGCCCCCTCCGGCTTCCTCGTCCAAGATACTTGAAGTCTGCCAGGCATCATCTCAGATCATGGAGGTTGATGCTGACGGCACGGAATAGGTAAGAACCCATTCTGTTTAAGGTGTAACCTTGTCAACCTGCAGCCATAGACCCCTAGGGGATAGATGGACATGGGCCACGGAGGTGGCCTCGAAGATGGGTAAGTACACTTCTACAGCATAAATGACCCTGGTACTGACTACACCCAGGTGGTATGGGCAGGTAGATGTTTCAGGCCATGCGCGGGAGGCTGGGCTCTCTCTCCTTTGTTGGGTTACTGGTTATTTCCTATGCTCTAGTTATACGTATTTCTTTCAGGATTTCATTAGCTGAATGGGCAAGTCAGCGGATATTATTTGGGTTGAGGCTTGGTGAGATCCTGCTGGAGCAGATGCTTGGCATTGTGGAAGGAAGGCTGCTTCGCTTGGAACTGGTCTGACAGCGGACTTCTATCCAACTCCGGAAAAATGGTTATGTTTAGTACAAGCGGAATTGGATCAGGCTGCACTTGATCAAACAAATGGTGCTATTTTCAACCTTACCTGAGGAGGGCTTAATACCCAAACACATGCTGGCGTGATAGTAAACACCCTCGCGATTGATAAAAGATGAATCCCCATCGCTTAACATTTACCGACCCTGCTAATAGTTTTGTACGTCCCGAAGTGCCCCGCGATTCGGGAGTCCTGCGCAGCCTCCATTATTGTGTTCTTCAGATTCTGACCCTGGGGAACATACCACCTGTTCTTGTACAGCAGTAACCCCTTTTTCATCGTGAAATGTCGGTCGACCACTTTGTCACCGGCAGCTGTGGCCATCATGATCCTCAAGTATTCCTGCTCTTTGGTTATCACAACTAGCCGTTGATCCAAAAAGGAAGACTGGAGCCGAAATCCTTGGCACACCTGCAACACTTGTGATCGCAAGATGTCCCGTTCCTAGCTCCCAACCCACTGTCCGGGGCGAAAAAATGACTGTAGTGGAAAATCACTCGCCCCTTCAGGGAGGTAGTCCCTACGCTATAACAAAGCATCTGCCTTCTCATTCAACCATCCTTCTCGGTAAACCACCTTGCAGTTAACTGGTTGCAGGAACTCAGCCCAGCCATGCTGCCTACGGTTAAGGACCTTGGTACTGTTAAAGTACTCCCAATTCTTATGGTGTGTATATATCACCAGTTGGTCCGTTACTGAGCATAGCAGATCACCCTATTCCTTGAATGCCGCCACAATGGCAGTCATTTCCTTATCATGGACATAATAATTAATCTCCCCTGGGTGAAACTTCCTACTATGGTAGGCCACTGGATGCTATCTCTCACCTTCACAGAACTGGGAGAGGACAGCTCCTAATGCAAAGTCACTGGCGTCGGTTTCCAGCCGGGTTGGCCGTTCAGGGTCAAAATGTGCTAGGATTGCTTTGGACGTGAACACTTCCTTCCAATGGTTGAGGGCGTGCTCACACGTAGGTGTCCATTCCTCTTGGACATCCTTCTTTGTCAAGTCCATCAGAGGCTTCGCTATCTTGCTGAAACCTTCTATGAACCAACTATTGAAGTTGGCAAAGCCCATAAAGCTTTGAACGTCAAGGACGCATGTCGGAGGTTCCCAATCCCTGATTGTCTGCACCTTCTCCGATAACACAGAGATCCCCATATCGGAGATCTTGTATCCGCGGAATTCAACCTGCCATTGATGGAAACTGGACTTCTTCATGCTTACACCTAGTGTAACCGGTACGGGTTACTAGGATTTTATGTTTCGTTTCACGGTATCGTTTAATACTTGTAGTGTTTTGTGTGCTATCGCTTGATACAAACATTATTTTTTGTTTCGTTTCTCAGTATCGTTTGATACTTGTAGTATTTCATGTGCTATCGATTGATACACACCTGGTTTTATGATTGATTTTACAGTATCGTTTGATACTTGTAATGTTTCGTGTGCTATCGGTTGATACACACAGTGTTTTGCAATATCGCTCATACTGGAGATAAGCGATATGCTGTATTTAAAGAC
>PYWC01000030.1:1278251-1314644 GCA_003182015.1 Tuber magnatum | reverse complement strand
GACAGACAGTATTCTTAAATATACTTGGTTGAACGGTTACTTCTTTGATCTCCTATTACACCCCGTTCGAAGCCTCCTTTAGCCTGCAGCGCTCGCTTCGCGTTGATCACGAAGCCATCTGCTCCTATCGTACCGCTACGTGACTAGGGCCTGGCCCGAACACGTTACAAAACCGTTATGCTCCCAACTATTCTGCTTTGCGGATCTGACATAGAGTCAAGAACTTAACTACTACGCATATTAAGTTAGCAATATAAAGACCAATACTCTCACCACTAGTGAGAAACAGATCCTTGGGTGGGAATAGTAAAATGGAGCCAAGAGTCTCTAGGAGCTCTTGGGCACAGGGCGGCGCAGTTCAGTAGAGGAAGAAGGTCATTACCCGTCGGGAGTAGAACTAGTAGTGGTAAACCGTAAGATTTGGTTGCATCTCCTGCGGCACCTAACAACAATGAGACGGCGACTGCAAGAAACCTGGAGTTCATGTGAGATAATGAACAAGATATCGATCTCACGGATGATACCCATGACATAAGGTAAGTACAAGGTGTACGAGGCCAAGGAGCAAGCCAACCCTCACCGGCTATAAACCCGGTCACAGCGGAACAAACCTTACCCACAGGTGCTTTCTGCTAAGGAATACTACGACCAAGAAGGATTGTCACCATGGTAATGCCTGCACCCCTGACAGGGCCTACTATACACGTGCTGATGACGCCGGAAGATCAGATGATGAGATTCCTAGGAGCAATCAATGCTTACCCAGAATCAAGACCAAAAGTGTGAGAACTGGACCTCTTCAGGGTAGACTGCGAAAAGTTAAGACCATTTCTAAGTCAATTGGAACAGTACTTTGAGGTCAAGGGGTATGGTGAAAGAAAGGACGTGATCAAGGTAGACTATGCTGAGTCTCCCTTGAAAGAAGCCATGGGGCAACTGATAATGCCATACCTGCAAGGCAAATGACACTGGATATGGGCCTCATGAGAGGAATTCAAGAAAACTCTCCACACCCAGTTCAGAGAAAGGAACACCAATGAGATGGCAAGACTCAAGCTAGAAAAGATGAGACAAGGAAAGGACAACCTTTCCAACTTCTAGCATAAATTCTGCATAATAGCCATTGCAGTGGAATACAATGCAGACACAGAGTACCACCATCATTTGGGCAGTACCAATGAGAAGCTGCAAGAAGCCTAGAAGAACTCAGACCATACCTATCAGATGGCCAATAACTTCGCGGTATGGGCTATTGATAACGAAGAGAAGATCAATCTGGTCAGACACCATCAGAATAACAGAACGGTAACAATGCATCAGATACTGCCACGCAACAACAATGGTACCTACCAACTGGCAGGCTCTCCCAGACTGCTACCCACAGGAGACCTGATGGATCTGGACTTGGTAGGAGGAAGCAACAGGAGATTCCAACAACTGTCTAACCAGGAATATCAGAAGAGAAAGAAACGGAATGCTTGTCTTCGATGCAGATTGAAGAGGCATTTATTCAAAGCCTATCCATGAAAGGAAAAAACAAAGGTCCGAGAAATAGATCCTGTGGAGGGGATGGATAGGGAGGGGACTTTAAACAAATAAAGTGCCCTGCAAAAGTTGGTCTTTAGGATGACATACGGGACAAACCTACCAGTATTGTATACATATCAATAAAGAGAATCAACCAGGCAATGATCAACAATCTGAAGGGTTACAATGACAACAAGGACCATCTTATGATTAAGACAAAACTATGCACGATGAACAAAGATACAGAGACAAATGCGATATTTGATTCAGGAGCAACTGATGATTTTATCGGCAGAGATTTCTGGGAAACCCACAGATTACTCCTGAAAATGATAAAGAAAGCAAGTGAGATATATGTGGTGAGCGGGGAGAAAAGGAAAGCAGGACCAAGCAGCCATATGGCGTAGGCAGTAATGGAGATAGAGTCACATCACGAAGTCATGATGTTTCAAGTGGCAGATTAGCAAAAGCATAATGCCATACCAGGGACGCCTAGCCTGAAACAACACAATCCGAATATCAGTTGGAAGAAAGACCAAATCAACTTCAACAGCGAACTATGTACATGGTTGTGTCTAGAAACTTCTACAACGATGGAAACGATCCCAAAAGAACAAGCAATACCAGAAAACCTGAGGACACAAATGCTCCCCATGGACACCAAACATGAAGAAATCATCCCCCACAATGAAGGCATAAGAGTACCAGTGTTACACTCAAATGCCAAGAAATTAACAGCAGGATCTACAAAGGTGGCAGGTCACGACCTGTACAGCACAAAAGAACCCACGGTCCACGGTCCCCACCAGGGGTCAGATGACAATACTAATAGAAATTGTAGTAGGGCTCCCCGATAGCGCCTATGCACAAATTGTGATACGTAGTAGTATGGACATCCGACGTGGGATTACCACAGGTGCTGGAGTAATCAACTCAGACTATAGGGGTAAGGGGCAAGTCCTACTAATAAACCTGAAGGACGAGGACTATATGATTCAGAACGAGGATCGCATAGCTCCGATGGTTATCAGGAATATCGATACCAGGAAGCTCTGAGAAGTGCGAGACCAGGACAAGATGAAAGAAGTTAAGGAAGGATTCGGAAGCACTGGATGGGAAACCCTGAAAGGCAACACCCGCACCAAAATGACAGAAGAGAAACCCCTCAGTACATCTTTTATATCAGTAAAGGCCTTCAGTCAACTCTACTGGAGAGGGGAAGGGGATCAGAATCTTCAAATAGGATAAAAAGGATGATGGACCAACAATCGCGGTAGCATCAATGATTAGCACACGACTTATAGTAAAGGGAGAAGCCAAGAAGAACAAGATGACTGCGAGGCAACTGGTCCCAAAAGAATATGATGATTGCCTGAACATATTCAAAGAAAACAAAGGGATGGATCTTCCCGAACACAAGAGCGAAGATCACCAGATCAAGTTCGAGGAAGGAAAGATAGCCCCTTTCATGAAACTCTACCTATCAAGGGAAGAAGAATTGAAAGCGCTACAAGAATACCTCCAGATGAACCTGGCACAGCAGTAGATCAGACCATGTCCTACTCAGTAAAGGCACCCATCCTATTCATTAAGAGGAAACAGGGGAGACGGAGGCTCTTTGTGGACTTCCGGAGACTGCATGCAGTATTACTAATGGATTGGTACCCTCTACCCTTGCTGGACGAAGCTTCGGACTGGCCAGGATGGGCCAAACACTATATGAAGTTGGATATCAAGGATCCATATCACAACATAAGGATAGCCAAAGGAGACAAGTGGAAAATAGCTTTCAGGATACGATATGGACTATTCAAATAGTTAGTCAGGACCTTTGGGTTATCTATTGCACCAGCAATATTCCAACTGTGGATCAACCCCAAGTTGTGCAAATACCTCGATATATGTTGTATCGTCTATCCGGACAATATACTCATCTATTAGGATAACATGGAGCAACACCACTGAGATATCTGGAATGTTCTGCAGGTATTGCAAGAAGCCAACATCAAACTGAAATCTTGGAAACGTGACTTCCATACGAACGAGTTTGAATACCTAGGATTCATCATCAACCTTGAAGAAGTACAAGCTGACTGAGTAAAAATGGTGGCCATTGATGACTGGAAACCACTCAAGAGTGTAAAATGAGTGCAAAGGTCTGTGGGCTTTTGCAACTTCTGTCGAAGATTGATCGTGGGATTTAGCTGAGTGGCCAAGCTCCTTTATGATATGACAAGGGAAGAAATCAAATGGCAATAGGGAGAGAAGCAACAACAAGCCTTTAACGATATGAGAAAATGACCTACTGCAATGGCGATACTACAGTATTTCAACCTCTTATGACCCATAATCATGGAGATAGATGGATCCAACTACGTATGCTCTGGTATTCTCCCACAATAAGGGAAAGAGTAATTATAGAGACCGGTCACATTTCAATCAAAAACAAGGTCAAAGGCAGAGCAAAACTAAGACATTTACGACAAGGAACTATTAGTAATTGTTCCGGCAAACAGAGACTAATGGAAGTACCCGCTAGGAGGTCAACACGTGATCCCTGTCCTTACAAACCACATGAACCTTGTAGTGTTAACTACTATCAAGGAACTCAAGCGATAACAAATCAGATGGAGTGAGATATTGAGCCAATACCATCTTTGAATTGAATACTGACTAGACAAAGAAGGAGGAAAGCAAGATGCCTTGACACGAAGGGTGAAGGATTTCAGAGACACAAAAGAAACACAGTCATAACAACAAAGAATACTTCTTCCAAAGGAAAAATATTTCCCAAAAGGAGCAGATGAAGACAGTGGACACAAATCCCTGAACAAAGTAACTATGGCCACAAGCAACAAGGAAGGATATGAAGGATAGATAAGAAGAGGCATGGCCTGAGACCGAGAAATCAATAAGATTAAGAAGGCCTTGAATGAAGGCCTAAAACAAATGAAAAATGTAGCCCGCAGGCTATGCCAGGAAGAGAATGGATATCTATAGTACAATAACACGATAAGGCTTGCAGATGAAGAAGCCTTACAAACAGAAATTATAAGAAGAAATCACGACATCCCACCGGTGGTACACAGTGGAATGGCAAAAATGGCAGCGTTGATTCAAGGATTATACTACTGGCCATCGATGCATGACGATATTAAAGAATATGTAAAGAGTTGCAATATATTTCAATGAACGAAAATAGTTAAACAGGCACTCTACAGGCTGTGTAAACCGGTCGAAACTCCTGGAATACCATGGCAGTCTATCGCTATGGTTTTCATCACTGGACTATCCAAGTCGAATGGTCATAACCCTATATAGGTCGTTGTCGACCGACTTATGAAAATGGTGCCCATTATACTGTACAGGACTGATATGATGGCACCACAATTCTTCAATCTGTTTAAAGACCAAGTCTTTGGACTCTGCAGCCTACCAAAAAATATTGCTTCTGATTGAGCATCCCTCTTCATGTCGGATGTATGGAAAAAAAGTCACACAACAATTAGGTGTCAGCCGACACTTGAGCAAGACCTTCTACCTCCAAACAGATGCATAGACCAAATGAATGAATACCATATTAGAACAATATCTGTCAGCCTACATCAATTGCCAACCAAACAATTAAACAGTATTCCTATCCATGGCAGAATTCACATACAACAACAGGCGGCAAGAAAGGATAAAAACGATACGCTTCTTTGCAAACTATGGATACGACCCATCATTTGATCTGGCACAATACCAAGTGCTGAGAAAGATAACGCAAGCCGACGATATGATAAAGATACAGGACATCTTACGAGACGAAATGACCATACCAGAAATGAGTCAGTAGGAAAAGAGGGATAAGCACTGGAAGCCACACCCGAACCTTGTAGTTGGCGACAAGGTGTAGTTCATACCACACAATATCCGGACCATGAACCCATTGAAGAAGCTCGACTACAAGAAACTTAGACCATTTAAGTTAATCAATGGGGGCAGATAATGAGTATCTAAACTCGACCTCCCTGCCTTAATATAATAAACTTATCTGACATTCCACAGCAGCCTCTGCGAACCCTATCAAGAAAACTCTTTCTCTGCATAAAAGGGACTTCCCGCTCCACCTATTCACATAGACAGAGAAGATGAATAGGAAGTCAGCAAGATAATCAACCCCCGCTTGCACTAGGTCCAACTTCAGTACCATGCCAAGTGGACTGATTACCCGCCAGAACACAAGAGAGGGTGGTACCAAGTGTAACGGGGGCACCCCTAGGAAGATCGATCCCAAGGTTGCGACCGCACTGAACAACATCAAACTTATCACCAAAAGTTCACCCCAATGCAAGAGTAAAGTAAAGACTAAAACTTAATATCATTCGGCCTGATGCTTCGCTCAAGTAAGGTCTCCAGAGAATTGATTGTTGAAGTAGGAGAGTTCTCGTATAGACTTTCAGGTGGTTTTATCTTATGCCAGAAACTCCCCCATCAGTCTACTCCAACCATTCGAGCACACCGTTCTCCGCTAAGGGCGGTCCGACCCGTCTCCGGGCAAACCCTTCATGCATGCATGTGTCGACACACTCTAGTCCGTGTTCACCTTATGCGGCTATTGTTTCTGCGGTGCATTTCCATTTTGCCCACCTGAGTGAAAGCTTCTGCGCATTGGCGTCTTGCCAATGGCTAACAGTCAAGACGCCACATGAACTGGACTATCTATCACACCTTTCCCATTTGCATTGATCTCTACTTGGCTCTGGAAGCTACCATGAGCATTTTATCTATCTACTATTTACGGTTCTCGGGCTTCCAGTGTCTTCCATAGGACATGGTAGTTGGGGAGTGATCCAATGGGTGCTACCCATGACCACTACCTCGGATCTACCTTGCCTGTGGTAGGAATCATGCTTTTGATGTCTCTGCACGTCCCTTTCAGTGCCTATGACATTGGGGATACTTTCAGGCTTGGTAGGTGTAAAACTTTCCCAGTCACCCCGGCACCACCCGAGACTACCTTCAGGACCCCTGCAGTTAACTCCCGTTAACCCTGCCGGTTTTGATCCGTTTTACTCCGAACAACTTGGAGGAGGTACTCCACCTTCCGCCCTATGCGCTCTTATATGTCCTGCGAACAGCCTACTGTCAACTGGATGGCAGCGACACATATGGTGTTTCAAGCAGGTCTCCAAAGATTCCTCTTTGCTGGACTGTACACAACTACACAACCGTTTGCCCATGATATCGGGACCCGAAGGCGGGGCCAGAGGGGTATGATATGAATAATGTCTCCAATTTACAGCTTCATCGAAGCTACGTAGCTCGCCCAATAGAATCCCCCGGAGCCCTAGATTTCCAGTATAATGCATAGCTTCGCATGACAAACATTCCGGTCATTTTTCCCGAACTCCCAGAGAAACTTCCTATTGAATAGTAGGGTAACTCAGGACTTTGGGCAGGGTAACCTGATCCTGAGGGTAGGGTAACCTTGTCCGGCAGACAAGATAACCTTTCTCCGTTACCCTGTCTATTCCGTCGCCGGCGATAGACATTTCTGGCCTGTCTCCAGTTGCCCGGCCTAGCTGAGCAACTGCTCCTTCAGAAGTCCCTAAGTACTCTAACACCGCTCCCGGGTGTATCCAGGTACCTAAGTCCCTGACCAGCCAATTCTGTTCATTCTTGGACGCCGGGCCGTCCGGTCTCCATAGGTCAAGTACTTACTTGCCTGCCGGTTCCTACCAGTTCGCCTCCTGGCTACCTGTATGGGTATAGGTTCCATCTGCCATAGCTCATGTATGCTGGGTCGTTACACTGAGCTACAAACTTGAACTATGTACCCCAAGCAATTCCATGATTCCCGGAACATTACTCCAACAAGCCTGCGGTACAAAACCACAATTCAGACAGAACAAAGTAAGGACAAATGGGTGCAGGTAAGGGACCTGCCACTCCCATACTTTACAGAACAACATAAAGAACACCACTATGCATCCTGCACAGGATGCTTCAATGACAAGTGCCCAGTACACATAAGTGCCAACTTCAGCTCCAGCGACTGGCCATGCTACAGCCACCACACCCCACCAAAGACCAGCCTGTTGGGCTCACTGGAGCCCGAACCAGTCGCCTTAGTCGAATACCCAGAACCTGCCTCCGGGATGAAGCAAGGAGAGAGAGGGGTGCAGAAAAAACAAAAGACACCCCCAAGCAGACGACAATCTCAGCAGAGCCACAGTGTGAAAGAAGAATGAAACCCAGCCATGACCGATGCTGACTCACTGGAGGGACTCCAGAGGATGCCAGCAGACAGCGTGGACTGGGAAGAAACCCTGAGGGTGAAGATCAGGGAACCATAGAAGGAAAAGAAGAAGAAGGAGGGACACTGAGTGCGATTGGAATAAGAGGCAATCACAGAAAGTGTGAGTGCGGGGCTGACAGAAGAGAAGGTCAGCGCGCTTCAGGAAGAGATGAGGAAAAAACGGAGGAGGATCAAGAGCATAGAACTGCTCTTACAAGAAATGAAGAGGTGGATGAGCAAGACGGCCAACCAGATTTTACAAGCAGTAGGAGATGAAGGCATGAACTAGCCTAATGGGACTTAGGGTAGTGGGAAAGGGAAGCTAATGTCATGATCTGGCTAGAGGAGCACTAGCTAGGTGACAGACACGAGGAATAGGTTTTACACATGATCTCATTTGGAGGTCATGCGGTTAAGTAATGCTTTTACACACATTACCTCATCAGTAGGTCATAGGGTCCATTTATGTTTAAATTGATTTTACACACATGAGCTCATGCCCAGGTCATGGGGCTCGTTTGTGTTTGATGGTATTTTGTCCATGATACAGAGTCGACATCATGGGGAGAGTCTAGACTGGCCAGTAAGGCTGACCGGCAAGGCAGACTTATTTATGTTTCACGCATGACCTCATTAGTAGGTTATGTACTTTGTTTATAGGTTTGATTTATATTGAGGTTGATTTATGATTTCCCACGTGACCTCATTTGGAGGTCATGGGATGTTTTATGTTTTGCACACAGGACTCGATTGAGTCATATAATGTTATGAATCATTTCACACCTGACCTCACTTGAGGATCAGGGTAGGGTAAGGGTTGTGGGAAGAGGCCTATATAAAGGCCGGGTTTTCACAGATGGGTTAGCTCTTTATGCAACCATCTAGTGTTATTTCCTATCTACTACTTTATGCTCTTTGCAATACAAAACCTTTACGCTCCAAACCTTTCCTTTCTGCAGACCTGACAAAGAGTCAAGAACCTATCTGCTACGCAGATTAAGTTAGCAACCTTAAGACTGGTACTCTTGGTACTGGTGAGTAACCAATCCTTATGTAAGAGTACTAAGATAGGGCCAAGAGACTCGTGCAGCTCTTGGACACAGTACAGTGCAATTCAGAAGAGGAAGAAGGTCGTTACCTGGTGCGAGTACAACGAGTAGTGGGAAACCATAACAATAGGGCCTCCTATGCAAAAGATTAACCCTGAGCATCAAGAGGCCTAAATGCCATTAGCATAATAAGAAAGCAGCATGCCTTCTGTGGGTTGACGCAGTTGGATAATAGGTTCAACTGCATTGATAAGTTTATCATCAGAGCTGATCACTCCATATGCAGAGAATGAACCAGTAGCCACTTGCTATAGTGAAAGAGTTTGAGTGACTATGCACAGAGTAGACACTACAAGGAGAAAGATAGGGACACTCTTCCCACAGTCCAAGGAATTTAGAGTCAAGGGGGTAAAGGTTTTCAGAATCTACAAAGTTCGCATCAAGGGAACAAGAAAAAATATGGGAGGACTAGATAGCTCGTGAACACCCAGACACGGAATATAAATATTCGGGTACCTCCCATGCTTTTTCAGACATTATCAGCAATAGAGAAGAGACCTTATCAATATATTTGTTACATGATACATCTTTTGTGCTTCTATTTATTCTGAGTATAGTGAGCATTCCTAGCATTCACTTTGTTACATATCAGGGCCGAGTCAGAACTCGCTTGTCCTTGGAGTCGACTATGGCCTAACCACATACTAGTGATATGATGTCATAAGTGATAGGCATATGGGACCTAAATATGGGTATAAAAAATCTTTTTTATAAATTGCTAGTCCGTGTCTTACTGTCTATAGAAAATCAGGAGTGCAACCTTTGTTTTCTGTATGTATGTAACTTATTAAAGGGCGAAAAGGTTATGCCATGTAAGTGTCACACAGACTGATGGGATATAGCGATTTTACACCTTTTGGGTATGATAGCTCGATGGTATGGCCAAGTCACTAGGCCTCTAAATAAACTATGGATTATCAAGCCTTTTTGGTGTAGGATTTCCCAGTCATAGCCTAGAGCCACCAAATATGGAAGGTCTTGGAATTTGAATGTTACGTCAGCCCATGACAGCTAAGGAACTTGAATTAACAGTGAGCTAATCTGATTAGAACAGACTTAACATATATTGCTAAAGAAATGAATGTTACCAGTAATGTAATGGATAGGGATGTAGATTAGAGGCAGAAGAGAATCAGTTTGTATGTAAATTTTGCACAGATTGTAATATGTTCAGGGTGGGCCCTAGTCACGTAGCGGTATGATAGGAGCAGATGGCTTCTTGGTCAACAAGAAGTGAGCACTACTTACTAAAGGAGGCTTTGAATGGGGTGTAACAGGAGATCAAAGGAGTAACGATTCAGCCTAGTATATTAAGAATACTGTCTGTCGAAGTCTGCTGTTTCCATCGTGGGAACCAGCGGTCTTTAAATACAGCATAGCACTTATCTCCAGTATGAGCGATATTTCAAAACATTGTGTGTATCAACTGACAGCACACGAAACAATACAAGTATCAAACGATACTGTGAAACCAAACATAAAACCATGTGTGTATCAACCGATAGCACACAAAACAACACAAGTATCAAATGATACTGTGAAACCAAACATAAAACAATTTGTGTATCAACCAATAGCACATGAAACAATAGAAGTCTCAAACAATACTGTGAAACCTAAACTAAATCATAACTTAGTACTCATACCGGTTACACTCCGAAAATAAAATAACAATTTCACCCAACGAATTAACCTAATGAATTCCTAATAGTCGGCAAACCTGCTATTTTCCTGAAAGTCCCCATAGGACCCACCCTCATTGTTATCGCTATCCTGCAGCAATCCTATGTCGTCCTGCAATATCCATTCCACACCTTGCAACCATTTCTCCAAACACCCTTCACAGGGCGCTTCGTGCACAAAGCAACCTGTTTGCCAGCTGTGTGGTAAGTCAATCCAGTCTCGGGCTGTCCGGTCCTCCCAATCCTCTGTCTCAATATCGATTCGTCCACCATTCTCGCAGCAATCGCCATAGAATATCTTCCAGTATGCGCTTAGTGGAATAGTTCCACGGTATAGTAGGTGTCCAATTATTTGCTGTTGTGCTCCCAGGTGAGTTCTTCATAGATCAACATTTTGTCAGTTTTCTTTGTGGAAAGGTAGGGTTAATGGTTTCTCGGTTTTTAGATATCGTGATAAGTTCCTCACAATGCTGTTTGAGGAAGAGTTGGTGGTATCAAAGTCTCCGTGTTGGCCTCACTTAGGTGTTCAGGGGAAGGTAGATGGTATTTGTGCCTCAGTGTGGGCCTGGCTTAGGTGTTCAGGGGAAGGTGGATGGTATTCAATCTCGCTTTCTTCCGTTTCCATACACATGTCACATTTCTCTGAACTCAGGTAGCAACCACTACCGAAGCGGAACATATCTGATAGTGTTTCTCCCCACATCCGTCCTGTTGATCAATTGTTATTTCCAGGCATTTGTCGCAAATGGATATAAATAAGCGGTGTGTCAGGTATCATCTAGGCATAATATCATAGTTCACGAACAGTCCCATTAGCTGATAGCGCAGCCTCCAAGGCACTTGCTTATAGTTTAACATTGTAAGGCTGTTGGATGGTACGTATTTTCTTCGTTTGCTACTCCCAGTACTCGACTTCGGCTACCTTCGCTAGGTATGTAGCTTTGTCTTCCATCACCCGATTCCCAACTTTGCTGCTTTCGAAATTGCTTTCCAAGTGGGCTGAGCAAAACCTATCTTGTATCCCTTATTCTGTGTCTGGCTGGAGGTGTTGGATTTCTGGCAGGATTGGGCTCCATGCCACTGTCACATGGTTTATTGTAAGGGGTAGCCCATCCTCCTTTTTGTTGTCCTCCCACTATTGATTCACTAGGTCCATCGCATTTTCTAATCCTTCAAGGGGTTCCCAGACGTTTGCCGTTTCCGGATATCCTACCCATTTCACTAGAAATTGGTTGCAGTCATTGCGCCTTCTGTGGTCTCTTATAGTATCCACTTCCCATGCTGGTTTCTTACTAACCACGATAGGGGGTGGCTTTGCATGACTTCTTCCAGGGAAAACGGTACCGTCATTAGAGAGGTATCTTTTCACAGTGGATGCGTAGAATGTTGCTTCTCGGTTCCTATATATTCTCCCATCCATCTCTACCATGTGGTTTTCCATATGGTCATCATATCCTATTATCTTGAATGGTCCTCGCCAGTGTGGTTGTAGTTTGTTGCTTCGTCCTGATTCAGTTGCAAATAGGTTTCCGTAAACCAGCCACTGATTACCTATCCCAAGTGGGGTATGGAGTCTGCGTCGCTTTGCTTCCATGATTGTACTCCAGAAGCACACCAACTTGATCGCATTCGATGCCGTATTCCGGACTGCTTCATACCTGTTTAACAATTCATTGGCTACTAGAACTGCAGAATTTTTGAAATTTGCCAAGCGGAGTAGTGGGTAATTTTTCCATAAACTGCTTTATATGGTAACATAGCCAGAGTTTCGGACCATCCTGCATTTAAATGTGCAGCCATTCCGGGTATGTCATCAAACCAATTATTCTGTCTCGTATTGACGAGATTTTGATAAGCTGTTTTCAATTCCCAAATTTTTCTTACAACTTGTCCGTTCGTCCCATGGTAGCCTGGTCCGGCCTTGATGTGTTCAATTCCTAGCGATCGATACTGCTGTCTACATACATGTGGCTTGAATCGTGGGTCTGCATCGCTCACTATTGTCATTGGGTAACCATGGGGTATGAATATGCTGTTCCATACCAATTCCCAGGAAGTCATTGCTGTTACTTCCCTGTTTGTTGGTATGAGGTATTTAAATCCCGAGAACCTGTCTATGGCCACTAGTATCGTGTCGTATCCCCATGAATTGTAGAAGGGTCCCGCAAAGTTAATGGCTATTGATTCGAAAATCTCCAATGGTAGGACAATCGTCTGGGCCTTTCCTTCTAGTAACTTTGTGGGTTCCTTGTTCGTTTGGCTGGTGTGGCATTGAGCCACGTATGCTCTGAAATCTTTGCACATTTCAGGCCAGAACAGGTACTCGGTAGCAGACCGCAAGTTCTGTTCAGCGCTGTGATGGGCTTTGTTGTAACTCTCAGTTATAACGTACTCTCTTAATGTAGTATTCCTAAATGCGGAACCTTTCGGAATATACCGACATACCTCCCCATATCGTGTTTTAGCGTATAGCATTCTATTTGCGCCCATGTAAGAGGACAAATCTCCTCCGAAGTCCATGTTTTTGTTGACTTTGTTCCATATTGGTTCCTTCCAGTATGCTGGAACTATGTCCACTCGGAATATCCCAATCATTTCCTTGTCTGTTTGTCTGGTGTCCCATTCGTCTTCCATCTCGTTTCCGCTGGTCGCCTCGGGTTGGTCTTCCTCTTCGTTGTCTTCCAAAACATCATATCGGTTGCGCTAATATGCATTCATGATTGGGGGCATCACTGTGACTATTGTGTAATTGCTAAAGCTTTCTACTGGTTCTGCTCGTTTGATTGGTAGCGGCCTGTCTGGCCCTGGCATTCGGAATCCCGGGGCCTCGGGGTTCAGTATTGCAGAAATCACATAGGACCTGGGTGCCAGTTGCATCAGGGTGGACGGCCTTTCACCTGCACTGCTTGGTCTTCCGCCAATTGTTCGCTGCCATTCCCAGTCACCGATTATGGCGGACTCCGGGGGGCTTGGGTCAATATCTGTGCTTGGGGGACTTGGTTCTTCGCTCCCTAGTCAAGGAGTTAGCTTGTATTACCGCCTGGGGTGGTTATTTGTGAACTTGATCTGGGTTTGGTAATATGGGCAATGGCCCATGTAATAGAACGAGTTATGCAGTTTGCTATGTTGGAGCTCCTCAGGTGGCGTGCTCCACAAGATACACTTGTCACCCCAATCATTTCGAGCTGTGATTGAGCAGGGGCTTTCAGGGGGCACAGGGGCCTTATTGGCATACTCAGTGTATGAGTAAGGAGGGGAGGTAGGGGAAATGTCTCGCTTGGGCTCCCTTGTGTTTGATTCTTGCTTGTAGACCATGTTATCCAAGATGTCGTCAGCTTCCTTTGTATAATCATGGACATAGAGTGGGTTCAAGTCTGATCCTCCCACGTATATCTGGGAAAGGGCATCAGCTAAATGGTTTGTGCTTCCTGGTACGTAGACTACCTTCGCATCGTACTTTCTCAAGGCACTGAGCCATCTAACTTGCTTCCTACTCGGGTTCTTTGTAGTTCGTAGATGCATCAGTGGCTGGTGGTCTGTAACCATAGTGAAGGAATTTCCCATTAGCACATTGTGGAACCAGTTAAGCGACTCCACTATCGCTAAGGCCTCTTTATCAGTGATTCCATAATTCATCTTTGGATTGGTGAATTTCCTGCTGTATAATGCAGCTGGTCGAGTTGTCTCATGAGTGGGTCCCGGTCCTACCCATGCTCCTATTCCTAAATCTGCGGTGTCTGTAACTAACCAAATTGGTTCATTGCTTTGTATGTCTATTGGTCGCATAACTTGGTAATCGTCAATTTGCTTCTTGACCATCTCAAATGCAGTCTGGTGCGTGGTCATCCTTTTAAATTTGGCGCTTTCCATTATGTCTGTTAATAGTATCGCTAGGGTAGCATGGTGTGGGAGGAACTGGGCCAGATAATTCACTATCCCTAGAAAGCATTGCAATTCTTTCCCGTTTTGAGGTGTCTTCCAACCTGCAAGGGTTGATATCTTTTAGGGGGAGGCATGAATTCCCTCGCTATCTACTATATGTCCTTGTACTTCCAATTTAGCTGCAAAAGGCACTAACTCCCTCTTGGTTGCATAGAATTTTGCTTTTCTGAGTCAATCACATACCTGGGGTATGTGTTTTTTGTGTTCCTCTGATGTGTCCGAGAATATGAGAATATCGTCAATGTATAATCATATAAAATGATATAGGAATTCACTCAGGAGGTCCTCCATTATCCGCATAAAGATTGCAGGTGCATTCATGTCTCCTTGTAGTATCACCTCACTAACAAACCCTCCAAAAGGGGTTTTGATTGGGTTGAACTTAACGCTGTTCATGTCCACCCATGTTTGGAAGTATGCATCACTTAGGTCAATTTTACTCCTGAATTTTGCCTGTCTAATGCAGTTTAGGATCTGCTGTTGGTTCAGGATTGACGGACTATCCATGATTGTGTTGTCGTTTCAAACTTTCAAGTCTACCAAGGGGCGGATCCTTCCATCCAACTTTGGTTGTACAAACATAGATGCCACTCTGGAGACTTCCTGTCATACAATCACCTCTGCCCGCAATTGCTAATTTATCCAGTTCATGAGATTTTCCTTATACGCTTCTGGAATTGGGTATCTGGGTTGGTTCTTTAGGTCCCTTGGATCCTTTAGCCAAATGTGTTGGTTAATGTTACGTACGGGGGGTAGCATTTCAGGGACTTTGTCTGGGAATCCATTCCCGTATTCTGCCAACAATGTTGCTGAGGTGGCATCTGAGACAGTGGCTCGGAATTTCCCACTTGTTGGTTTGCATAGCATGCACAGTTTGTTATCGGGAAACTCCACTACTATATCCCCAGACCTAATAAGTGCATTGTAACCTTTTAGGAATGGTATTCCAATCAGGGCGTCATATTTTGCCAGGTTTCCTACCAATATCTCATGATTTGTCCATTTCTTTTTCCTGATCCCTACAGTCAGTCCACCCTTCTTGTGGCTTGAGGAGCGGGAACCTTTCATTGCCATGTTGACTGTTGTTGGTTGGGGTAGGGGTTCCGTTAGTAGGCCATGGGTAGGGATAAAGGTAGTGCTATGAATGTTACAACCAATTGTTCCTGCATCGAACAGTACCTTTGCTGGATGACCTTCTATGTGAATTGTTCCTGCCAGTGCATCACGGGCTTTAATCGCCACTGTTGGTTGTGTTTGGAGGCTTTCCATTTCTACCCAGTTGATCTCAACCTTGTTGTATTTGGTTTCTTCTGTGTGGTTCATGCTTGCACCCCATTTTGCTACTTTCTCCTTTCCCTTCTTGGCATAACAGTCCTTTCCATAGTGCCCCTTTTTTCTGCATTCAAAACTTGTCCCTTCATCGCATCATTTCTGTGTCTTATCTTTCTTGTTTTTTGAACTTTTGCAGTTTGGTTGTTCCTTCCTTCTGTTATCACGCGATGATGATCCTTTACTGTTCCTCTGCTAGGGTATATTCATTTGGTAACCTCCTGTTTCACACAGGATGCCATACTTGCATTTAGCTCATTTGACGATCTTGTTAAAAGAGTCCCTATCTTCTTCCATGGGCTCTACCTCCTGGCGTAGTCTGGGATGCATTACTTCATATAGCCTCTGCCACAGTATATACTGGGATACTGTTCCATTGGGCAATCGTCCATGGTACATCAAGAGATCCGTTGCTACCAGTGTTATTCTTTCTGTCGTTCCATTTGTACTTGTTGGATGTTCTTGAAGTTTTCATACAGTTGTTCTGTATTCCGCAAGCACTGGAATCTGTTCCGCAGGTATTTTATCAGACTCGTTCCACGTAGTTTTTCTTTCCTATTATAGTGGTTCATTGCTTAGTGATATGCTTCTTCTGCCTTTCCAGTACAGAATCTTGCGAAGTATGCTCCACTTCCTTCCTTTGTCTTGTCCACGTCATGTACGGCCAAATATTGGGAGGTGGTCATTACCCATCAGTCAAATACTTCCGGTTTTAGGTCTTCCTTTTCCCCTGAGGATGTGGGTGGCAGGGAAAGCTTCACCTTCAGTCCTGATTGGCCAGGCAGTCCGGCGGATTCTCCTTCGGACATACTATATTTGGATTCTTCACTGCTAGAGCTGTCCTCTGACAAGTTGTCTGCAGAGTCATCTGATGATTCGTCCAGAGGTCCTACTGCTGCCAATTGGTCTGATTCTTCATTGTTGTTGTCTTCTTTCTTGGTGGTATGGGTAGTTGGACTTTCTTTCTTTGGTAGTTGTGCCAGTGCCTTTCCTTTGAGAGGTCTGAGGGGGAAAAGCCCAGGAAGGCTTGTTGCTGCCTTTGATAACTTTTCGGTCAATTCGCTAAAGGTCTGCTTAGCCAAATCCTGAGCCAGTTGTCTTTCTGCTTTGTCAATTGAGAAGTCACTCTTTGGCCCTTTCAGTTTTTTGGGTTGTCTTCTTTTGGTAAGGCCTTCTCGTGGGACCTGCTTCCCACTTCGAGTCTCTAACAACTCAATGGTATCATGTTGGTAGAGCCGAACCTTCCTTAGTTCCGCCACTCCCTACTGCTAGCTTCTGGTTGGACACTGCATAGGTTGATCAGAGCTGGTCCAGGCAGGGTTCTAACCACTTGCTGAGGTTAAAAAAATGTAACATGTTCGAGCTGGGCCCTAGTCATGTAGTGGTATGACAGGAGCAGATGGCTTCTTGATCAACAAGAAGCAAGCATTACTTACTAAATGAGACTTCAAAAGGGGTGTAACAGGAGATCAAAGAAGTAACCGTTCAACCAAGTATATTAAGAATACTGTCTGTCGAAGTCTACTGTTTCCACCGTGGGAATCAGTGGTGTTTATATTCAGCATATCGCTTATCTCCAGTATGAGTGATATTTCAAAATGTTGTGTGTATCAACCGATAGTACACGAAACAATACAACTATAAAACAATACTATGAAACCAAACATAAAACAATTTGTGCATCAACCGATAGCAGATGAAACAATACCAGTATCAAATGATACTATGAAACCCAAACCAAATCCTAACCTAGTACCCATACCAGTTACACAAATCCTCATTATGAGAAGTTTGAACAAATGAACCCTCCGAATTCAGCTCCCAAACAGGCAGATATAAAATGGTGCACTATCAGGGATATCTCCTGCCCTTCTGAACCTCATATTTTTCGGGTTGTATGTCGCTTGAGATTTCTCTATGTCTATTTTTCAGATGTATTTTTACTAATACATTATCCTGTTTGATCCTCTTACTGGTTTAATATGTTACCCTGGTTTAAGGCTTCCACCACCATACTTGGTTATGGAGTATGAGTACAGTCTGAAAATGTTGCAACTGAAGCTTAGCAGTACGATAGCAGAAGAGTATAATGTGGTGTTGGTATAGGTAGCAGAAGGCCTGGCAATGCTTGTGTTTCATAAACTATAAGAGTGACAATACCCCCCCTACCAGCTCCGAAGTCTCACAGTTTCTGCAACCATACTTACCAGAGCAATCATGGCATCAAACATCCTCAAGCATTCCTTCCTCCCACATATTGAATTCATCAAATATGGTCTACCCCATTCAACCTGTCAATGGTTGTCTAACATTGACTCTGGCACTGGGCCGGAGTCTATTCCCAACAATGGAGGAAACCCTAGTAGGAACATGGCTCCGAGGCTTATTGTATGTTATTATTTTCATTACCACTAATTCCACTAATTAATATCATGATAGTAGGACTATATTTTTAGCAATGACATCTATCTCTATGAGGTTAAGAAAGTTTCTTTTCTATATATGTTTGGTCTGATTTGCAGACAGCTTACATATGTCATAGGAGTTTAACAACTCTGTGATAGCTATCAAAGAAGTAAAGGGAAATATTTTGATCACAATAGCATCTCAGTTTGCCAACACCAGAGCCAATACCGACACATAGTTTGCCAACACCAGAGCCAATACTGACATACAGTTTGCCAACATCAGAGCCAATACCAACACACAGTTTGCCCAGACAAGGGCTGACACAAGTGAGCTGAAGTCCAAAATGGACTTCAACCAATGGCAGCTTGGACTTGTTGGGTTTGCTGTGGTTGGTTTTCTCAGTATAAGTTATCCCTGGGGTGAGATTTCACTATTACTGATACTAAGAGTTGTAGTTTACTAGTTACGTAGTCAAAAATGTCATGGATATTTACATCCCACAGGCTATAACTAAAATTCCTGCCACATCTGCCAAGGTAAGGCCTAGTAAGAAACCGCTCAGTGGAAATTACTGATGGGCTATTCACAGGTGCATGCGGTCAGGGGTCCCAGTACTGGGGAGGGGGCTCACGGCGCTGGTGAGGAAGGAGCAAAGTGATTTTCTTTGCTGGCTATTTCTTTCTTGGGTTCCCCCTTTTCCGGTCCCTGGGCCTCACTCCTGCTTGCCCACTCCGCCTTTTCTTTTTTTAAAATCACAATGAGATGCGCATACCAGTATGGACTAGATATCATTACAAATAAATTTCCTTCAATGAACTACTAGAGCATCACGAAATCTTCTGAAATACCCCACCTCCAGCAGCCCTGTAATCCTCTTATATTTTCCTTGCCAGGAAAATACTGTGGAACAGTAGAAAAAGAAATGGTGAGAGTCAAGTTTTGAGCCCAATATACAACTGTGGTTATCAACAACTTCAAGCACGATCCAGAGTTACTGCCAGTATGCCACATTTGAACAATAGGTATTATTTTCTTTTGTTTAATCACCTTGTTATATTGTATAAAATACATAATTCTATTTATTTCTGCATTATCTCCTCTTTCACTTGTTTCCTGCTGGTGTATCATTTCACTTTACTCATCAATTCCGATCAGTTGCCACGGGATTGCTGTTCCACCGGAGGGTCCATCTTTAGGCACTTTGCACCGTATGATATGAAAAATGGTAGCCAAAACAAGGACTCCTGAGACCCTCCCCCCATCAATGCTCGCCAGCCTCAATCCCCACCGGGCTCCGATCCCTCCTGCTCTAATCCCCACTGGGATCTCCAGCTCTAAGCCCATCGGGGCTCTAACCCCCTTCCGGCTCTGATCCCAGCCAGGATTTCCAACAACACCCCAACGGGGCCTCCAACCATGGTCCCCACCTGGCTCTAATCCCCACCGGACCTCCAACTCTAAGCCCATCAGGGCTCTAACGGCCATCTGGCTCCGGTCCCCGCCGGGATTTCCAGCAACATCCCAACCCCTTACCTTGTGGTCGAAATTCATAGCCGCGTAGCACGTTTGGTTCACGCCTAACAGGGTATTTTTCCGGTGTCCCATCACAACCAATTTGGTTTATCTCCTAGCCAACCCTGTTTAGAATGTTGAACATTAGCTTATTTTAGTATCGTACCCGAGAGCAAAAATCTACGCTGCCACTCTTGTTTCTATCATGGCAATGCTGAACTATACTGATTTTGCGGTATTCTGAGCACTACACCGCTTCTGAAGCACAATGTTTTTCCTATCACGATTGCTCAAATAAGCTAGTATTAGTATCTAGGGCTGGCCATAATTACAAGGTGAGAAGGACCGGGGTGTTAGAGTCGTGGCAAGCAGGCGATACAGTTGGTGAAGGTCTTAGGAGTGTTGGGGAAACGATACAGGGGCTAGCTCAGGGTCCAAATGGTTATATAAAAGAGAATCCAGAAACGGCTCCCCCTAACCATTTTTTTACCCAATTCAGCCTGCACGCTGAGTTACTCGAGTACATGTAGCCGGCATTGGGAGAGGATAGGAAGCAACATGTGAATCTGGTGAAAGAGAGGAGGTTTAGGGTGTTAGACAAGAAGTTAGTCATTCAGGTTTGAGGAATGAAGTTCAGCGCTGGCAAGAGGGCTTTCCGGCTTCCTGGGCTTATCTCGGCCGTCTGACCGGCTCGTAGATGTTGAACATACGTGGACACTTACGCACCAGAGCAATGAACATGCGCAGACACTTACTTACTTGGCCTCTCTGGTCCTCAAGCAGACTAACAAGTCCTAACCAGTCCGCTCGCTCGACTCCTTATTCCTCTGCACACACCCCTGCTTTCTCTTGACTCTACTCTCTATGTATCACACCTACTCTATTTATCTTTCGTCTTTCTCCCGTGTCTCGTCCCCCTGAAACCCTCCGATCGACCATTGACATTCCCGTCAGATCCTGAGGATTACCAAACAGCAGATGCCTGCAGAATTCCGAGTGATCAACCGCGATCACACCGGTTTTGCAGAGCTTACGGGACGTGTGTATATATTGACCTAGACTCAACAGAACGCTAGCGGATGCGTTAACAGTTTCTGCACCTATGATATGAGGGGAACGACAGGGTCATAGTCCTTTACCCAAAGTCCCAGGGGAAGTTCAGAGAGGGGCCCAAGGGCGCAACATAGTGTCATACACCGTCGGCAGCCTTCTGGACGGACAGAGTGCAGCGCTGAGAATCCTGGCGCTAAAGCGGTGGAAGAAATGGCTTGATGGCAAAATGGCAATTGTGAATGTGCAAGTAATTATCTATGTTAGGAATATATCGACTAATGGGGCATTGCCCTATATCCGGGTCACTCAATTCCTTAAACCCACCAGAACGTTTTTTTAATTCTCCTTGTGTGTTCCCGGCCTAAAAAAAAGAACATATCCTCAGATATTCCATCGCATTTGCAAGCACTCTGAAACTTGGGCAGATATCCGCGGCCACTTAAAGATAGCCGCGAGCATCTGGAGATAGCTGACCCCCGTTGGCAGAATGTTTGCTGACCGCATGGCCTACGCGGAAGAGTGCCGGCGCCGCTACGAATCCATGAAGCCTATAGGATCCGGAAAGGCCGGATCTACAAAATCCAGGTTAGTTTCACTTTGACTTGGCCAGGCCGGACTATATATCTGCGGGTCCTTTGTTGGTGGTCCTGGACGCCTGTGAGCACTGGCGAGATTGGGAGATTCAATAGCATTCATAATAGAAAAAGGAAGAAGGGGGAAGGAAGTGAAAGAGCAATCAGTTACGTAGTCAAAAATGTCATGGATATTTACATCCCACAGGCTATAACTAAAATTCCTGCCACATCTGCCAAGGTAAGGCCTAGTAAGAAACCGCTCAGTGGAAATTACNGGGTGAATGGGTAGATGGTAACGGGCGCCGGCGGCGAGGCTGAAATTGGGAGGGTCTCCAGCAGTGTTCTCAACCGGACAATCCGTTCCTCCTGAAGGCGGACCACGGTGGATGACATTGTGTCGTCCTCCCGTGGCCATTTCGTGAGCTTGCCCGACCGCTTCGGCCAAAGGACCACGGCCCAGCCTTCCTAAGAAATGTCTCATAATGGCATCAGGGGCGTTCAAGTTGGTCCTTTCCTTGTCCTTTCCAAACTTAGCGGGTGGCTTCTCTCGGGTGTTGCGAACAGAACAAATCTATTCCTTTTGCTCGTTCTCATCCGTTGACAAGTGACCCTTTCGCTCTACATATCAGGCTACTGTATTATCGCTAGCCCAAACTTTAGAGACACACTTCACCTAAAGGAATTAGCCAACAAGAAAGGTTACTGGCATGATATGGTATCTACTGTAATATGGCTCCGCTCGTGGTAGACCAGCATTGATGGTCATTGGACTTTGAAGGAAATAGTGTAATAAGACGGGTACAGTACCATATCTAACTAACGGTAATGACTGTCATATGTACCAACCATCATCCAGTCATCTTTGCCCTTCCACTGATCACCACACATCTCTATTATCCTCTATGCATATCCTATTCCCTTGCTCACTCTAGTGATAACAAAGGAAAGACATGACTAGAGAATCTTCTCCAAATATCTTCATAGCTCCAAAATGAAAGAAACTTCCTACAACTTTCTTGTTGCTTCCACAGCCAGCTATACCAATCTGTCATTCTCATTCTGCTTTAACTATTATGAGCTACCGAGCTGACAAATTCTAAGGGATCTGGTGACCCTCGGGCCTATGATAATAATAACAAAAAGAATCTACTAAAGTTGTGCCATGTACCACCCCTCTACCTCAATATCAGGAGTGATCATTTGTTATGAGAGGCCACAATTTCTTGACAAAATATGCAAAGAGGAATTGCTTTGCATATGAAGAAAGTTTTTTTCAAGTTTTCTGATGTTTTGACATCACATTTGTGGAAGGAATGGGAAAGTACTAGAACATACTTCGTAATGACACTTGTTCGGTCAAGAAATGTGTTTACCAAGATGTTCCAGATTCTCACAAACACTTCTGCATAGGGACTGCAGGGACGACTGAAACCCCTGTACACAAACTTATTTAGGAAATAAAACTTGAAGGACAGTCTTTAAGATGGGATATAGAGAGGTTTGCTAGGCTTGAATATCACTATTGAATATAATGCACACCGTAGATTGCTCTGGCTAAGGTGGCAATAACAAAATCGCAATAGAATATCATTCTCTGTATTGCGAAGGCTATTTTCTCAACTGTGGCTGCATACCGATAGCGCAAGTAATGTGGGCCCTCAGCACACTCCAAGGTTCCCCACTGCATGGCACCGGGCCATGAGTTTGAATCCCTTGGAAGACTCGAATCTATATGCAATCATCCCTTCTATACGTATGATTTAGCCCTCGGGCTACCTAGTTATTCAGATTATTTGTCGGTCTATCACAGCATTCCCTATCCCCTGTGTTCTGTTTTTTTGTCAACTCCCAACTACTCTCTTACATGTACCGGTTGCGCGTAAACTAAATTTAATTGCTAGGATATAGGTTATTTGAACCAGGTTTTTTGACATTGATTATTACATGCAGTACAAGTGCAATTATCCAACTAGGATTACTAGTATGGTTTTCGGGACGTTGTGTCCCGACGTCAGGAGCTGTTACGGTGGCGGGGTCGCCCGATTGGCGAGTGATGGAGTATGATGGCGGTGGTGTTTTTATTTTCATCTAATTCTCTCTTTCCGAACCTGGAGGGTTATTCTTTGTATGAGTGCAGTGCCTCAAATGAACGGGGGGTCCAGGGCCTTTTTTCTGAGGTCAGAAGTATAGGTTACGCCACGACTGCTAACGTAATTCATTACACCCCGCGAGCAAGATATGTATGGAGAGTAGATTCTAGTGGTGGGAAACTGTGGTGTTAGGGATTTTCAGCTAGGACTGCAGGCAACTAGGGTGTGTATACATAATAGATATTTGGATTTTTGCGACTTGCTAGGAGTTTGATGAGAGCCTAGAGACAATTCTTTCTCCCATATAACGCCCGGGATAGCACAGGGCTATGAAATTCATAGGGAAGATCCTGCCCGCAATCCACCGCCCAAACTTTAGGTATATGGAGAGCCGTAAACCCCTGCATGCAGCTTTATGGCGCTCCCGGGGGTTTCCCTTTCTTGACGTCTCCGGCCTCCACCCCACGAACCCATTCTCTGCATTAGCCTAGCAACCCAACTCGACCCATCTAGGGCACCGCTTCGATTAACCCCGACCCTTGCCATGACTTCTGATCCAACCTCTATAGCCTCGGTTCCGATGTTTGAAACGCTTTGAAGGTTTGCGCAGCTGTCTGGCTCTTGGCTGATTGACATTCTCTCTTTTAATTCCTCCAAAAGCTCCAAGCATCGGATAAAATCGGGATGGTCCTTTCCTAAAGTTGCGCTCAGTTTTTCCGCGGTCTGCTGGTAACATTGTTCCGCCATCAAGAACTGCCCTTGCTTTTCATGAAGGATGGCCAGATGCCAGAGGGTGGTATAGGTGTCGACATCGTCGAAACCAAGGGTCCTCTCTCTAGCTTCTAGCGCTCGGCGACATAACTCCTCTGCACCGCTGTACCTTCCGAGGTCTTGGAGCATGTCCGCCAGGTTATCGACTGCAGCGAGAGTTTCTGGGTGTTCTGGCCCGAACTCCTTCTCGTGCCCTTGCAGTGCACGCAGAAACATCTCCTCTGCTTCGACTACTTTACCTTGACGGTAGAGAGTCATGGCAACACCGCTCATAGCCCCTAGAGTGTTGAGTGTATCTGGCCCAAAAATCTTCTTGCTAGTCTCCAGGATACGCCGAAACATTTGCTCTGCTTCAGCATGGTTCCCTCGACAATAGAGAACTAAGCCGACGTCGAAGATGCTAGCAAGGGTTTTGTGATGCTCCGGGCCGAGAGTTTTCTCCAAGACCTCGAATATGCGTCGGTGCATCTTCTCACTCTCCTCATACTCCTTCAGGTCCCGCAGAACCCTCCCCAGGTTCCAGACATATTGAAGAGTGTCCTCATGGTCTAGCCCAAGCGTCTTTTCTTTGTGTTCCATGATACGACGATACATCACCTCCGCTTCCTCATACTCTCCCAACTCATGCAGAATGCGCGCCAGGCTGCCAACACTTCCAAAGGTGTCAGGATGTTCTAGCCCGAGTGCTTTCTCGCGACCTTCCAGCGCACGCCGGAATGTTTTCTCCGCCTTTGCAACCTTCCCCTGTTGATGTAGCACACTAGCCAAGTAGCTGATAAATCTTAAGGTATCTGGGTGTTCTGATCCAAGCGTTTTCTCGGCAGTTTCCACTGCATACTGATACATCCCCTCCGCCGCCTCAAGCTTCCCCGAGTCCTCCAGAATGTCAGCTAGCCTATTGACGCTGTATAGGGTGTCGGGGTGCATCGGCCCAAGTGCCTTGTCTCTGATATGGAGCGCCCGTCGATACATCTCTTCCGCCTCAACCTGTCCACCCCGCCTATACACCACAGAGGCAAGGCTGTACATACAGAGAACTGTGTGCGGATCGCTGGGACCGTATGCTTTCTCTGTGCGCTTCAGCGCGCATCGATTCATTTCCTCCAATTCACCTTCTCTGCCTTGGCTCTGAAAAAGTAAAGCTAGGTGATAAATGCTGTTGAGAGTATCGGGATGTTCTGGTCCGAGTAATCTCTCTCTACCATCAAGTGCTCGACGCTGCATCTCCTCAGCCTCTTCATACCTCTCTAGGTCGCGCAGCGCCGCAGCCAAACCCTGGACACTCTGCAGAGTTTCTAGATGCTCGAGTCCAAGGGTTTCCTCTCTCACCTGCAGCACGGATCGGTGCATTGTCTCTGCATCGTCGTATTCCTTCATATCCTGAAGAACTATACCGAGGTTGGTGGCAGCGAGAAGAACTTGTTGGTGCTCAGATCCGAGGGCTTTTCTCCCCATCTTCATTACATGCCGAAGCAGCTCCTTTGCTTCTGAGAGCCTCCCCCAGCGGCGGAGCGCGATGGCCAGGTTATTGACAACAATGAGTGTGCTCGAGTGATCCGGCCCCAAAGTTCTCTCCTTGACTTCAATTTCACGTCGGTACATACCCTCAGCTTCTTCGTACCTGCCCAACTTTTCCAAGGCTTCAGCTAAGCCATTGATGCTGAAGAGTGTCTTGGGGTGCTCTGTCCCAAGAACTTTCTCTCTACTTTCTAATGCACGCCGATGCAGGATTTCTGCCTCGTCGTATTCCCCAAGTAATTGAAGCACGTCAGCCAGGTAGTAGAGGCTGTCTATGGTATTAGGATGGTCTGGTCCTAGCACTTCTTCCCTTCCCTCTAACACTCGTCTGTGTAGTTTCTCTGCTTCGTGATATTTCTTGAGGTCTTGCAGCACCATGGCTAGGTTGCTAATAGTAACAAGAGTGTCAGGATGCTTCTGCCCAAGAACCTTTTCTCTGCCCTCCATTGCAACCCGCTGCATTTCCTCCGATCTTTCGTACTGCCCCAGGTCTCGCAGTGTTACGGCTAAGTTGTTCATAGTGGTGAGAGTTCCGTGATGTCCAGAGCCTAGGGTTTTACTCCTCATTTCCAGCACCTTCTGGTTCAGGCTCTGGGCCTCATCGAGGTTTCCCTGATGCGGCAAAATTGTTGCTAAGTTGTGCATCGCAAGGATGGTTTCAGGTTTATCTGGCCCTAGCGTCTTCAGAGAATTATCAAGTAGGCGCCGAAACAGTCTCTCTGCTTCGTCACACTTTCCCAGTTTACCCAGAATAAGGCCTAGGTTGCTTATAGTGCTGTACGTGCTGGGATGATCCGGTCCCACATTTTTTTCAATCCCCTCTAGTGCACGCCGGTATATCTCCTCTGCTTCCTCATACCTTCCGAGATCGTGGAGCGTCAATCCTAGGTTATTCATTGTGGTGAGGGTGTTGGGGTGATGTGGGCCGAATAACCCTTCCCCAACTCTGAGTATCCGTCGCTCTATAGCCTCTGCCTCAGTATGTTTGCCCTGGAGATTAAGCACACTCGCTAAGCCGCGACCGCTGAGGAGGGTGTCGGGGTGTTCTGGTCCCAGGGCCTTTTCGTAGGATTCTAACTCCCGTCGATGCAACTCTTCCGCCTCATCGTACCTCCCCAGCGCCTGTAACACCGCTGCTAGATTGTGCATAGAACTCAGAACATTAGAATCGTCCGCCCCAAACTCCTCCTTTCTAATTTCCAATATGTCTCGATGCATCATCTCTGCCTCCTCATACTTCCCCTGATAACTCAGCACAACCGCAAGATTGTTGACACCACCCAATGTGGTCCGGTGATTTTTCCCCAGAATCCTCATCGCACTTTTCAGTACATAACGACATATCTCTTCTGATTCGTCATATTTTTTTTGATCAAGCAAGATAGAGCTCAGTAAACTAAGTCCGGATAGATGCACCCTGCTTTCATTTCCATCGCTGACTTCCCCTCGGAAATTAAGACACCGTCTTATTTGTATTTCTGCATCGTTACAATAACCTGCGGAAGAGAGATATAATGCCATGCGGTAATAGAGAGAGCCATCAATGGGATACACGGAACCCTCCGTTACAGCAAGCGCGTGTGGAAGATAAAGAGAGCAGATATGTCGTGATTCGTGCTTATATCGAGGGAACAATCGCCACATCACTTCAAGTGCGGTGTTCCTCCAGTGAGTTATTTCTTCAGCCGTGAGTTATTCCCGGATAGATTGTTTTTCCAGACGGTGAAGCTCGTATGCAGGTCTACCGCCCCGCTTTTTGGTAATCATCCAGAAGCCGATTAATTTCCCAATAGCAGTCCGAAACTCAATTGGGTTATCCATACCGGGCAAGTTAGATTGAGTCAGGAGTTCCTCTGGTATGTTCTGACGATCAAGAAAGGCAATCAACCTTAAAAGGTCTGCAGCTGCTGGCTCCTGCTTTGCGATTCGCTCGAATGTGACGAAGTAGGTACTCAACATGCTTTCCGAGACATCCTCCCAATGGATGTCTAAAACATCTCTTGAGAGCAGTCGCTTTTTTAATTCGTCGCTGTGCTGAAGGATTTGCCAATATTCAGATGGTGAAGAGCTGGTCTCCCTCATGAAAGCTGTTGCTCCTATAATAGCCAAAGGCAGATAGTCCACAGTATCAAGCACCATCTCAATTGCCCGTTCGTCCTCTTTCCTATGTAGACTCAAGCTCACGATTCTACGTGAAAACAGGTCTTTCGCTTCTTCCGCCACCATTTTTCCAACCTCGACAAACTGACAACCTTCCCGCTGTGCTATCTGCCGAGACTTTGTAGTAAAGACGATCGTGCCCTTTGAGCCCTGCGGCAGGGGTCTTGATATCGAACTCTTGTTGCCTCCGAAGTCTTCCTCATTGTCGGCATTATCAAGAACTAGGATCCAGTCACCGCTATCTGGACTTTCGAACCACCTTTTCACTGCAATCAACAGCCCCTCATCGTCCATGCCCTCACCGATCGGAATTCGGGCAATCTGTAGGATACGTCGATAGTCCTCGCTAAATCCAAGGAAGCTACTCGCATTCACCCAAAAGACATGGCAGAGGCCTTTATGCCGATGGATAAACTCGAGGGCGATTTGGGTTTTGCTAAGAGACTTTAACAAACGATCCAGTGGTGAAAAGTAAGGTATATACATACCCACATCCGCCCAACCCATACAGCGAAACCCTGTTATGGATCCTGCGCTCCACCCGCCTCTCAATTTCCTCAATGATACCGGTTCGGCCTGTGAATTCGGGGTTCCGAGAATACGGGACCATCCAGAGAGGGCCTAAACTTGCTCCAGAGTCTATAAGGATGCTAGAAATTAGACTTCTAATGAGTTGAGTGGATGGCAGTATGTTCAATACCGTTGCCCGATTCCTTATCCGCCTCATCAGACCAGTAATGGTTGGCAATATTTACGGCATTAAAGCTATTGATGTTCCCGCTGTAGTCACCCACAACATTGTGCTTGGGGATATATTGCCCTGGGCTGGCACCCGGATTGGTGTCAGTAAACCGGCTTTCAGCTGTAAAGCGAAGTCGACAGGCCTTAAGGGGGGTAACATACTCCTCCATCGCAAAATCACCTTCACAAGTGAGGCTCAGGGTGGATCCCGCAACGATCGGATGAGCTGAAAACTCCAGAAACAAGAGCTGGTAGATGCGAGAGTGGCAGTCCCTATTCCTCACTTTTGTTTTGTTTTTTTATTTTTCCTCTTTTCCCTTATGGGATAATGCTAACGTGTTTATAGCCAGCCGTATACGTTAGCTGCAAGGTGCCAGGACCAGTTCATAAGCTAGGCGCCGAAGGTGGAGCACAAACCTCGAGCAACGTGAAAGAAATTCTGTGAGGATAAATTTGCGGTAGACAAAAGCTTCACTGTCGAGGTCCAGGCGGGAGGTTTCGGGGCTTAGGGGAAGGATGAAGGTATTAATACAAGTATAATACTCGAGTACAGTAACGAGCGGGGTCGTAGCAGGTCTCCCAACAGGTCTACGGAGGGGCAGTGCTTGGGTCCCAGCAACCTGGCGGAGCTATGCAAGGGGCATACTCAAGCGCCGTACAGCCGCGCCTGCAAAGTTCCCATACTCGTCCAGGTACTGTACAAAGAGCCCCTGGAAATCCTTTGCTAGCCCCCTCTTTCCATCATTCAGTAAGAAACGAATCGTGATAAAAGTCTACAATGCTTGCGGAGGCATATTTGAACGGCTTTTGCGAACATGACTGCCAGCGGATACCGTAAAAATTGCCTCTCTCTCGGTGCCATGCGATAGTGGCCGTGCCCACAGACGCCGTCAAATTACAGGTATCATATTGTACTGCCAGTGTACTGTACTGCACCAGTCCTCCAAATTCGGTTTGCCCTGCGTGGCTCGAGATCCCAGCCACGTCGCGCCAAACCCTCGTTTTAAAATTTTCGCAGTGTAAGGGATAGAGGCTTGCAGAAAAACTCTATTTTACTCCGGAGTAGCATGTCTGGTCGATGCCAAAACATAATAATCAAACTGCAATAACGAGCCCAAAATGGGGGTTTCCAAAAAATAGGACCAACCCACTCTTCGCAAAGTTGCATAACGAAAAACCCTCTGTGTAGTGTAGTGACATTACAACAATACCACTGTCCCTCTCAATCATAGGTATCCAAGCCCTGACACTAGTGTTTTATTTTCAACACCCCTTTGATTTTTTTTTTTTTTTTGAGTAACTTTTTTCATAATTCTTCTGCAGAAAACCCAGGGCGATGAGAAAGGACAAAGTGCCTTCCTTGGCCCTAACCTGCCTCGACCAGACATGCTGCCCGGCTCTCATTTGTGTGGATTATGCAAACTCGCGATAGCTATGGTTGCAGGATGCATCCTGTGTTTTGTGGTTTTAGCATCTTCTAAACCCGCGCACCTTAAATCGTTCCCACCTTCCTTGAGGTCTCGGGAAGCCTACCGTATTCCTATATCTATTATGATGCTCTTGGTCTTATCTTATTTTCATAACGAGTCATCCTCACCCACCAACCCACGCCTTTCATCAGCTCTAGCCCATTGGGTCTTCTCTCAACCTCTCAGATGGGCTCTTGGCTACTGTACGATATAGCTTCCCCAATCACCGACCTCCAGAACTACAATTCCATGAAAAGAGCCAACACGAGCGACCCCAAGTGGTTCCCGCCCTAGTCTGCCCCTGGCAGAAAGGTCGTACAAGCAATTCGACCGCCGCACAGCACCACACAGATGCGAGGGTATCACACTCCACGTCAACGGATCACCACGACCCGCCTGCCTGCTCAAAACTGCTACCGGTACTCGAGCGCCGCAAAAGTACCATACCTCGTCCTCAAACTACCGTACCGTAACCCGATCCTAACCCCCAACAATGTAGATATCACCGCATAACTCTACGGGGGCACTCTGCCCTTGAGACCCAAGGGCGAGCCGTCTCCCAAATGAGATAATTATCTCAACACCACGCCGTCAACCCCCGCCGATATCCACGCTCTCTACCGCACCAACCAACGCCCACCTACCCTGGTACCCCAGCGCTCCTAAAATCCGTCTACAGTGCGTTTGTTTGTTTTGTGAGCCGTTACTATTTTCCCCCTCCACTACGCCCGGTAGTGGAGAAAATCGCCGTTTATTCAAGTGCTCAGCGCCTCGGTGGACTGTTCCAGGAGAGGTGTGCCTTCAGTACTGTGCCATCAATTCATGATTTGTGTACTGTATATATTGGAATACTAACTTATGGAAACAAATTGGTGCTGACCGGAGTTGAGCACTTGGTTTGCGAGATCTTGGACCGGGCGAACGCAATGGGCTCTGTTGATACAGACCAGTGAACAGAGGATGAAGGAGCTAAATAAACGAGACAGGGGTTCTCAATATCACACGAGTGGCTGGTGGCCAGTGTCCCTCACGAGCCGGCTCGGGAATTAAGACTTGAGCCAACTCGAGCAAGGTTTTATCAGTCACTTGGTAACACTCGCTCAAACAGTCGGTGGAAGAGAGGTTAGAAGTCTGGAAGTGAGAGGTGGTGGGGAGAAGCAAGCAGCATCGGGGAGACGTGAGAAGTAGCGAGAAGAAGAGAAGAAAGAAGAGAACAGAGGCAAAGGCATAGGGCCGGAGGCGAGTAGAACGGGCGTGACAAGAAAATAATGGGGAAAAGAGGACGGAAGAGCAGAAGAAGAAAAGAAGGAATGCAGGAGTTTTCCGATTTGTGTATATAAGGTTACCTGTTTGCCCATAGTTATGATAACGCGCGAAGGAGAGCGATCAGCGACAGACCAGATATCGGGATATCATACCCTTCCCAGACACAAGAGCTTCCGGTGCGCGAAACCCACGAGCAGTGCGAAACAACGAAAGAAAAAAAAAAAGGGCAGCCCAAACACGGACTTCAAGGTGAGTTCTACCACAGAAACACAAATAATCGAACTGTGTGCTACCGTATGTGGTCGAGTATTCCCTCCCGTAGTTTGGAAGGGGGCAAAACAAAACATTGTAAAAGAGAGTTGTTCAGCCCCTCTGAAAGTCACAAAAAAAATTCAAAATCACAAGATCTTGCGAGAAGAGGCTACTCCAACCGCATAATACTTAGCTCGATCATCCGAGTTTCCGTGGCAGCGGGATAGACGAGCGATGAGGTATAAAGGCAAGCAGTACAGTACCTCCGTCTGATCCTTTCTTTTATGCTTTGCAGCAAGCAAACAGTTTATCCCTTGTACGGGCGCCGCGCCTCAAACGAACGTGGGGGCCAAGACCTTTTGCGAGGTCAGCAGTATAGCTTCTGTCCCGATTGTTTCACGGAATAGCATAGCATTTCGCGACAAGCAGTGTGGAGAGTGGTTTCCAGTGTTCGGAAACCTTTTGAGGTTAGGGCTTTTTATCGAGCACTGCTAGTATGATACCAACTTCCAACTTCCAAGGGTGTACATGCACCCGTCTCCCGAATTTCACAGCACTTAATCCTATAACCTGGAGCTAGGGAAGGATCGTAGGGTCGGCGGTTGGGAGAGAGGGACGGGGGGTAATATAGGTCACAAAACACAAAAGTAGTTTGGTCTTTTGCAACTCCTGAGATGTTTAGTTAAGCGCCTGGAGACATTTCCCTGTATAACGCCCAAAATAGCACAGGTCAACGACACCAAAGGAGGGAATCCTAATTCCCAACGAATCCACCGCCAAAACTTTAACGATGTGGGATCCCGTGAAACTCTGTATGCAGCTTTAGGGCGCTCCCGGGGTTTTACCTTTCTTGACGTCTCCGGCCTCCACCCCACAAACTCATTCTCTGCACCAGCCTAACAGTCCAACCCGACCTGTCTGGGGTACCGCTTCGATTAGCCCCGACCCTTGCCGTGACTTTTGATCCGACCTCTGCGGCTTCGGTTGCGATGTTTGAAACTGTTTGAAGGTTTGCGTAGCTGTCTGGCTCTTGGCTGATTGACCTTATCTTTTTTAGTTTTGCCGAAAGCTCCGAGCACCGGATAAAATCGGGATGGTTCTTTCCGAAATTTGCGCTCAGTTTTTCCGCGGCCTGCTGGTAACATTGTCCTGCCATCAAGAACTGCCCTTGCCTTTCATGAAGGATGGCCAGACGCCGGAGGGTGCCATAAGTAGAGAGATGGTCGAAACCCAGGGGCTTCTCTCTAGTTTCTAGCGATCGGCGATATAACTCCTCTACACCGTCATACCTCCCGAGTTCTTGGAGCATGCCCGCCAGATTTTCGACTGCGCCGAGAGTTTCTGGGTGTTCTGGTCCTAACCCCTTCTCGCAACCTTGCAGTGCACGCAGAAACATCTCCTCTGCTTCAACTACTTTATCTCGATGGTAGAGAGCAATGGCAACAGCGCGCATAGCTGTTAAAGTCTCGATTGTATCTGGCCCAAAAGTCCTCTCGCCAGTCTCCAGGACACGCCGATACATTTGCTCTGCTTCAGCATGGTTCCCTTGAAATTCGAGAGCTGTGCCAACGTCGAAGATGCTAGCAAGGGTTTTGTGATGCTCCGCGCCGAGAGTTTTCTCCAAGACCTCGAATACGCGTCGATGCATCTTCTCTCCCTCCTCATACTCCCCTAGGTCTTGCAGAATGCCCCATAGGTCGTAGACATACTCAAGAGTGTCCTCATGGTCTAGTCCAAGTGTCTTTTCTTTGTGTTCTATGATACGACGATACATCTTCTCCGCTTTCCCATACTCCCCTAACCCACGCAGAATGACTGCCAAGCTGTCAACACTTCTGAGGGTATCGGGATGCTCTGGCCCGAGCGTTTTCTCCCGAGCGTCTAGCGCACGCCGGAATGTTTTCTCCGCTTTTATAACCTTTCCCTGCTGATATAGCACCCTAGCCAAGTGGCTAATATTTCTTAAAGTATCTGGGTGTTCTGGTCCAAGCGATTTCTCGGTACTTTCCACTGCGCGCTCATACATCTCCTCTGCTGCTTCAAGCTTCCCAGAGTCGTCCAGAACATGAGCTAGCCCATTAACGCTATCTAGGGTGTCGGAGTGTACGGGTCCAAGCGCCTTCTCTCTGATATGCAGTGCCCGTCGATACATCTTTTCCGCCTCAGCATGTTTGCCCCGGTGGTGCATCATCGAGGCAAGCTTAGACATACAGAGAAGAGTGTCCGGATGACTGGGACCATACGCTTTCTCTGTGCTCTCCAGCGCGCATCGAGTCGTTTGCTCCAATTCACCTTCTCTGCCTTGGCTCTGAAAAAGTAAAGCTAGGTGATAAATGCTGTTGAGAGTATCGGGATGTTCTGGTCCGAGTAATCTCTCTCTACCATCAAGTGCTCGACGCTGCATCTCCTCAGCCTCTTCATACCTCTCTAGGTCGCGCAGCGCCGCAGCCAAACCCTGGACACTCTGCAGAGTTTCTAGATGCTCGAGTCCAAGGGTTTCCTCTCTCACCTGCAGCACGGATCGGTGCATTGTCTCTGCATCGTCGTATTCCTTCATATCCTGAAGAACTATACCGAGGTTGGTGGCAGCGAGAAGAACTTGTTGGTGCTCAGATCCGAGGGCTTTTCTCCCCATCTTCATTACATGCCGAAGCAGCTCCTTTGCTTCTGAGAGCCTCCCCCAGCGGCGGAGCGCGATGGCCAGGTTATTGACAACAATGAGTGTGCTCGAGTGATCCGGCCCCAAAGTTCTCTCCTTGACTTCAATTTCACGTCGGTACATACCCTCAGCTTCTTCGTACCTGCCCAACTTTTCCAAGGCTTCAGCTAAGCCATTGATGCTGAAGAGTGTCTTGGGGTGCTCTGGCCCAAGAACTTTCTCTCTACCCTCTAATGCACGCCGATGCAGGATTTCGGCCTCGTCGTATTCCCCAAGTAATTGAAGCACGTCAGCCAGGTAGGAGAGGCTGTCTATGGTATGAGGATGGTCTGGTCCTAGCACTTCTTCCCTTCCCTCTAACACTCGTCTGTGTAGTTTCTCTGCTTCGTGATATTTCTTGAGGTCTTGCAGCACCATGGCTAGGTTGCTAATAGTAACAAGAGTGTCAGGATGCTTCTGCCCAAGAACCTTTTCTCTGCCCTCCATTGCAACCCGCTGCATTTCCTCCGATCTTTCGTACTGCCCCAGGTCTCGCAGTGTTACGGCTAAGTTGTTCATAGTGGTGAGAGTTCCGTGATGTCCAGAGCCTAGGGTTTTACTCCTCATTTCCAGCACCTTCTGGTTCAGGCTCTGGGCCTCTTCGAGGTTTCCCTGATGCTGCAAAATTGTTGCTAAGTTGTGCATCGCTTTGATTGTTTCAGGTTTATCTGGCCCTAGCGTCTTCAGAGAATTATCAAGTAGGCGCCGAAACAGTCTCTCTGCTTCGTCGCGCTTTCCCAGTTCACCCAGAATAAGGCCTAGGTTGCTTATAGTGCTGTACGTGCTGGGATGATCCGGTCCCACATTTTTTTCTATTCCCTCTAGTGTTCGTCGGTTTATCTCCTCTGCTTCCTCATACCTTCCTAGATCTTTGAGTTTCAATCCTAGGTTATTCATTGTGGTGAGGGTGTTGGGGTGATGTTGGCCGAATAACTCTTCTTTAACTCTTAGTATCCGTCGCTTTATAGCCTCTGCCTCAGTATGTTTGCCCTGGTTATTTAGCACACTCGCTAAGCCGCTTCTGCTGAGGAGGGTGTCGGGGTGTTCTGGTCCCAGGGCCTTTTCGCAGGACTCTAACTCCCGTCGATGCAACTCTTCCGCCTCATCGTACCTCCCCAGCTCCTGTAACACCGTTTCTAGATTGTGCATAGAATTCAGTACATTAGTATTGTCCGCCCCAAACTCCTCCTTTCTAATTTCCAATATGTCTCAATGCATCATCTCTGCCTCCTCATACTTCCCCTGATGACTCAGCACAACCGCAAGATTGTTGACACCATCCAATGTGGTCCGGTGATTTTTCCCCAGAATCCTCATCGCACTTTTCAGTACATAACGACATATCTCTTCTGATTCGTCATATTTTTTTTGATCAAGCAAGATAGAGCTCAGTAAACTAAGTCCGGATAGATGCACCCTGCTTTCATTTCCATCGCTGACTTCCCCTCGGAAATTAAGACACCGTCTTATTTGTATTTCTGCATCGTTACAATAACCTGCGGAAGAGAGATATAATGCCATGCGGTAATAGAGAGAGCCATCAATGGGATACACGGAACCCTCCGTTACAGCAAGCGCGTGTGGAAGATAAAGAGAGCAGATATGTCGTGATTCGTGCTTATATCGAGGGAACAATCGCCACATCACTTCAAGTGCGGTGTTCCTCCAGTGAGTAACTTCACCAGCCGTGAGATATTCCCGGATAGACTGTTGTGCCAGGCGGTGAAGCTCGTATGCAGGTCTATCGCCTCGCTTTTTGGTAATCATCGAAAAGCTAATTAATTTCCCAATAGCAGTCCGAAACTCAATTGGGTTATCCATACCGGGCAAGTTAGATTGAGTCAGGAGTTCCTCTGGTATGTTCTGACGATCAAGAAAGGCAATCAACCTTAAAAGGTCTGCAGCTGCTGGCTCCTGCTTTGCGATTCGCTCGAATGTGACGAAGTAGGTACTCAACATGCTTTCCGAGACATCCTCCCAATGGATGTCTAAAACATCTCTTGAGAG
>PYWC01000030.1:1255394-1272213 GCA_003182015.1 Tuber magnatum | reverse complement strand
GATTGGCCGGACTGCCACCAAGTCCACCGGGGTAGAGTGCCGGATTGTAGCGAGCATAGGCGGCTGGGTTATTGTGGAAAGCGTACGGCGACGCCATTGTAGAAGTGTTAGTAAGCAGCGATCCTCTGTGATTCCTCTTCTTGCCCACCGAGAGGGTTGTCCGCGTTCGCGATGATCTCGGCGGAGAGATCGCTGTAGGCTGCTGACGCGGCAGAGATGCGCTCCTGCAGCTCGGTGTGAACCGCGTCCACGACCTGGGATTGGAACAAATCAAACTCAGACTTGAGGGATTCCTCGGAGAGGGCATTTTCGCGGTTCTGGAAGTCGGTGTTGAGGGTTTCAAGTTGGCCGAAGCTGAGGCGTTTTTGGGTCTTATTGCCCGAGGGCGCGCTGTAAAGGGATTGGATATATTCTGAGTGCTGGTTTCGGCGCTTTAGTGACTCGATGGTGAAGGTTTCCTTTCGCGTTGAGGAAGCAGCGTTAAAGTCAGCCTTGATCCCCGTGACGGGAGACAGGTCATTCAACGTTCGCACAAGGTTCCGGAATACTGCAAGTTGAGGGTGAGCGTTGTTCACTGCTGGGTAAACTCGTGGGTAAGGTGGGAGCAGGGTGAGCAGGGGAGCAATATCGAGATTCGTCTTGACCGGTCGGACAGGGGTGTGAGTTCGTGATTGCGAGTGAGGGGGTCGCGATCGAGAACGAGACGTGGACATGGTCTTCCTATCGGGGGGATATGCGGGGCGAGCAGCATAGCTGGCAGGATCGCCGGGGAACTGTGAGCTCCGCGGGGTAGTCACATGCTCCGCTATCTCGCGAAGCGATGCTCTAGGAGTGCGTGCGTATCTGTGACTCGACCGTGCCATGCCAAACTCATCGTCTCCCATTCCATCAGAACGAACAGCCAAGTGGTCGCTAACAGATCCGCCCTCCGCACTCGCCTCCCACCATCGCGAGGATGTTCGTCCACGTGAAGACTCCTCGTCCCTGATTCTCGCTTCGAGAGCCGCGCCCATAGGGTTACCACCACCGAAAGAATCACCGGTCAGGTGTTGTCCCCACCACTGTGTTTCCGGTCGTCGCCTACTCTCCTGTGTATTCTCCATCTCTACATCCTCCCCGGCCATACCCTTCATTACCGGCGAAACTGGCGTCAGATTTTGTTGCGTTTCCTCCGAAAATGCCGAACCCAATTTTGTGGCAAGAGACGGTCTCATCTTCCCGACAACTCGAGAATACCGTTCCTTCCTCAGCTTGCATTCATTCAATACAAAATCCAACCATAATCCCATCCTCTCCTCATCCGTCGACGCTGTAGCCTCCAACCGGATCATTTCCCTGTGCCTCTCTATTGCGGATAGATAAAATGCGCTCATTTCTTCTTCCTCCTCGATCAGCGGGGGCTGGAGTTTGCCCCCCGCATTCGGCAGGTGTAACAAATGCGAAACCGGCCTGAATTTGGAATCCCTTTCAATGCCAGGAGGGGGTGTGGGAAGCTGCTTTGGCGGTTCATAATTATTGGCTGGCGGTGAGGTGATATGTATCGGCTTACGCCTGACCCTGTTATTATCAGGTGAGAAAGGGAAAGCTCCAGCTGCGCTAAAGGAAGGTTTTGGCGTTGCTTCTGGGGGTGGGGGGGATCCCCCTCCCTTGTAATCGATCAAAAGAGGTGCCGTCACAGACTGGCCACGCGGGGCACTAAAACTCAATCCACGGTCCCTTTGGCCCATGTCCTCTTTGGCCGGGTTCACCACCGGACTGGTTGGTGTTTGACGCCAGGGGTTATTATCCGCGTCTGGTCGCCTCTGATCCCAAGCGATCCCTAACCCTTCCTCACCCCCACTCCTTGGCCCCGGCGAGCTCTTCTTGTGGGGCATCTCTTCGCCTTCCATCTTTCGCTTCGGGGGTGGAGCCGGGGGCAGAGTCCTCGAGTCGGACGGTGCAACGGATTGTGCTGGCCCATAAAAATCCGAGTCGTTACCCTCGATCGATAACCCGCTTGGTTGCTGGGGAGGGGATCTGCTATTCGTTCTCACAGCAGCGGGACCCATCACAGGAGAGGAAACCGATCGGCCTTGATTCATGATTCTGGGTAGGCTCGGGTTCCTAGGAGGCGGCCCGGGCGGTGGGGGAGGGACCGCACCGCGATTCTGGGAATCGTTCCTCACAGATGCCGGAGCATAGGCGTTTCTCGGTACGGATTCACTCCGTGGAGGCAGCCCGGGCGGAGGAGGGGGTATCCTAGACAGAGAATCGGCTCTCGCAGCTCCGGGCGGAAGTGGCATCGCTGGGGGCGAACGGGAGCTGGATCTCATCCCAATTCCGAGCCCGGCAGGCACAGCCGGGCTGCTACTGCTATGCGTTCTTCCACACTGCGCAGCCATTGGCGAGCCGTCCTGCATATAATTACTCTGAGCTGGGGGTGGCCCGGGCGGCGGTGGAGGCACCACGTTGTGCAATGTCGGACGCCGACTCCCAGGCCGAGATGGCGACGGCCCAGCGTTATCAGCGATAGGACTCGAAGGGGGTATATCAGGAGAAGGATAAGACGTTTGCTGCAAGCCTGAAGGCGCATACCCCTGTCCGCCAGCTACCCCTGGAGGGGAATAATTCCTTCTGCGCGCGGGGCCATTCCACCCCAATTGTTCCTGCGGCGAGGGCGCGTAAGGAGACAAGGGGGTGGTGTTGGCCGTGCTAGTAGCACTATTTTGTTGCGAAAAAACTGGAGAGAAATCCCGCGAGGTTGCTGTTGAGGGGGTGACCTGCAATGGCGAGATGGGGGTTGTACTCTGGCTGTTGTATGGCCATGAATGCTGCCTCTGGTGCGGCGGGTTGAGCTGCAGCCTGGGGTTGTTTGGGTGTCGCTGGGCACCCGGAGGTGAATAGGGTGGCGGTGGGGCTGCAGAGGCGTCAGTCCAGCGCATGCCGAGTGCGGAAGTAGAGATTCACGAATATGAAAAGAGACAGAAACCCGTCACCAACACGAAGAGAAGGAGAGGGGAATTGCGAGTAAATAGAGGTGAGGAGGAAAAGTGGGGAAATAATGGAAAACGTGAGAAGGGACCCCCTCCACCCAAAAGAGGAAGAGTGACAATGGTAATAATAAGGAAATGGAGAAATGGTGGTGGGAAAGCGGTGACTTTATCTAGGAAACAAAGGTTCTATACCATCCTCCCCGGCAGGCCTAGGAACAAAAGAGCCACTACCGCTNACTTTTTCACATTCATTTAGAATTACCAGAGTGGAGGAGTGCCCTCTACCCGAACTGATATTTCACTCCCACTTTGTATGATATGTCGATTCCGAAAAATGCCGTGAAGCATCATACTTTCGTTGGTATTACGAGATGGATAGGACGTCTTTGAAACTTGGATTGATGTATCACACTTGTTAGCCACGCTACCATTCACCCATCCACGAGTTAAGTCTTCAAGGCCTTCGCTATATTACCCTATGTTACGCTACAAGGTCATAGTCACAAGCACCGTGTCCTGTACCATCATGAGCAATATGATACTCAAGCCTCCTATCCCGCGCCAAACTAGATATAATCGTACCTGAACAAGAAAGCTAAATCATGGCACTAGTACTTCTCTATTTATCTCCCATCTCCATCTCTATATCTCTATATCTCTACTTATATACTGTACAACCCAGCCCACGTTTATCCCTGAACTCTTTATCCTTTGAGGGCTAGTGATGGCATGGGTGCCTGGAGGGGGGGTGGGGGGCGTCCCGGTTATAAGTCAGGTTGCGAAATCGTAATTTAGTATCGGTGTTTTACACGCTGTACTGTGCTGTACTGCACAGCACTTGAACTGAACTGTTCAAGATCCTGTGGTACCCGCCGGCCGGCCCGGCTGATATACGGGCGATTATACGATACTGGAGGGGGTGATGCCGGGGGGACTTACGCTGAGTTCCTACCCCGGTCCACAGTCATACTAGCAAAAGGACTGTTAGGCTTATTCCGGGTTTGGTCCTGGTTCGAGTGATAACATATGATCACGATCGTGCATATAGTAATCATACGGTAATGTGTCATACCAGCAAAAAGCGAGAAGCACCGACACAATCCCCCCCCTACCTATTACACCAGCTTCCACAAACAACCCATTGTATCACACTTGTGGTGAACACGCAATCACGGGGAAACGCTTAGGGAGCATACTAGTGATGTAAACGCGATGGGTATCAACGACTCAATTCCCACTCCTTCCGCCCACCCATCTATCCATCGTCGATCAATCAATCGATAAATCAGCCAGCCAAACCAGACCTAACCCGGGCAAATAAAAGGGAAAAATGAAAAATGAAAAAAAGTGAAGAACTCCAAGCGAGTGCAGAGTACATTGCGCCCCTCTATTCATGTCCGGTGAGATGAAATGATAATGAAGAAGGAAGAAAGAAAGAAAGCGAGCGTAAAAGTACAATCCCTTACATGAATAATACAAGTAAGCAAGAAAGGGGTAAAAAAAAGGGGGGGGGTAAATCATAATAAGATTGAAGATAAAGGACGAGAAAACGAAAAAAAAAAAAGGGTATCAAGCCAAGAGGGAAATATGTACGTGAATATAGGTAGAATGTTTTGCTCCGCCCCCCGCCCCCCCTACTTCTTCCGATATGATATACAACTCTCTTATGATATCAATCAAGAAAAAATCACTCCAATGTCTCCCCTTCACCGATCCACCTTCTAACTCTCCCCCTCACCTCCTCAAATAGGCTCCCAAGGCTCTCCCTCCACTCGCTCTCCAGCATCTTCACCTTCTCCTTCAAGTCCTCCGTGAGCACTGTCTCCTCCCTCTCCCGGCGCTCTTCTTGAACCTCAGCGTTCTCAGGGCCCGGCAAGCGGACTTTCCATCCAGCCGCCACGCTCAAAGTCTTGACCTCGTGTAACAAGCAGAGCAAATTTGTCTGTCCCTCGACAAACTGGTATATTGACTTCTCCGCCATTTCAATCTTTGAATGAAGGTACCTCAGCGGCTCCCTCAGATACGCGGGGTTTTCGTGGTACTCCTCTGGCGGGACAATAGGGTGCACGTTCGTCAGGTCTGCCGGTATCTTTTCAAAGCACTCCATGATCAGCGGCGCAACTTCCCAGAATGCCGAGATTTGCTTTTCAACGCCTTTGATCACGTGGTTCTCCACCAAGTCTAGGAAGCCCTCGTATCGGGAGAGTGACTCTGTGTCGGCCCTGAGGCGGCGGGCATTCTCGTCCGCCGTGAAAAAGTCCTCTGCTTCCCGGATCTTGTCGGCAAGACGGGAGGCGAAGAAGGGTGTTATTATCACTTCCTTATAACGGCGGTTGCGCTCCGATAGCAGGTCGAAGACCTCACGGTGGAGCTGCTCTCGCACGTCAAAAACCCATTTCAGACATGTGAGTTTCTCGAGGAGCTCAGGGACTTGGTCGCCGCCTTCTTCTTGCCCACCGAGAGGGTTGTCCGCGTTCGCGATGATCTCGGCGGAGAGATCGCTGTAGGCTGCTGACGCGGCAGAGATGCGCTCCTTTTTCACATTCATTTAGAATTACCAGAGTGGAGGANCGGGCAAGTTAGATTGAGTCAGGAGTTCCTCTGGTATGTTCTGACGATCAAGAAAGGCAATCAACCTTAAAAGGTCTGCAGCTGCTGGCTCCTGCTCTGCGATTCGCTTGAATGTGACGAAGTAGGTACTCAACACGGTCTCCGAGGCATCCTCTCGGTAAATATCCAAAAAGTCTCTCGAGAGCACTGGCTTTTTTAATTCATCGCTTTTCTGTAGGATTTGCCAGTATTCGGATGGTGAAGAGCTAGTCTCCCTCATGAAAGCGGTGGCTCCCACAATAGCCAAAGGTAGATAATCCACAGCATCAAGCACCACTTTAATAGCCCGTTCGTCATCTTCTGGAATGCCTACACTCGGGCTCACAATTCTGCGCGAAAACAAGTCTTTCGCTTCTTCAGCCGCCATCTTTCCGACCCCGACAAACTGACAACCTTCCCGCTGTGCTATCTGCCGAGACTTTGTAGTAAAGATGATTGTGCCCTTTGATCCCTGCGGTAGGGATCTCGATATCGAACTCTTGTTGCCTCCGAAGTCTTCCTCATCGTCGGCATTATCAAGAACTAGGATCCAGTCACCGCTATCTGGACTTTCGAACCATCTTTTCACCGACAACAGCCCCTCATCACCTACGCCCCCTCTAATCGGAATTCGGGCCATCTGTAGGATACGCCGATAGCCCTTGCTAAATTTAAGGAAGCCGCTCGCATTCACCCAAAAGACATGGCAGAGGCCTTTATGCCGATAGACATACTCGAGGGCGATTTGGGTCTTGCTAAAAGATTTTAACAAACCATCCAGAGATAAAAGCAAGGCATATACTGTACATACCCACATCCGCCCAACCCATACAGCGAAACCCTGTTATGGATCCTGCGCTCCCCCCGCCTCTCAATTTCCTCAATGATACCGGTTCGGCCTGTGAATTCGGCGTTCCGAGAATACGGTACCATCCAGAGAGGGCCTAAACTTGCTCCAGATTCTGTAAGGACGCTGGAAATTAGACCTCCAATGAGTTTAATGGATGGTAGTATGTTCAATACCGTTGCCCTCCCCCCTATCCTCCCCCTCATCAGACCAGTAATGGTTGGCAATATTTACGGCATTAAAGCTATTGATGTTTCCGCTGTAATCACCCACAATATTGCGCTTGGGGATATATTGCCCTAGGCTGGTGAGGTTTGTTAGTAAACCGGCTTTCCGCTGTAAAGCAAGATCGACGGGCCTTAAGGGGTGTAACATACTCCTCCACTCAAGATCACCTTCACAAGTGAGGCTTAGGGCGGATTTCGCGGGCGTCGGGTGAGGTGAAAACTCCAGAAACAAGTTCTGGTAGATGCGAGAGTCACGGTCTCTATTCCTTTTCTCTTTCTTTTTTCTTTTCTTTTTACTTATAGAATAATACTAACGTGCTTATAGCCGGCAGTCTACGTTAGCCGCAAGGTCCCACGACCACAAACCTCGAGCAACGTGAAAGTGATTTTGTGAGGATAAACTTGCGGTACCGGTATCATAGACAGAAGCTTCACCGTTAAGGTCTAGGTGGGAGATTCAGAGGATCAGGGAAAAGGTGAAGGTCATATTAATACGTAAATTTAACGAGCTGGGCCTTGGCGGGTCTCGCAGCAGGTTTCCGGAGGGGCAGCGCTTAGGTCTCAGCCGCCTAGCGGAGCCATGCAAAGCGATACACCAGTATCGGATCATATCATACTTAAATAACTGTGGGCGAACTGTCTCCCATTCACCAACTACAGAAAACGACCACCTCCAATGCCACTCCTCTATCTCCCAAATGAGATAATTATTCCAATATCCGACCATCAATCCCCACCCGACATCCACGCCCTCTACCGCGCCAACCACCGTCTATCCAGCTTGCTCCTTCCAAAGTTGCTGAAATCCGTCCGTGGGGTCGACGAAGGAAAAACCTATGCACGAAAAGCCCTCTACTCGGCCGCCTGTTGGGGCGACACATCCAGCGTCGCCACGCTGCTGAAGCACGGTATCGCCAAACTTCTCGGGAGCGCAGTCCTGCACGAGGCAGCCAGACAGAAGGCGAACTCGCCATAAAGGCATTACTAGACCCAGGCGGATTCAACGCTGCATCCCCCAACGCGAAAGATTGGACACCGCTCTGCCTCGCGATAGTCAACGGCCACCCGTCGGCTTACTCCTCCAATGCCCGGGCGTGGACATGGATTTCCGGTCAACGAGCACCTGCCGGCCACCCGTATCCAGAGCAGCGCACTGTGCCAACTAAGAAATCATGCGCTTACTGCTTGCCAACGCCACGGATCTAATTGGTATAACAGCGCTATCGAGAGCAATCCCAGAAGGGAGACAAGAGATTGTGAGGCTGTTCCTGGCGGGCCCAAGGACGGATACCAACCATTGTGACATCCGGGGAAGGACCCCTCTCGTGGCCGCCTACGTGGTTGGCCACTTTGGGGTTTTCGTGTTACTCCTCGAGGACCCGCGAACAGAGGTGAACGTGGCCGATACGGACGGACGAACTTCTTTGCATTGGTGTGCCGAAAAAGCTGGGCCGTGGATGGTGTGCCTGTTGTTGCCTTGTCTGCGAATCAATGTTAATGTTCAGGATATATCTTAGCGCACGCCGTTTCTCGCCGCCGTGGCCGAGCAGCACGCCGAGGTGACAAGGATATTAGCTACTGATGCGAGGGTCGACATCAATATGAATGGTGGTTCTAGTGAGCGCCCGCTGGTGGTGGCGGCCGAGAAGGGGCTCTCGGACCCTGTAGAGATGCTGCCGCAGAGGGAGGACGCAGACTTTACGAGTAGCGCTTTGAAGTGCAATGCATCCTCGTTTGAGAATTTGGAGAATAGTTATGGCGCTTCCACCGCTAAGGTTATCATGAATCATTTAGCAAAAATAGGGGAATCGAGTGGTGCCAGTAGTGCAACGAAGTGCAGACATCCATGAGAAGTAGTGTTTCCCTCCCTTTTTTTTTCCCCCAGGGCCTAAATGGCACCTATGCTATGTCCCCAATAGAAATATATGGCGATATCTCCTAAAAACATCGCATTTCCTAAGACGCTCAAAAAAACTAACCCCAAAGCAAATCCAATATCACACGTACAAGCAGTCAAGCAGCAGATTCCCCCTCCCCCTCCCCTCCTCCTCTATTCACCAACATTCCACACGAAGGAAAAAGCAGAAGGCAGTTCGAGAAGTAAGATATGAAAAATGCTTCAGCAGCGTCGCAAAAATTTAACACAGCGTAACAGCCCGCACGGTAAAATAAAATATTCCCCACTCCCTCAACCATCCAACCCTCCAACTTCCCATGACTTAACACTTTTTCACATTCATTTAGAATTACCAGAGTGGAGGAGTGCCCTCTACCCGAACTGATATTTCACTCCCACTTTGTATGATATGTCGATTCCGAANGAGAGAAAGTGCTGTAGGGTACGGGTAACAGGGCTGGAGGAGCAAGAGCAAGAGGGGGAGAGAGGGTGAAAGAGAGAGAAGGGGTGAAGGAAATGGAGAAAGAGAGAAGGTAAGGTCAAAGCCGTGTACTCGTACAGCAGGAAGGCGAGGAGGGGGGGAAGGAGTGGATTGACTGAGCGAGCGTTGGGCAAAGGAGGGGACAAGCAATTTTGGGGATTCGCGACATCAGAGCAGAAAATCTATAAATAAGTCGCGACTAATCCCGAAGCGTAGTCCGTTTCCGACGATTCACCAGTTCACGCCTGAACCTCTCGTACCGTAGGCGCGAATAGCAATGAATGGGCGAGAATGCGAGGAGGAAAAAAATAAACACACACACAAGTAGAGAAAAGCAGCACCCAAGCAAAAGCTTTTAAATGTAAGAGCCTCTTTTCACCAATTCAATACAGACCAGGCAGCCCATAGCACGAAATACTCCCTCTACAAGTACTTGCACTCGTACAGGAACCTCTCCAAGACTCCCATAACCAGCGGTAGCCGAGCACAACCTGCCAACCCATAGCATGCCTCACTATCATTTCCCATATGCTCTCCGAACGCATAATGCCCCAGGGGTATCATATCATGGCACGCTTCCTGGATCGTGGGCAGAATCGGTCCCGCCAAACCTCCCACTAAAGAAGGGGCAGGAGAGTTGGGAGGGAGAAGAAGAAGAAGAAGAAGAAGAAGAAGAAGAAGAAGAAGAAAAGAAAAAATAGAATGATCTATAAATAGCCCCCCGTTTGCCTCTCCGCCACTCGTCCACACAACCGCTCGCTCCCCAATCATGGTAGGAGTACCGGTACCGGTACCGTACCATATGATACCATACCAACCGTGCAACCCTTCCTCACTCACCAAACCGAACCGAACCCCTACCCAAACACTCCCTGAACCGGTATTCTTTCCCCTTGTCGATCCCTCCCCCTCCTCTGTGCTCGAGTAGCCGCCCGCCCAGCTGGCCAACCACAACCGGCCTTTGTCCCCTAAACCCCCCAAACCCGACCAATCACCCCCGTTGGTGCCCTGAGCTGGCATGGGGGGCGATCTATTTTCCCTTTTGCTGTTTCGCTGCGCTGTTGGGCGAAGCGAGGTGGGATCGTCGATAGGGTGCTGTACCTCGATAAGGCGCTTGGGATACGATGGTTAGATCGGAGTGCACGAGTAGAACCGCGAGTTTGGGGCACGGCAAGCCGAGTGGTAAAATGTGCAGCACTCGTAGTCCACTGTATTTTTCTCTTGTCCCCTTTGATGTGTTGCTGCTGCTGCTGCTGTTGTTGTTGTTGTTGTTGTTGTTTGTTGTTTGTTGGGAGTGGGTTTGTTGTCACGGTATCGTACCATAGGCCTGGCCAAAATGGCTTACCGGTATCTGCAAGAGCCTCGGCGTGTTACTTGTGCCACTACGAATACTCGAGCACCAGTATCATACCCACTGCACCGTGGGAGTGCGGCTTTGCTGGATAACAGTATTATACTACACGCACGGCTGCCGGCACGGTATCGTACTGCAGGACCGGCATAGCGTGCTGTACAGTGCCTCACATTAGTTCTTGGGAACCAGCAATACGCTGGGCCAGGCAGCGTCACCCGTTTCCAAAGCATCACGACTCACCCTTCAACCTCACCGCTGAAGGTCACTCGATTAAACTATCCTATCGAATCATATATGTAATTCCCATGATGTAGCTCACCATCTCGTCATGAGTCAATGTTAACTCATCACCTCAATCACAATCGCAATCGCAACATCTCAACCCCCACCGTCATCGCTAGAGTACGAGTACAGTATCACAGTCTATTCCACCCTGCCCAGACCTACTCGAGTATTGGCATGGGCTTATATTCCCCCACGTCTTCTGAGGGAGTGGTTAGGGTAGCTATGCATGGCAACCCACCAGGGAAGAAATTGGGATTGTTTACCCAACATCGCCTCTTCTCCCCTATAACACCGCAAGCAATTGCGCTTCAAAATCTTCCCAAGATAGCCGACGATATGATGGCAGTCAACCTCGATATCGACCCAGATGCCTTCCCAATCGTAAACCCAAAATTCAAAGCCGGCCACTGGAAAGACCGATTAAAAGCAAAGAAAGCTGTCAAGCACGATGCAAAGAAGTGAGCTATCGAAACTGCTGAATTCAATATTGCATGAACCATCTCTATCCCCGCTTCTGAAACCACAACAACAGCAGTAAAGCACAGGCGCGGTGACGAAAAGCCCAAGCAGAAACCCGCACTGCAGGCTGTCAACACAGGGGAGTTCATATCCTCCATATGGACCGGGCATCCCGAAGCTGCAAGTACTATCGCGGGTGACAAAGGGGAGGAAGTAGAGGCGAATGGACCATCGAATGCTCAGCTAGTGAGTCGATCTGCTGCTTTCACAACGCTGGGATTATCTCTCATACTCGTGAATCACCTTATGACAAAGCTATCCCTCAAAGCGCCGAAACGCATGGAAGGCTCCGAGAAAGATTCTGCAAAACCCTACGCTCCAGAAACCAAACCGGATCCTTCTGGAAAGCCATCTAGACAACCTCCACTGAACCACTCCGCAATCGCCAAAGCCCCACACCTCCACCCTGCCGCCCTTCTCCACAAACTCTATGGCTCCCTCCTGCACCCAATCTGAACCTCTACCCTCCACTCCTTTGCGCACACAACTTTCCCCTCTCTCCTCTTCTGAACCGGTGTCACGGCCCGCGGGCTAGACCTCCAAAATGTTGACCTAATAATCCAATTCGAATCTCCGTTCTCCTGCGACGACCACCTCTACTGTGTTGGCTGGGCAGGCTATAGTGTTTCTACTTCCAGGGCTGGAGGAATGCTATGTCGATGCAGTGCTAAAAAAGTGTGGAAATCCCATCCGTGCAGGTACGGACGAGGTGCTTATGAAGGGCTCCGGAAGGGAAGGGGTGAACAAGAAGTGGGGGTGGCAGGATAAAGCTACGGAATGGCAGTTGGAAGTGGGGAGGTGGGCGTTGGCGGATAAAGCAGTAATGGACCGAGCAAAGAAAGCCTGGGGAAGCCCCATCTGTGTGTATACCATCCACGTTACCTCTAGGTAGGGTATGTTCAATCATAAAGCACTGTATTACAGACATTGGGCGAAGGGTGTCCAGATCAGAGATGCCCTGGGGGATATTAGAGTTCCCGGGGGTGGCGCAACTGGTGGTAGGGAAGGGAGGGGGAACACTGTGGGTTCCGCAGCCAATTATCCTCATCAAAGCAGGCGTGAAAAGAAGCTTAGGTATGGAAGATTCACCGACCGATACTGGCCTGGGAGCAGTAGGGGAGATGCGGAGGATCGCTTTTAGCATACAGGTAGAGAAGGGGATCGCTTGTGAGTTTAATATCAGGTGAGAAAAGCTTCTACCCGGGTAGCCTTATTGTGACTTTGTATATTATAATTATGATATCTTTCTGTGAATATACCAGACCGGGAATCACAATACGAGGAATACGAAGTGGTCCAAAGTAGGGCCATGCTTCCTTGGATGGCAGCGGTACTATTTTGTAGATTTTGTTATAATATTATTCTAAATTTTCCTTGTCCTTCCAAACCCTAATGATGAAGTACAAGTGTTACAAAGGAAAATATGTTAATATAAAAGGATCAATAGTTTTGAAACATATACTGTGATCAGCGCAGTATGAGAGCTCACTTCGTATAGATATGGCTCCCCAAATTCTCAAACTTGGGTTGGAGATTGTAACGTGTTTGGGCCAGGCCCTAGTCACGCAGCGGTACGATAGGAGCAGATGGCTTCGTGATCAACACGAAGTGAGCACTGCTTGCTAAAGGAGGCTTCGAACGGGGTGTAATAGGAGATCAAAGAAGTAACCGTTCAACCAAGTATATTTAAGAATACTGTCTGTCGAAGTCTGCTGTTTCCATCACGGGAATCAGTGGTTTTTAAATACAGCATATTGCTTATCTCCAGTATGAGTGATATTGCAAAACAATGTGTGTATCAACCGATAGCACACGAAACAATACAAGTATCAAACGATACTGTAAAACCAAACATAAAACAATGTATGTATCAACCGATAGCACACGAAACAATACAAGTATCAAACAATACTGTGAAACCAAACATAAAACATTTTGTTTATCAACCGATAGCATACGAAACAATACAAGTATCAAACAATACTGTGAAACCAAACATAAAACAATGTGTGCATCAACTGATAGTACACGAAACAATACAAGTATCAAATGATACTGTGAAACCAAACATAAAACAATGTGTGTATCAACCGATAGCACACGAAACGATACAGTAAATAACCTAGTACCCATACCGGTTACAGGGATAGCATGACTATTATGATATTTTTATTAGCAGGAATGTTTGGACAACTATTCTGTGGTATATATTATAGTATATGAAAGTGGTTTCCAACAATCAAATACTCATAGGGAGTTTCTCTTATTTTATTCCTATTCCTTTTCCCCACTCCTTATCAGTGGAGAGATACTGTACTGTAAGTGAAAGCTAGTATGGCTATAAGAGAGATGCAAAAGAAAATGGATCCTATATATATAGTGGAAGTCATACAACTGTATCAATTTAGAAAAAGTTCTGGTTATTAAATAGGTATAGAACTGTGATATCCTTTATGAAAAGAGACCAGACTAGACTACTTCTGAGATGTGGTTGATGTCATTGCCTTGCTATAGTGGGGATTTATCAATATTCTGATACAAATTTCTATAGATACTGTGTAATGGGGGCACCATAAGCAAGATGGATCTAGAGGTTGTCACCATACTGAAGAACTTGAAACTTAACATCAAAGGTTCACAGAAAACAAAAGAATAAAGTAAATAATAAAACTTAATATCATTAAGCCAAATGCTAAACTCAATTTAGATCACCAGAAGATATTTATTGCATCGGACTAAGATCATTCTTACATCGATTTCAGTAGTCAGATATTTTGCCAGAAACTTCTCCATAAGGTTACTTCAACCATTCAGATACACTCCTCTCTATAAAGCATAGCTTGCTACTTCTCCCAGTAATGGAGACACTGAAAGGGAGATGGATCCAAAGGTTGCAACCATACTGAATAACTTCAAACTTATCATGAAAGGTTCACACAAAAATATAAGAATAAAGTAGGTATTAAAACTTAATATCATTAAGCTAAACACTTCACTCAATTAAGGTCTTGAGAGAATGTTGATTGGTGGAGTAGGAGAGTTCTCGTATAGATTTAAGTAGTCAGAATTTATGCCTGGAACTCAGCTATCAGTTTACTCCAACCCTTCAAACACATTCCTTTCTACTAAGAGTTGTTGAGTACTTCTTCTGCATCACCATGGGTAGGCATGTGTGGAGACACTCTAGTCTGTAACCTCCATATCCAGTTTAGTTTCTGCCACACATCTCAATTATAGCTGCTAGAGTGAAAACCTCTTTATATCAGTATCTTGCTTGTGGCTAACAGTCCAGACACTAGAGAGAGCCTACTAATATACGAACACCTTCCCATATGTAGTTTATCTATACAATTCTATATTGGCTTCTCTGGTCTGCACAGTGTATCTACATCTATTGAGCCAAAAGCCTACAGAGAATCCCCTGGTAGGATGTTCTGTGTGGTGATCCAATGGGTTCTCCCTATGACTACCATGCCTGAAACTACCTCAGTTGTTATAAGAATCCTGCTTTTAGTATTCTCAAACTTCTTCAACAGAGGTTATAGTCTAGGGGCACATTTAGTCTTGATTGGTATAAAACGCACCCAGTGGTCCCTTGTACCACTAATAACTATACCAGGGACCCCAACCGTTAGCCTCCACTATCTCCTTCAGTTCTGATCTGTTTTACTCCAAACAACTTGAAGAAGATACTACACCTTCTCGCCTATGCCCCCTCATATATCCTGTGAACAGCTTATAGTTGGGTGAATGGCCAGAGTGTATACGGTATTATGAGTATATCTGCAAAAGTCCTCTTGTGCTAAACTGCGCTCAACTACACAACCATTTGCCTATAACATCCAGGACTCAAGCTGGGGCCGGAGGGGTATGACAAGGATAATGTCTCCAGGTTACAGCTTCTTTGGAGTTGTGTAGCTCAACTAGTAGTGTTTCAGAGAATCTGAGATATGGAGATCATATGTAGTTTTGCATGACAAACATTCAGATCAATTTTCCCAAAGTTCCCACTGGACTTCATGGTGCAAGATAGGGTAACTCATGGCCCTAGAGAGAACAACCTGACTCCCATAACTGGGTAACCATACTCTCAAGATAGTACAATTCTACCTAGATGTTAGTGTAACTTTACGCTATTACCCCACCTACTCCTTCAGCGGAGCTAGACACTTGTATCTTTTCTCTGGCTATCATGAATAATACAGTAACTTGTTTAACTAAGGTACCTAAATATGCAGATATTGCCTATACCCATGCACTTGGTATCCAAGTACCATTGTATCTAAAGTCTTATTGGTTTACAGGGGAACCCTGACCATGGGTTACCCATGAGACAAGTAGTTGCTTGCCTATTTGTCTCTACCAGTTGACTACTTGGTGGCTAGTATGGGCATATCTTCAGGTTGCAGTAACTCAAATATGCTGGGTCATTACACTCCCGCATCAGCATAGGTATATAGGTATCGATACACTCTAGTTGGCATTCTCTTCAGGCAGTTCAGGTTTTGTAGCGTATCTCAGGTACAGGTACCAGAGTGAAAACTTCTTCACATCAGTCCCTGGCCAGTAGCTAACTGTCAAGTCACCTGTGGGAGTCTACAATTTATGAACACGTTCCAACAGGTACTTTATCAATACAAGTCCCTATTGGCTTTACTAGTATATGTGTTGTATTAACCTCTATTGAGTCCAAGGCCTAAAGAGACTCCCATGGTAGAGTGTCCAGTGTAGTGATCCTAAGGGCACTACTAATAAGTATTACAGCCAAAAGCACAGAGGTAGTAATACAAATTATGCTTTTAGTATCTGCAAACTTACTTTATCATGACTACAGAATAGCATTATATTTACACTTTATAGAGTGTAATGACTTAGGATGCATGCAATATAGCATCCTGTACCTATACCGATACAGAAGAGCATGTGGTCGACTGATTGGAGGTGGCAGGCAAGTAACCACTTGCCATATGGATAGCAGATAGTCTAGGTTCTGCTGTAGGTAGAGAAAGTGCTTTGATACTTCAATAACTGGTATATGCTTAAGAGCAATGTCAGTGTGCTTAGAGTCTCCAATAGGGAAGGTACCCTGCTAGGCCAGTTAACTGGAAAAAAGGTACATGTAGCTAACTCAATTGAAGGGGTAGGCCAGGTAAAGGGGTAAAGTTACCCTAATATTCCAGTAGGATTACCCTATCTTGGAAACCTTGTTACCCAACCATGGGACTCAGGTTAGCCTGTCTAGGACCCTGGGTTACCACACCTTGCACCATAAAGTCACTTGGGAACTTGAAGAAAAATGACCAGCATGTTAGTCCTGTGAACTTATCCATGGTCCCCAAATCTGTTATTCTCTAGAATACAGGTAGTCAAGCTATCATGCTTGGATGAAGCTGTAACTAGGAAGCATTATTTCTATTGGACTGCTCTTGTAACCGGTACGGGTTACTAGGATTTTATGTTTGGTTTCACAGTATCGTTTGATACTTGTATTGTTTCGTGTGCTATCGGTTGATACACATATTGTTTTATGTTTGGTTGCACGGTATCGCTTGATACTTGTATTGTTTCGTGTGCTATCGGTTGATACACATATTGTTTTATGTTTGGTTTCACAGTATCGTTTGATACTTGTATTGTTTCGTGTGCTA
>PYWC01000030.1:1102239-1248393 GCA_003182015.1 Tuber magnatum | reverse complement strand
ATTACACCCCGTTCGAAGCCTCCTTTAGCAAGCAGCGCTCGCTTCGTGTTGATCACGAAGCCATCTGCTCCTATCGTACCGCTACGTGACTAGGGCCTAGCCCGAACATGTTACAGCATCAACCAAGCGTCCTTGGCCCTCTCTACCAATGTGATACACATTCATAAAGGCTGAGACCTGAAATGTAGTGGCTCCTACTAGGCCAGAGTGGAGCCCCAAACCCATTTCTGGGGCAGGGTCAGGGTCCACTAATGTTCAAGGTTCAGGACTGGCTATTGCCCTTTCCATTCAGTGCTACTTGCTGGCAACAAGATTGCTAGTTTCTATACAAGGTTGGTGCTGACGGTCAAAACGGAATCAAACTGGAGGAGAGTTAAGTGAGGCAGTTACTTAACCATATACCATACTGAGGACACCACTAGAGAGAGAGACCCAAAGGTTGCAACTATTCTGCAGATCTTCAAACCTATTGGCAAAAGTTTATAAACAAATATAAGAGTAAACTAAACAATAAAACTTGACATTATTAAGCCAAACACTGCACTCAATTAAAGTCTTGAGTGGATGGTAATCGTGTTGGAGCAGGGGAGTTCTTACATAGATTTAAGTAGTCAGACCTTATGCTAGAAACTCTCCCATCAGTTTACTCCAACTCTTCAGGCACACTCTTCACAGGTAAATATTCTTTGGTACTTCTTCTGTCTCTCCAGAGGCTTATAGGTATTAACATACTCTAGTTGGTAAGCTCTGTATGCAGTGCAGTCTCTCCAGCATATCTCAAATACAGTCCTGGGAGTAAAAAATTCTTCTTATTGGTCTCTTGCCAGTAGCTAACTGTCAGGATACCCAGAAGAGTCTACTAATCAATGAACACTTTCCCATATGCATTTCATCTCTACATGTAACTGGTATAGGCACTAGGTTATGTTTTATACCTGATATCACAGTATCACTTGATACTTGTATTGTTTTGTGGGGTATTACTTGATACATACAATGTTCTACATTTCATTTCACAGTATTGCTCGATACTAGCATTGTTTCATGCACTATTGCTTAAAACAGACAATGGTTTATATTTGGTTTTATATTGTTAGTTGATACATGTATTTTTTTGTGTACCATTGGTTGATACACTAAATGTTTTATGAAATCACTCATACTAGCTATGAGTAATAAGTTTATTTAAAGACCTCTGATTTCTACAATAGAAACAGCCAACTTTGACTGACAGTATTTCTTAATATACTTGATTTAATCATTACCCTATCGATTTCCAGCTACACTCTCTCAAAGCGTTCTTTAGTAAGCAGCACACTCCTGATGCTAATCAACTAGCCATCTGCTTTTATTGTACTACTACAGGAATCAGACCCCAATCCAAACACATTACACTATAAGTACCCATTGTCTCTTCTGGTCTACAAATTCTATCTACTTCTATCAAGCGAAGGGCCTACATAGATTCCCACCATGAGGTGTTAATCATAATAATCCAATGGGTACTACCTATGACCACCACCACCAAAACCACCTGAGTCACGATAAGAATTATCCTTTTAGTGTCTACAAACTTCCCTCACAGAGGCTATTGCAGAGTGGCATGTTTAGGCATAACAGGTATAAAACTCTCCCCATTATCTCCTATACCACCCAGGACTATCCCAGGGACCCTTACAGGTAGCTTCTGCTATCTCCCTCAATCTCGATCTATTTTACTGTGAAAAACTTGCAAATAGTACTTCACCTGGTCCCCGATACCTCCTTGTATATACTATGAACAGCATAAAGTTGGGCTAACAGCTTGTGTGCACACAGTATTGTTAGCATATCTACAAAAGTTTCCTTATGGTAGTTTGCACACCACTACATGACCTTTAGCCCATGATATTCTGGACTGAAGGTGGGCCGCGAGAAGTGCGATAGGAATAACACCTCCAAGTTCCCACTTCTCTGAAGCTGCGTAGCCTGACCTGTAGTCTCTTCTGCAATCTCTGATTCAGCAACGACATATAGTTTTGTAGAGCAAACGTTTACACTATTTTGCTCAAAGTTCTCAGGAGAATTTATAATACAAGGTAGGGTAACTCAAGGCCCTTGACAGGGTAACCCAATATCTACAGTAGAACAACAAGAGTCCCAAGGTAGGGTAATTGTAACCGGTACGGGTACAAGGTTGTTTTATGTTTGGTGTCACGGTATTGTTTGATACTTGAATTGTTTTGTGTCGTATTGGTCGATACACACATTGTTTTATGTTTGGTTTCACGGTATCATTTGATACTAGTATTGTTTCGTATGCTATCGGTTGATATACAAATTGTTTTATGTTTGGTTTCGCGCTATCGTTTGATGCTTGAATCGTTTCGTCTACTATTGGTTGATACACGACTTGTTTTGCAATATCGCTCATACTGGAGATAAGTGATATGCTGTATTTAAGGACTGCTGAGTTCCGCGATGGAAACAGCACACTTCGACGGACAGTATTCTTAATATACTTAGTTGAACGGTTGCTTCTTTGATCTCCTATTATACCCTGTTCGAAGCCTCCTTTAGTAAGCAGCGCTCGCTTCTTGTTGATCTAGAAGCCATCTGCTCCTATCATACCAACACGAGACTAGGGCTTGGCCTGAATAGGTAACATTTTTTTAACCCTAGCAAGTGGTTAAGAAACCTGCAGGGACCTGGTCTGATCAACCTACAAAAGTCCAACGGAGAAGCTAGCATCGGGGAGCGGTAGAACCATGAAAGGTGTAGCTCCGCCAACACAACACAATTGAGTCATGGGAGACACCAAGTGGGGACCAGGTCCTACGAGAAGGCCTCACCAAGAAAAGGAAACACAAGAAACCAAAATGGCCGAAGAGTGATTTCTCGATTGACGAAGCAGAACGACAACTAGCACGAGACTTCGCAATGCAGACCTTTAGCGAATCAACTGACGAATTAACAAAAGCAGCAACCAGCCTTGCTGGGCTATTTCCCCCCAGCCCCAGTACAGGAAAGGGACCGGCACAACCACTTAAGAAACAAAGCATACCTGTTGGGACACCTAGAAAAGGAAGAAAACGAAGTAGAAGCATCAGATCACTTAGTAGTAAGGCAGCCACCAGACAAATCCCCTAGTGACTCTGCGGAAAGCTGGTCGGACGACAGGTGGAGTAGCGAAGAGTCCCAACACAACATGTGTGAAGGTGAATCCGCCGCGCGAACAGGACCCAAAATCAAACTTCTGCTACCACCCACATTCTCAGGCGAACAGGATGACTAAAAACCTGAAGTATTTGACCGGTGGGTAATAACAGCCTCTCAATACCTGGCCCTATACAGAGTGGACAAAACCAAGGAAGGAAGCGGAGCATACTTTGGAAGCTTCTGCACCAGACAAACAGAGGAAGCACACCACCAAGCAAAGAACCAGGACGAGAGTGGGGAAAAGATCCTAGGAACGACCCTGATAAAATACTTGAGAGAGAGATCCCAATCCTCGCGAAACATGGAAGAACTATACAAAAGGTTCAAAGATAGCTAGCAAGTACGAAATGGCAAAAGAGAAAGAATAACCTTGGTCGCGACGGATCTCTTAATGTAACATGGACGATTGCCTACTGGGACGGTGCCTCTGTACATGCTGCGACAAAGATTGTAGGAGGCAATGCATCCCAGACTCCACCAGGAGGTAGAACCCATGGAAGAGGAGTCTGATTCCTTTGAAAAGATAAGCCAGCGGGCCGAACGGAAGGATGCTATCCTGTATGAAACGCGAATTTGTCGAACCCACACACCACAGCAAAAGAATAGCAAAGGATCATCATCACGCGAGAATACAAGAAGGATAAACCATACTGCAAGAAGTCAAAAGACAGGTACGACAAGAAACAGAAACAACACGAGGAAGGCACATGTTTCGAATGCGGGAAAAAGGGGCACTACGCAAAGGACTACTATTGGAAGAAATGAAAAGGAAAGACCGCGAAGCGAGAGGCTAGTACGAACCACATAGAAGTAACCAAATGTGGCGAAGTGGAAATTAACTCAGTGGAAAGGGAAAGCCTCAGAACGCAAGCAATGGTGGCAATCAGGCTCGGTGACGCTCTTGAAGGAATGATGCACATAGAAGGCCACCCAGCAAAGGTGCTATTTGACACGGGAACAATCGGCTGCGACATAATTAGCGCCACATTTATCTCTACCCATGGGATCCCTACGCAGCCTCTACCCCAACCGACAACGGTCAATATGGCTATGAAAGGATCCCGCTTATCAATCCATCAGAAATGTGGGCTGACTGTAGGAATCGGGAAAAAGAAATCGGCAAATGAAGAAATGTTGGTGGGAACCTGGGGAAAGTACGACGCCCTCCTTGGAGTGCCATTCCTGAAAAGACATAATGCTCTTATCAGGTGTGGGGATACAGCAGTGGAATTTCCTGATGACAGGCTATGTGTGCTATGCAAATCAACAAGGGCAGAATTCCAAGAGGCTGTGTCAGACATCAACACAACAACATTGTTGGAAGAATACAAGGATGTATTCCTGGACAAGGTCCCTGAAACGCTACCCCCTGTGCATAAGATTAACCACCACATTCGGCTAATAGACCCTACCAACTTACATAATCAACCAACACACTCGATCCCAGAAGCCTACAAGGAAAAACTCATAAACTGGATAAACGAGAAATTACGGAGTGGAGTAATTGTACGACAGGAGGTTCCCGGAGCGGCATCTATGTTTGTACAACCCAAATCAGATGGAAGAATCCGCCCCCTGGTAGACCTAAAAGTAAGGAATGATAACATGATCATGGATAGTCCATCAATTCCAAATGAACACCAGATCCTTAACCGAATAGAACAAGCAAAATTCAGGAGTAAGATCGACCCAAGCAACGCAAATTTCCAAACGCGGGTGGGCAAGGACAATGTTAAGTTCAACTCATTCAAAACCCCGTTTGGAGGATTGGTGAGCAAAGTAATGCTACAAGGAGACATGAATGCACAAGCCACATTTACGTGGATAATGGAGGACCTCCTAAGCGAATATTTACATGATTTTGTATGCATATACATTGATTATATTCTCATATTTTCAGACACATCAGAGGAACACGAGACACACATACGGCAAGTATGTGATCGACTCAGAAAAGCAAAATTCTATCCGAGCAAAAGGAAGTGAGTACTTTTTGCAGACAAGCTGGAAGTATTAGGACACATAGTGGATGACAAGGGAATCCATGCCTCCCCCCAGAAAATATCATCCATCGCAGGATGGGAGACAGCAAAAAACAAGAAGGAATTGCAACGATTCCTAGGAATAGTGAATTATCTGCCCCAGTTTCTCCCGCACCATGTAACGTCAATGGCACCGCTAACCGACTCAAGGGGAAACGCCAAATTCGTATGGACAATGGCCCACCAGGCCGCATTCGATATGGTCCGAAAGCGAATTATCGATCACCAAGTCATGTGACTAATAGTCATAGGAAGCGAGGAACCAGTTTGGTTGGTTAGGGACGCCTCAGCACTAGAAGTTGTAGCACGTGTGGGACAGGGACACACTTATGCGATGGTGCGACTAGCTGAGTTACACATTAGCAAGTTCACCAACGCTCAGATGAACTATGGGACCAGCGATAAAGAGGCCTTAGCAATAGTGGAAGCGCTTAATCGGTTCCACAATATGCTATTGGGAAATTCCTTTACAATAGTTACAGACCACCAACCCTTAACACACCTACAAACGGCAAAGAACCCAAGCAAAAAGCAAGTGAGATGGCTAAGTGCCTTGGGAAAATAGGACGGGAAGATAGTCTATGCACCAGGGAGCACGAAGTATATAGCTGATACCCGTTCCCAGATATATGAGGGAGAATCAGACTTGAACCCCTCCTGGTCCACGATTATATGAAGGCATCGGATGACAGCACGGATAACACGGTCTACGAGAAAGAATCGAACACGAGGGAGCCCACACCTGAGTTCTCCCCTACCTCCCCTCCTTTCTCTTATACTAAGCACCCCAACAAGGCCCCTATACTCTCCGAGAGCCCCTGCTCAATCACTGCAGAAGACGATTGGGGTGACCAGTGTACCCTGCGAAGTGCGCCACCAGAAGAACTCCAACATAGCATGTTACACTACTCATACTGTTACATGGATCATTGCCCGTATCATCAAACCGAGATCAAATTCACAAACAACCAACCCAGATGACCAGGGAAGTCGACCCCTTCCATGCCTAGTGAAGGACCAAGCCCCCAAAGTACAGGAATCGATGCAAGCACCCCGGAGTCCCCAGAAATCAATGACTGGGAATGGCAACAAGTGATCGGCGGAAGACCACCTAGTGCGCGAGAAGGGCCGTCCACCCTTGCCCTGCCGATGCCCAGACCTTATGCAATTTCAGCACTGCTGAACATGGAAGCCCTGGCATTCCAAATGCCAAAGCCAGAACCAATACAGAACCTTAGGACTGAGAGAATAGCGGCATTCTGAATGCCAGGACCTAATAGCCCACCACTGATTAGAGGAGTGGAACAGCTAGAAAGCCTTAACAAGGAGACAATAGCCCCAGTAATGCCCCCGACGACAACAAAATATTGGCGCGGGCTATGCGATGTCTGGGAAGACAACGAGGAGGAAATCCTACATGAGAGAACCGGAGGAAGCGAGACAGAAGACGAACGCGACACCTTACAAACAGTCCATGAAATGATCGGAATGTTCCAGGCACACATGATAGCAGCATACTGGAAAGAACCAATTTGGAAAAAGGTCCAGGACAGTATGGACTTCATAGGAGACTTGTGCTCCTACAAGTATGCAAACGGAATGTTATACTCAAAAAGCAGATATGGGGAAGACTTCCTGCATATCCCAAAAGGCCCCGCATACAGAAATACGACATTAAGAGAATATGTCATTAGCGAAATCCAGAATAAAGGCCACCACAGTGTTGAACGAAACTTATGGTACGCAACGGAGTACCTATTTTGGCCTGAAATGCGCAAGGACTTTAGAGCGTCTGTAACCCTGTGCCACACATGCCAGGTAAATAAGGAGCCTACAAAATTGCCCGAAGGAAAAGCTTAGACAATTACCCTGCCGTCGGAGATCTTCGAATCAATAGCTATTGCCTTTGCGAGACCCTTCCACAACTCATAGTGATAGGACACAATCCTGGTTGGGCTGGGTAGGTTTTCGGGATTCATGTGGCTCATACCTACAACCAAGCAAGTAACAGCAATAACAACCTGGGACCTTCTACGCAACAAAATATTTACACCCTATGGCTACCCGACATGTCTAGTAAGTGATACGGACTCACGGCTTGAGTCACATGTGTGGAGACAACAGTGTCGATCACTGGACATTGAGTATATCAAGGCGGCACCAGGCTATCATGAAACAAATAGACAAGTTGAAAGAAAAATTCAAGAATTGAAAACAGCCCTCCGAAACATAGTCAACGCAAGACAAAAGAATTGGTTTGATGCCATACCAGAGACTGCGGCATACCTGAATGCAGGATGGTCAGAAACTCTTGGTATGTCACCATATCAGGCTATTTTTGGAAAGAATTACCTACTACTTCCCCTAGCGAACTTCAAGAACTCCGTAGTACCAGCTGCCGACGAATTGTTAAACAGGCACCAAGCAATCTGGAATACGGCATTCAATGCGATTAAATTGGCACAATTTAGAACCACGAGAACGGCAGTAAAATGACACGCACACCATACACCGATAGGAAAGGGTAATCTGTTACCAGTATACAGAAGTTTATTTGCAACGGAGTTGGGACGGAGCAAGAAATTGCAACAGTGCTGGCTTGGACCATTCAAGATAATCGGATACGATAAGCATACATAAAATTACATGGTAGAAATGGATGGCCGAACATACAGAAACCGGGAAGTGACATTCTATGCCTCCACTGTGAAAGGATACCTCCCCAACTATGATGTCTCCTTCCGAGTAAGGAGCCACGCAAAACCACACCCGATCGTGGTTAACGAGAAGCCGGAATGGGAAGTGGAAACAATATGCGACCATCCAAGAGGGTATGACCATGACCAATTCCTAGTGAAATAGGTGGGGTACCCGGAAAGAGAGAATAGCGGGGAACCCTTTGAAGGATTGGAAAATGCGATGGAATTGGTTAAGCAATGGTGGGAGGACAACAAGCCAGAGAATGAGTTACCCCCTGCGATAAACCATGTGATGGTGGCGTGGAGCCCAATCCTGCCAGAAATCCAACACCTGCGCCCGGACAGGGACCAAGGGATGCAGGACGGATTCTGGTCAGCCCACTTTGAGAGCGATTTTGAAAGCAGCGAAGATGAAAATCGGGTAATGGAAGATGAAGCAGCATACCTAGCCCAGCTGGCCGAGGCTGAGTACTGGCAATACCGAAAGGAAAAAACACACCATCCAACAGCCTTACGATTTCAAACTGTGAGTAAGTTCCTGGGAGACTGCACTATCAGCTAATGGGACTGTTGGTGAACCGTGAGATTATCCCTAGACGATACCTTACAGACTGGCTATTCGTACATATCTGTAACAAATGCTTAGAAATAACAACAGAATCGACAGGACGAATATGGGGAGGAACAGTGTCAGATGTTTTCCACTTTCGTAGTGGGTGCTGCCTGCGCACAGAAAAATGTGATGGTTGCATGGAGATGGAAGAAACTGAATTTAAGCAGCACCCCCTTTCCCCTGAAGAGCTAAGTGAGGCCGACACCTGAGCAAGGCCAACACCTAAGCGAGGTCACCACCGAAACATAAATACCACCTACCATCCCTCTAACGCGCTGAAGAACACAGACCACACTACCCGATCTCCAAACTTTTACTCTCTTACAAACCTTATCCTTACGCGAAAGAAACAAAATGGCAAACTACAAAGAAGTCAGTATAAAGGGACGAGACCTCATTCTGGGATACCTACTATACCGAGAAATCATTCCACTAAGCGCATACTGAAAAATATTCTACATTGATCACTGCGAGGATTGCGGATGAATCGATGTCGAGACGGAGGAATGGGAGGACTGGATAGTATGGAACTTCGTGGACCTGCCACACTATTGGAAGTCAGGTTGCTTTGTGCACAGAGCGCCATGTGGGGAGTGCTTAGAAAGATGGTTGGAGGGTGTGGAATGGATGTTGCAGGATGATATGAGAGTGTTGCAGGATAGCGATAATGATGAGGATGGGTCCTAAGCGGATTTTCATGAGAATAGCGGATTTACCGGCCATTTGGATTTCATTAGGTTGTTTTATTTGGTGAAATTGTTATTTTATTTTGTGAGTTTAACCGGTACAGGTAGTAGGTTGTTTTATGTTTGGTGTCACGGCATAGTTTGATACTTGTATTGTTTCGTGTACTATCGGTTGATACACACATTGCTTTATGTTTGGTTTCACAGTATCGTTTGATACTTGTATTGTTTCGTGTGCTATCGGTTGATACACACATTGTTTTATGTTTGGTTTCACGGTATCCTTTGAATCTTGAATTGTTTTGTGTACTCTCTGTTGATACAGACATTGTTTTGCAATATCGCTCATACTGGAGATAAGCGATATGCTGTATTTCAAGACTGCTGAGTTCCGCGATGGAAACAGCAGACTTCGACTGCCAGTATTCTTAATATACTTGGTTGAACACTTACTTCTTTGATCTCCTATTACGCCCCATTCAAAGCCTCCTTTAGCAAGCAGCGCTCGCTTCTTGTTGATCAAGAAGCCATCTGCTCCTATCATACAGCCACATGACTAGGGCCTGGCCTGAACACATAACAGTAATCTTACCTGGACATAAGGGTAAATTTACCTAGTTATACTGCCTCCTGCTTCTGTGGGGTTAACCACTTGCATCATTTCTCTGGTTACTCTACCTAGTAGGCACCTTCACTACCTAAAGTTTCTAAGTGAGTTAACATTATCTATGCCCACATACTAAGTATCCATAGACCTATGTACTTGAGGTGCCTGTTCACAGTGGGATACTGACTCTTCAGTACCAATGAGGCAAGTAGTCACTTGCCTGCCTGTTCCTACCAGTCGACTGCTTGGTTCCCTGTATAGGTATAGCTTCTAGTTGTTATAACCTATATGTGCTGGGTGCTTACAGTTTGATCTTTTCCCCTGCAAAGATGTAAGATCCCTTTGCTTTTACTATATAGTCTCTACTATATCTACTAGTTTGTATTGCCACTAGGAGTGTGGTGACCCATTCCACTGTTATCTCTACTGTTGTAGTCCATAGAGCAGTGGCTGTCACTTCTGACAACCTAGTTTCAAGTTCTTTGTTGGTTAAAGAGATTGTTTTTCTTTTGTTCTTCCAATATGATGGGACTTGTTGGGCTGCTCTATCCTTATAACATTCACATTTGACTGAGTGACTCTCCTGGCCCTGGAAGTTTTGAATGGTTATTCATTTCATCGCTCTCATAGTTATTTATTTTTCACTGAGTATGGAGTGGCTCTTCCAAGCAGCTATCGTGTTGTATTAGCACACAAATTTTCAAATGTTGAATTCAGGTGTTTGGACTGGGGTTGTATTCATGTTGCTATATAATAGGAGCCACTGGCTGCTTGATCAACAAGAGGGGAGAGCTGCTTACTAAAGCAGGCTTCAAGATTGTACATTGGGGAATCAAAAGTGTAAATCTTCAAGCAAGTATATTAAGACATAATATCAGTCAATGTCTACTGTTTCCATCCTGGAAACCCACAGTTTTTAAATACAACTTATCACTTATTATCAGGTTGTGCAATTTCATAAAATCTTCTGTATATCAAGTGATAGTGGATGAAACAATACAAGTATCAAAGGATATCAGCCAAGAAAACATAAAACAATGTGTATATCAGGTGCTAGTATACAAAACAATAGAAGTATTAAACAACACTGTGATACCAAACATAAAACATTTTGTCTATCAACTGACAATATACAAAACAATAGAAGTATCCCACAATACTATGAAATGAAACATAAAACATTAGCTAGTACCTATTCTGGTTATAGCAGGTATCAAAGGTCAAGTTTCCTACTAGTTAGTACTCTCAGATATGGGCGATGATATGTTAGTCTTGATCTATTCCACATGATTGTCTCCTAGTTCTTATATCAATGCTTAAGTACTCAAGACTTCGATTCAACAATGCGCTCCGTGTGAGTATCTATTCAATTTACCCACTTGGGTTAAGAATAAAACAGTAAAGTTATAAGTAAGATGACATAAGGAGGATAGTGTAAAGAGTTTATCCTCCTGGCTCATCATAACCTCTTATATCCTCAATCTTCATGGAACTCTAACCCTGTGACTTATAATCATGAGTCACATAAAATACTGATAATATAGTCATATGTACTAGCTATATCACATACATGAAACCCATGACTCACAACCTAAGTCATGTGCAAAAATTATAACCTTATATAGCTCGTACCTGGGAGTCACTCAAGCATATCAACCAATTACAATATAACAATAACTGACAACTGTGAGTCATGCAAGACCCTATAGCTTGTATATAACTCATGATATAAAACCTTCAGACTACTCAAGTAGTTGCCACCATATACTAGTGCAACTGGTTGCTACCAATATGCCACAGCCTTGCTTAGACACTGTTGGTAACCGGAGATAATAAATTAAAGGAGTTTTTACAAAAGTGTAGTCCAAAAGTGAAATTATTACTATAGTCTAATAAGAAACATTTAGTGCTAGAATGATCTTATTAGAGCTATGTGACAATTTGATTTTTCATGATATAAGTATATACTATATGGGACATCGTGTTGTCCTCTTTTCTTTTCCTTCTCATAACTACGACCACTTTTCAGAACATCAAATTTATAACGTGTTCGGCCCAGGCCTTAGTCATGTAGTGGTACGATAGGAGCAGATGGCTTCTTGATCAAGAAGAAGCGAGGGCTGCTTTCTAAAGGAGTCTTCGAATGGGGTGTAATAGGAGATCAAAGAAGTAACCATTCAACCAGGTATATTAAGAATACTGTCTGTCAAAGTCTGCTGTTTCTATCGTGGGAATCAGTGGTCTTTAAATACAGCATATCGCTTATCTGCAGTGTGAGCGATATTCTAAAAGGTTGTGTGTATTAATCCATAGCACATGAAACAATACAAGTATCAAGCGATACTTGTGAAACCAAACATTAAACAAGGTGTGTATCAACTGGTAGCACATGAAACAATACAAGTATCAAGCGACACTTGTGAAACCAATCATAAAACAATGTCTGTATCAACCAATAGCACAAGAAACTATACAAGTATCAAGCAATACTCGCAAGACCAAACATAAAACAAGGCGCGTATCAACTGATAGCACACAAAACAATACAAGTATCAACCGATACTTGTGAGACCAAACATAAAAGAATGTGTGTATCAACCAATAGCACATGAAACAATACGAGTATCAAGCAATACTCGTGAAACTAACATAAACTAACCTAGTGCACATACCGGTTACACTCCTAAAATAAAATAACAATTTCAGCAAAGAAAATAATCTAATGAAATCCTAATAGTCGGCAAATCAGCTATTCTTCTGAAGGTCCTCATAGGACTCATCCTCATTGTCATTGCTATCATGCAATAATCTCATATCGTCCTACAATATCCATTCTGCCTCTTCCAGCCATTTCTCCATGCAGTCCTACGTGTGTGCTTCACACACGAAGCAACCTGACCACATGTAGTGTGGTAAATTGGTCCAGTCATAGACTGTCTGGTCTTCCCAATCCTCTCTTTCGGTATTGATCCGTCTACAATCCTCACCGTAATTGATGTAGAATATCTTCCAGTCGGGGTCTAACACGATGATTCTATTGCACACTAGTTCTGGAACGATCATGTGTTGTCCCTTCATGCTTATTTCTTCATAGGATGGCGTTTCTTAGCTTTGTAAAATGGGGAAAGGTTCGTAGGGGTAGTGTATCATATAAAGGTTCTTCTTTCGGTTTGTAGGTTTGATAGCAAGGTTTTTTTCGCAGAGGTTTGTAGTTTGGTGGGTGGTATTTATGTCTCGGTGTTGACCTCGCTTGGGTGTTGGCCTCGCTTAGGTGTCGGCCCCACTTTGGTCTTCAGGGGAAGGCGGGTGGTGGTTAATTTCGGTTGCTTCCGTTACCATGCATCTATCACATTTCTCTGTGCTCAGGTAACATCCACTTCCAAAGCACAATATGTCCGACCTCGTTTCGCCCCACATCCATCCTGTTGACTCAGTTGTTATTTCTAGGTATTTGTTGCAAATATGTATAAATAATCGCTATGTAAGATATTGTCTAGGAATAATATCACGGTTCACCAGTAGTCCCATTAGCTGATAGTGCAGTCTCTATAGCACTTGCTTCTAGTTTGACATCATAAGGCTGTTGGATAATGTATTTCTTGCCTTCTTATTCCCAGTACTCAGCTTCGGCCAGCCCAGCTAGGTATGCTGTTTCGTCTTCCATGACCCAGTTCCCATCTTCGCTGCTTTCGAAATCACTTTCAAAATGGGCTGTCCAGAACCCATCCTGTATCCCTTGATCTGTATGTGGATGGAGATGTTGGATTTCCGGCAGGGTTGCACTCCATGCCACCATTACGTGGTTTATTGTAGGGGGTAGCTCATCCTACACCTTGTTGTACTCCCACCATTGGTTTACTAGTTCTATCGCACTTCCTAATCCTTCGATGGGTTCCCAGCTGTTTTCTGTTTCTGGGTATCCCACCCATTTCACTGGAAATTGGGCACCATCTTATCATTTTCTGTGGTCTCGGATAGCGTCTACTTCCGATTCTGGTTTTTCGTTAACCATGATCGGAGGCGGCTTTGGGTGGCTCCTTTCAGGAAACTAGGTATGGTCTTTAGGTAGGTATCGATTCATGGTGGATGCATGGGATCTCACTTCTCGGTTTCTGTACATTCTGCCGTCCATTTCCACTGTGTAATTTTGTCTATGTTCATCATATTCAATTATCTTGAACGGTGCTCCCCAGCAGGGTTGGAACTTCTTGCTTCATATAACGACCTAGTATATATGAGGTATGGCAGTGGGAACCTACACCCATACAGGTAGCCAGTAGGTGAACTGGTAGGAGCCAGCAGGCAAGTAAGGACTTGACCTATGGAGACCTGATGGCCCGGGCTCTGAGATGAACAGACTTAGCTGGCCAGGTACTTAAGTACCTGTGCACGCCCGGGAAGTGCTCTCACTGTACTCAGGGACCTCAGAAGAGGTAGTTACTCAGCTAGGCCGGGTAACTGCAGAAAGGTCAGAAATGTCTATCTCCGGCAATGGGATAAACAGTGTAACAGGGAAAAGTTATCTTGTCTGCCAGACAAGGTTACCCTACCCTCAGGATGAGGTGACCCTGCCATAGGGCTTGGGTTGCCTTGCCCAAAGTCCTGAGTTACCCTACCTTTCAACACGAAGTCCCTCAGGGAGTTCACAAAAAATGATGGGAATGTTGGTCACCAGAAGCCACGGATAATTATGAAATCTGGGGTTCCTGGAAATGCTATTGGGCGACCTACACATCTCCAAAGAACCTGTAAATTGGAAACATTGCTTCTATCATACCCCTCTGGCCCCGCCTTGAGGCCCGGACGTCATGGGCAAACAGTCGTGTCGTTGTGTGCAGTCTGGCAAAGAGCAATCTTTGGCACCATGCTTGCAACACTGTATATGTCGCTGCTGTCCGGTCGACCGTACCCTGTTTACAGGATATATACGGGGGCATAGGGTGGAAGCTGGATACCCCCTCCAAGTTGTTTGAAGTAAAATGGACCAAAACTGACACAGTTAATGGGGGTTACGTGTGGTGGTCCCAAAGGTAGTCCTTGGTGGTACCTGGGCGACCCCGAGAGTTTTACACCTACCAAGCCCGAAAGTGTCCCCAACGCCATAGGCACTGAAAGGGAAGTGCAGAGGCACTAAAAGCATGATTTCTACTGCAGGTAAGGTGGATCCGAGGTAGGTGTCATGGGTAGCACCCATTGGACCCTGCCCGGATCACCATATCTTGCGGAAGACACTGGAAGTCCAAGAACTACAAACACTAGATTGATAAAGCGTGCACGGTAGCTTCGGGGGCCAAGTAGGGATCAATCTATATGGGAAGGGTGTTATAGATAGTCTAGTTCATGTGGCGTCTTGACTGTTAGCCACTAGCAAGAGGCCTATGCGTAGAAGTTCTCACTTGGACGGGCAAAATGGCAATGCGCCGTAGAAACGATAACGGTATAAGGTGAACACTAACAAGACTGTGTCGACACATGCATGCCCGCAAGGTGTGCCTGGAGACCTGTCGGACCACCCTTACCGGAAAAGGGTCTGCTCAAATAGTTGGAGTAAACTGATGGGCCAGTTTCCGGCATAAGATAAAACCACCTGGAAGTCTATGCGAGAACTCTCCTACTGCAACAATGAATCCTCCTGCGACCTTTATTGAGTGAAGCTTCAGGCTTAATGATATTAAGTTTTACCGCTTACTTTACTCTTACATTGTCAGAACATTTGCCGTTAAGTTTGATGTTGTTCCGTGCGCTCACACCCTTGGAATCCATCTTCCTAGGGGAGCCTCCCTTACACTTAGTGCTGATTCTGTTGTGAAAAGGCTTCCATAAAGCAATAAGAGGTTACCTTTCCCTATTGGTGTGTGGTGTCTGCATAATTTTGCTGCCGTTCTCGTGCTACTGAATCGCGCCAGCTTGATCATATTGAATCCCGTGTTCCGAATTGCTTGCTACCTGTTCAATACTTCGTCGGCTGCTCAAACTGTGGAATTCTTGCAATTTGCTGGGGGGAGCTGTGGGTGCTTTTTTCGTAAAACGGCTTTATACGGTGACATACCGACGGTTTCTGACCATCCTGCTTTCAGGTATGCTGCTGTTTCCAGTATGGTATCGAACCAATTGTTCTGCCTTGCATTGATCAGATTTCGAAGCCCTCTTTTCAAGTGTCGAATTTTTCTTTTGACTTGTTTGTTTGTCTCATGGTGGCCTGGTGCTGCCTTGTTGTGCTCAATTCCTTGTGATCGACATTGTTGTCTCCATACATGTGACCCAAACAGTGGGTATGTATCGCTTACTAGCGATATTGGGTATCCATAGGGTGTAAACATTTTGTTGCACAGTAGTTCCCAGGTTGTTATAGCCATCACTTCCTTAGTAGCAGGTATGAGCCATGTGAATCCGGAAAACCTATCTACTGCAACTGGGTTTGTGTTATTACCCCTGAGTTCTGGAAAGGTCCTGCGAAGCTGATAGCTATCAATTCGAAAATTGCAGATGGTAGCATAGTTGTCTGGGCTCTTCCTTCTGGTAACTTGCTAGGTTCTTTATTTGTTTGGTAGGTGTGACACTGTCCCATATACACTACAAAGTTGTTCGATATTTCAGGCCAAAATAGCTACTGGGTAGCGTACCATAAGTTTTGTTCAGAATTGTGGTAGCCTTTATTGTGGATTTCACTAATGACGTACTCCCTTAATGTCATATTTCTGTATGCAGGACCTTTTGGAATATACAAGCAGTCTTGCCCGTATCTGGTTTTTTCGTATAGCATTTGATTTGTAACCTTGTAGGATGATAAATCTCCCGCGGAGTCCATACTTTCATTAAATCTTTTCCATATCGGTTCTCTCCAGTATGCTGCAATCATATTTACTCGCAATGTCCCAATCATTTCGTTGATTGTTTGTGACGTATCATGCTCATCTTCTATCACGCTCCGTCTGCTCGTTTCAGGCTAGTCATCCTCATCATTGTCTTACAAGATATCGCATGGTCCCCCTCAGTATTCACTTTTTGTCAGGGGCACAACCGAAACTATTGTGTTATTGCCAAGGTGCTCTATCCGCTGTGGTCGTCAGATAGGTAGTGGGTCGTCTGGTCCAGGTATCTGGAATGCCGCTATTGTTTACAGGTGAGGTTATCTATTGGTTCTGCATGTCTTATAGATGGCGGGCTATCTGCTTCTGGTATTCGGAATGTGTGTGCTTTGGGGTTCAATATTGCTGCGACTGCGTAGGACCTGGGCGTTGGCTGGAGAAGGGTGGACGGCCCTTCCCCAGCGCTATGCGGTCATATACCAATCGTTTGTTGCCATTCCCACTCATTGATCACGGGGGACTCCGGAGAGCGTGGGGCAATTGTGGTACTAGGGGGACTTGGTCTTTACTAGGAGGGCAAGGGGTTGGATTTTTCCATCGCCTGGGGTGGTTGTTTGTAACCGGTACAGGTACAAGGTTGTTTTATATTTAGTTTCACAGTATCGTTTGATACTGGTATTGTTTCGTGTGCTATCGGTTGATACAGCGATTGTTTTATGTTTGGTTTCAAAGTATCGGTTGACATGTGAATTGTTTCGTGTGCTATCAGTTGAAACACACCTTGTTTTGCAATATTGCTCATACTGGAGATAAGCGATATGCTGTATTTAAAGACCGCTGATTCGCGCAATGGAAACAGCAGACTTCGACAGACAGTATTCTCAAATATACTTGGTTGAACGCTTACTTATTTGATCTCCTATTACACCCCGTTTGAAGCCTCCCTTCACAAGCCGCGCTCGCTGTGTGTTGACTATGACGCTATCTGCTCCTATTGTACTGCTACGTGACTAGGGCTTGGCCCGCACATGTTAATTTTTTTAACCTCAGCAAATGGTTAAGAAACCTGCAGGGACCTGGTCTAATCAACCTACGAAAAGTGCAAAAGCGAAGCTAGCATGGCGGAACCAGGAAGGGTTCTGCTCTGCCAACACGACACCATTGAGTCACTAGGGACTCGAAGTGGGAAGCAGGTCCCACGAGAAGGCCTTACTAAGAAAAGGCAACCCAAGAATCCAAAAGGGCCAAAGAGCAATTTCTCGATCAACGAAACAGAATGACAGCTAGCGTGAGACTTGGCCGAGCAGACCTTTAGCGAATCGACTGACAAATTAGCACAGACAGCAACCAGCCTTCCCGGGCAATTTCCCCCTAGCCCCAGCAAATGAAAGGCAGCGGCGCAACCACTGAAAAGAGATAGCATACCTGTCCGGACATCTAAGAAGGAAGAAGACGACGAAGAAGCATCAGATTACGTGGTAGTAAGGCAGCCACCAGGCGAATTACCCAGCGACTTTCCAGGAAGCTCCGCAAACATCAGCTCAAGTAACGAAGGGTCCGAACGTAGTATGTCCGAAGGTGAATCCGTCAGGCGAACAGGAGCTGAAATCCAACCACCGCTGGCACCCTCATTGTCTGGTGGAAAGGACGACTTAAAACCTGAAGTATTTGACCGGTGGGTTATAACAACTTCTCAATACCTTGCCCTACATGGAGTGGACAAAACCAAGGAAGGAAGCGGAGCATACTTCGGAAGCTTCTGCACCGGAAAGGCAGAGGAAGCATACCAGCAAGCAATGAACCACTATGGGAGTGGGGAAAAATTCCCAGGAATGACCTTGATAAAGTACTGGAGAGAGAGATTCCAATTCTCGCGAAACACGGAAGAAGTATACAAAAGGTTCAAGGAGATCCAGCAAGCACGAAATAGCAAAACAGAAAGAATAACCCTGGTCGCGACGGATCTCTTGATGTATCAGGGATGATTGCCTACCGGGACGGTGTCTCAGTATACGCTGCGACAACCATTGTATAAAGCAATGCATCCGAGACTATGCCAGGAGGTAGTACCCATGGAGGAGCATGGTGATTCCTTTGACAGGATAGTCAAGCGGACCGAACGGAAGGCCGCTATCCTGTATGAAACAGGAGTCTACCCAATCCACATACCACAACAAAAGAACAGTAAAGGATCATCATCGCGGGATAACAGGAAAAAGGATAAAGCACACCGTGAGCATCCAAAGGACAAGACAGATAAGAAGCAGAAACGACGCGAGGAAGGCACGTGTTTCGAATATGGGAAAATGGGGCACTGCGCAAAGGAGTGCTATTCTAAAAAAGGAAAAGGAAAGGCCACTAAGCAAGAGGCTAGCACAAAGCACATGGAAGCAAGCGAATATGATGAAGTGGAAATTAACTCAGTGGAAATGGAAAGCCTACGAACGCAACCAACCTTGGCAATCAGGCCCCGTGACGCTCTTGAAGGAACAATTCACATAGAAGGGGATCCAGCAAAGATACTATTCGACACGGGAACAATCGGCTGCGAAATAATTAGCGCCACCTTTATCTCTACCCATGGCATCCCTACTGAGCCTCTAGCCCAACCAACAACAGTCAATATGGTTAAGAAAGGAATCCGCTCTTCAACCCACAGGAAATGTGAACTCACCGTAGGAATCGGGAAAAAGAAAGAGACAAATCAGGAGATGTTGGTAGGGAACTTGGCAAAGTACGACGCTTTGATTGGAATGCCATTCCTGAAAAGACATAATGCTCTTATCAGGTGTGGGGATACAGCGGTGGAATTTCCCGATGACAAACTACGTGTGCTATGCAAACCAACAAGGGGGGAATTCTGAGCCGCTGTGTCAGACACCAATACAAAAACATTGTTGGAAGAATACAAGGATGTATTCCGGGACAAGGTCCCTGAAACGCGACCCCTATTGCGAAAGATTAGTGACCACGTCCAGCTAAAAGATGGAATTGACCTATGAAACCAACCAACATACTCGATCCCAGAAGCCTACAAGGAAAAATTCATGAACTGGATAAACAGTACTTTTTGCGGACAAACTGGAAGTATTAGGACACATAGTGGACAGCGAAGGGAGCCATGACTCCTTGCAGAAAATATCATCCATTGGAGAATGGGAAACACCGAAAAACAAGCAGGAATTGCAACGATTCCTGCAGATAGTGAATTATATGGCCCAGTTTCTCCCACACCATGCTACGTTGATGGCACCGCTAACCGACTGAAAGTGAAACGCCGAATTCATATGCCCAACAACCCACCAGACTGCATTTGATATGGTCCGAAAGCGAATTATCGATCACCAAGTCATGGGACCAATCACCATGCGGAGCGAGGAACCAATTTGGTTGGTTACAGACGTCTCAGATTTAAGAGTTGGAGCATGGGTAGGGCAGGGACCCACTTATGAGACAGCACGACCAGCCGCATTACACTGCAGAAAGTTCACCAAAGGTCAAATGAACTATGGGACCACCGAGGAAGAGGCCTTAGCAATAGTGGAAGTGCTTAATCGATTCCACAATGTACTAATGGGAAACTCCTTCACGATAATCACAGATCACCAACCATTAAGACACCTGTGAACGGCAAAGAACCCTAGCCGGAGGCAGGTGAGATGGCTAAGTGCCTTGGGAAAATACAACGCAAAAACAGTCTACACACCAGGAAGCAGGAACTGTTTAGCTGATGCCCTTCCCCAGATATACGAGGGAGAATCAGACTTGAACCCACTCTATGTCCACGATTATGCAAAGGAATCAGACGACATCTTGGATAACGGGGTCTACAAACAAGAATCAACCACAATGGAGCCCACGCATCAGTTCTCCCCTACTTCCCCTCCTTTCTCCTATACAGAGTACCCCAATGAGGCCCCTGTACCTCCCGAAAGCCCCTGCTCAATCACTGCAAGAAACGATTGGGGTGACCAGAGTACCCTGCGAAGTACGCCACCGGAAGAAGTCCAACATAGCATGTTACACTACTCACACTGGTACCTGGACCATTGTCCATATCATCAAACCGAGATCAAATTCACGAAGAACCACCCTAGACGACGGGGAAGGTCGACCCCTTACCCGCTTGGTGAAGGAACTGAGCCCCCGAAGTACAGAAATCGACCCCCGCCCTCCGGAGTCCCCCAAAATTAATGAATGGTAATGGCAACAAATGACTGGCGGAAGACCAATTAGTGTGGGAGAAGGGCCGTCCACTCTTGCCCAGCCGACGCCCAGGTCTTATACAATTCCGGCACTGCTAAACCCGGAAGCAACGGCATTGCAGATGCCGGTGCCCGAACCAATAGAAAGCCTTACGACTGAAGCAATAGCGGCATTCCGAATAACAGGACCTGATAGCCCACCACCGATTGGACGAGCGGAACGGCTAGAAAGCATTGCGAATGAGACGATGGTCTCAGTAATGCCCGGGACAATGACAGAATATCGGCGCGGGGTTCACGATGTTTTAGATGATAACGAGGCTGAAGACCTACCTGAGACAACCAGAGGAAGCTAGACAGACAACAAACACGACACCTTACAAATAGTCAATGAAATGATCGGAACGTTCTGAGCACACATGGCAGCAGTATACCGGAAAGAACCAATTTGGCAGAAGGTAAATAAGAATATGCACTCCACAGGAGACTTGGCCTGTTACAAGGTTGCAAACGGAATGCTATACGCAACAACCAGATATGGGGAAGACTGCCTGTATGTCCCGAAAGGCCGTGCATACAGAAATACGACGTTCAGAGAATATGTTATTAGCAAAATTCAAAACAAAGGCCACCACAGTGTTGAACGAAACTTACGATACGCAGCGGAGTATCTATTTTAGAATGAACTGCGGAAGCACTTTAGAGCGTAAGTGACCCAGTACCACACATGTTAGGAAAAATATGGAGCCTACAAAATTGCCAGAAGGAAAGGCTCAGACAATTACCCTGCCGTCGGAAATCTTCAAATCAATAGCCATTGACTTTGTGGGACCCTTCCACAATTCATGGGGATACAACATGATCCTAGTTGCGCTGGATAGGTTTTGCAGGATTCAAGTGGCTTATACCTACAACAAAGCAAGTAACAGCAATAAGAACCTGGGAACTCCTGCGCAACAAAGTATTTACACCCCATGGCTACCCAACATCTCTAGTAAGCAATGTGGACCCAAGATTTGAGTCACATGTGTGGAGACAACAGTGCCGATTGTTAGGCATTGAGCATATCAAGGCGGCACCAGGCCATCATGAAACAAATGGACAGGTCGAAAGAAAAATTCGAGAATAGAAGACAGGTCTCCGAAACCTAGTCAATGCCAGACAAAACAATTGGTTTGATGCCATACCAGAAACAGCAGCATACCTGAATGCGGGATGGTCAGAAACTCTTGATATGTCACCTTATAAAGGCATTTTCGGAAAGAATTACCCACTACTGCCCCTGGCAAACTTCCAGAACTCCGCAATACCTGCTGCTGACGAATTGTTAAACCAGCACCACGCAATTCAGAACGCGGCATTCAATGCGACGAAAATGGCAGGATTTAGAAGTACGAGAACGGCAGCAAAACGACACAGACACCATATACTGATAGGAAAGAGTAATCTCTTACTGGTATATGGAAGTTTATTCCCAACAGAATCGCGACGTCACAAGAAATTGCAACCACACTGGTGTGGACCATTCAAGATAATTGGATACGATGAGAATAAACAAAATTACACCCTAGAAATGGATGGCAGAATGTACAGAAACCGAGAAGCGACATTCCATGCATCTACCGTGAAAAGATACCGCCCTAACGATGATGTCTCCGTCCCTGCCATGAGCCACGCAAGACCACCCCCGATCGTGGTAAACGAGAATCCGCAATAGGAAGTAGAAACCATACGAGACCACGGAAGACGATATGACCGCGACCAATTTCTAGTAAAATGGGTGCAGTACCCGGAAACAGAAAATAGCTGGGAACTCCTTGAGGGATTGGAAACTACGATAGACGCGGTTAATCAAGGGAGGGAAGACAACAAACCGCGGGACAAGCCACTCCCTACGAAAAATCATGTGAGCGTGGCGTGGAGCCCAACCCTACGAGAAATCCAACACCTGGGCCCGGACATGGACCAAGCGATACAGGACGGATTTTGGTCAGCTTACTTCGCGAGGGATTTCGAAAGCAGTAAAGATGAAAATCGGGTAATGGAAGATGAAGCAGCATACCTAGCCCGTCTGGCCGAGGCGGAGTACTGGCAATAGCGAAAGGAAAAAACACTCTATCCAACAGCCTTACAATGTCAAACTATGAGCAAGTGCCTTGAAGACTGCGCCATCAGCTAATGAGACTGTTGGTGAACCCGGATATTATCCCTAAACGAATACTTACATACCGACTATTCATACACATCTGCAAGAAATGCTTAGAAATAACAACCGAATCGACGGGACGCATGTGGGGAGAATCAGTATCAGATGTCTTCCGTTTCAGTAGCGGGTGCTACCTGAGTACAGAAAACTGTGATGGTTGCATGGAGACGGAAGAAACCGAAATTAAGCAGCACCCCCCTTTTTCCTAAAAGACCTAAGCCAGGCCGACACCTAAGCCAGGCCAACACCTAAGCGAGGTCACCACCGAAACATAAATACCATCCACCAGCCCCCTAAGCCGTCGCAGAAAATAGATCACACTACCAGACCTCCCAACCTTCAACCTCTTACACAAACCTTACCCTATTACAAACTTAACCTTGCGCAAAAAGAAACAAAGTGTCAGCCTATGCAGAAGTCCGCATAAAGAGACGAGACCTCATCTTGGGGTACCTGCTGTACCGAGAGATCATTCCCGAAAGCGCATATGGGGAAATATTTTAAATTGATCACTGCGCGGATTGCGGACGAATCGATGTCGAGACGGAGGAAAGGGAGCACCGGATAGTACAGAATTTTGTGGACCTGCCATACTACTGGGAGTCAGGTTGCTTTGTGTGCGGAGAGCCATGTGGGGAGTGCTTGAAAAGATGGTTGGAAGGTGTGGAATGGACGTTGCAGGACGATATGAGATTGTTGTAGGATGGCGATGACGAGGAGGATGGGTCCTAAGCGCGCTTTCAGGAGAATAGCGCATTTACCGGCTATTAGGATTTCCTTGGGTTGTTTTATTTGGTGAAATTGGTATTTTATATTCGGAGTGTAACCAGTACAGGTACTAGGTTGTTTTATGTTTGGTTTCACAGGATCATTTGATACTTGTATTGTTTCGTTTTCTATCGGTTGATACACACCTTGTTTTATGTTTGGTTTCGTGGTATCGGTTGCTATGACAATTGTTTCGTGTGCTATCAGTTGAAACACACCTTGTTTTGCAATATCGCTCATACTGGAGATAAGCGATATGCTGTATTTAAAGAGCGCTGATTCCCGCCCTGAAAACAGCAGACTTCGACAGACAGTATTCTTAAAATATACTTGGTTGAATGGTTACTTCTTTGATCTCCTATTACACCACGTTCGAAGCCTCCCTTAGCAAGCAGCGCTCGCTTCGTGTTGACCATGACGCCATCTGCTCCTATTGTACTGCTACGTGACTAGGGCGTGGCCCGAACACGTTACAGATATCGGTTAGTCAGGTTATACCTTAAGCACAATGGGTTCTTACTTATTCCGAGCCATCAGTATCGACCTCCATAATTTGAGGTGATGTCTGTCGGACTTCAAGTACCTTTGACGAGGAAGGCGGAGGTGGTGCTTTAACGTACTTCAGCTGCTTGTCCCTACCCGAGGGCTCGCTTCCCGGGGCTGACTGGTTCAACCTACGACCCTTTTTGAACAAACTAATCACTAGGGACCCCACAGTTCTGTTTCTCCAGAAGTAACTGCATTGTCCACCCCTTGTGCACTTGATCTGCTTTCTCTGGCATTCGGTGAAAGTCAACACGATTTCCTTATGCCCTATTGCATACTCCCCAGTCACTGGCTTTGCCTGTTTCCCCGCATTGAAGTTAGTAGGTTTGGCAGAGCGCTGGTTCTGTCTGCCCGAAACTTTATCCCTCCTTTTGCTCCTTCTAGAAGTCGATGACCGCTCTTCCTTCTTATCCAGTGGCTGGGACCGTTGGACGGCGTGGATAACGCAGTTGCTGAACTGCGTGTGGTCTTCCAGCGTCGGTCCAACTTTTCAAAGTAGCTCAAGGTAGTCAATCAAGCTAGTTGGATAGGGCTCCTTAGGTGGCCACGCATTGTGAACCTCTGGGGTAATACCCAACTGTACCTTATCTCGTACCTGTACAGGGTCTGTATAGCCAAGCTGCTACATATAGGCAATTATTGTGTCCAGGCACTCATCGATGTACTGTGGCTTCATCACTAGGTCTCGCCACTCGTGAAGGCAGTGGTCTGGTTCCACTTGGTCAGAGCTGAAACTCCGTTCAAGGCGTTCCCAGAATCCTTTCCATGTGCTCAATGGGTTACTGTTGTTGATAGGAACTCCAGTACACTTGGCTACCTCACGGTGGATGTGGGAGTGCAGTGCGAGACACCGGGTTCGCGCAGTGACTTCTAGATGGGGGATCATCAGGTTTGTCTTGTCCATATCGGTCATCCTGCACCGAGCAAAATACTCGAACTTAACCTGCACTAGCGTCAAGAAACTAGCGGGTTGGGTAACCTTTCCCTGCAATGCCAGAATGCGGCAAAGCTTTTCTGGCTTCTTCTCCCGCTGTCTGGAGGATGGCTGTGAGGTCAGTCGGCTCCGCAGTTTCCTGAACAGCTTTTTAGCCTGGCGGTCCCACCGTTGTTTCTTCTCGTTGCTCCTTTAATCCTTGCCAGTGCCCCGTCAGCGGCTTAAATCAGCAGCAGAATCACGATCATCATCATCCGCACTGTCATGGTCAGAGTCCCCTGGGTCTCCTCTCACTCCCGCTGTACCACCGCCCGGTGGCACATTTCTGTCTCCACTACCTGGTGAGTTTCCACCTGGAGTTTCCCGTGGTCTGTCATACTCATCAAACCGTTCCTCCTAGCCATCTTTATTGCCATTCTCGGGGGGGTTAGCCCCTGATGGTACTGCTGCCGGTGGTGTAACAGGGTGTCGCCCACTCTCAGGAGTTGTATTAGGTCCTGCCTTAGTTATCTGCAGAAATGGTTGAAGTTCTGGACAGCTCAGGTGTTGCATGGGGTGCCCAGTGTTCCCCCATGACCCACAATACCCACATGTTGGTTATCCACGTCCTTCCTTCTGTCTTCTTCTGTGCCTTACTGGGGTCAGTTGTTCATTCCTGCACCCATATGTATAGTAATAAATCCGCACCGATGCGGGTCTCTTCCGATTCGCAGCCTGACAAACAGAGCTCATCCTGGCTGTCCGACTCGCCACTGGTGATCATGGGGAGCACGGAGGGAATAGTGGGTTTGCTGGGGGCGGAGGGAATCATGGGTGCCCCAGGAACAGAGCGAGCAGGTGTCCCAGGTCCAGGGATTGGAGTCCCCTAGGATGGAGCCATTGGTGCTCGCTCCTCCTAGTGCCTTACCTGTTCAAAAGTCCGGTGATGCCACATGTAGTGGCCGGAATCCTGGGGCAACCGATACAGCTCCGGGGAATGCTGTGGCAGGAAAGGTATCAGGAACGGGCAGCGAAACTGGTGGTGGTGTAGGTCTTGGGGCAGCGATAGGAGGTACAGGAGTTGCAACTGATGGTGTTGCTAGGGGGATGATAGGAGCAGGGCTTGGACCAGGAGCAGAGTCAGGCGTATCCGGTACCCTAATACTCTTTGGCTGCGTGGTATGTTTCTTAACACGCCGTCCGTCAGTTGGTCGAAGCGCCGGGCTGCCCGAGCGACTGCGGGCGATTGCGGAGGGGATAGATAGAGATGCCGTTGATGCTCTCATGAAGGAGGAGGTGTAGCTGTAGGCGTGACCCTTGAGGCTTCCCAACATGCGTATTGCTATGGGGCTTAAGTATGCCCTCCATTGTTGGTCTCTGGCTCTCATACCCAATTCCATCCCCTAGTTTTCGGGCTTGGTATGTACGAGTGCAAGTGGGGGCACTGCCTCCATCATCAGTACGTCATTCTCAGTATCAATACTATACCCTCCCGCAAAGGCCTCCTCTAATGATGCCATACCACCTTTCAAAGGCTTTTGATCATTCCGCATTGGGAGGTATGTCTCCCACTGCACTTTCATCCATTCCACCACTGCCGTAGTAATCAGTTTACGGAACACCTGCTGTGGCTGGTTGTTCCAGCTTCTCATGTCTTCCTTGTCTTCGGCGAGTGACTTACCTACCTCATGGACGGTGTAAGGTTCAATGAACTCGTGAGAGAATTGACGAAAGGCGATACCTCCTGTCGGTGGAGGGCTCATGTTGTAAACCAGAGTGGAGTCTTGGAATAGCAAAAGTGCCGCAGCACGAGGGTCTGTAATCATAAGACCAACCCATTCATCAGGAAACTGAATAGGGGTGGCCTCTAAGAGTAAGGGGTGGCCATCCCATTCAATGCGGTAAACATCCTCAAAAACTGTGGAGCAAAATGTCTTTGTGGAGTTCTCGTGAAGTTCAAGGTCGGAATCGCAGCTGGATTCCATTCTGGTTCCAAGTTCGGTACTAGCCATTGCGCTTTCCACCTGGGGCTACTTGGTCTAGAGAAGGTTACCAGTATTCAGGCAAGGTCAGTACCGAAAGTCGTGAAAGAATTAATCAGGAGAGGAGTTAAGCGAGGAGGTCGCTTAGCGATATACTGTAATGGGGGCACCACTAGGAAGATGGATCCCAAGGTTGCCACCAGACTGAACAACTTCATACTTATTGCCAAAGGTTCACACCAATATAAGAGTAAAGTAAACCGTAAAACTTAATATCGTTAATCCTGATACTGCACTCAATTAAGGCCTCGAGAGGATTCATTGTTGTAGTAGGAGAGATCTCGCATAGACCTTTTGGTAGTTTTATCTTATGCCAGAAACTCTCCCATCACTTTACTCCAACTATTCAAGCACACCCTTCCACGCTAAGGGTGGTCTGACACACCTCCTGGTACGCCCCTCAGGCATGCATCTGTCAACACACTCTAGTTGGCGTTCACCTTGTGCGGTTATCCTTTCTGGGCTGCATTTCTATTTAGCCCACCAGAGTGAAATCTTCTGTGCATCAGCATCTTGCCAGTGGCTAACAGTCAAGATGCCACATAAACCAGACTATCTATGACACCCCTCCCATGTGCATTGATCTCTACTTGGCTCTGGATGCTACTAGGAGCAGTTTATCTGTCTTCTATTTACAGTTCTCGGGCTTCCGGTTTCTTCCACAGGTTACAGTGATCCATGAGGGGTCCAATGGGCGCTACCCCTGACCCCTACCTTGGATCTACCTTACCCGTGCTAGGAATCATGCTTTCAATGTGGGGGCACTTCCCTTGCAGAGCCTATGGCGTTGGGGACACTTGCGGGCTTAGTAGGTGTAAAACTCCCCCAGCCGACCCAGCACCATCCAGAACAACCTTTTCGACCCCCTGGTTAACTCCCATTAACTCTGCCGGTTTTGGTCTGTTTTACTCCCAACAACTTGGAGGAGGTACTCCACCTTCCACCATATGACCCCTTATGTATCCCGCGAACTGCTAATGGGCGACCGGATGGCAGCGACGTATACGGTATTGCAAACCAGTCTCCCAAGATCCTTCTTTGATAGACTGCGCAAAACTACGCAACTGTTTGCCCATGATGTCCAGGCCGCAAGGTGCTGCCGGAGGGTTATGATAGGAATAATATCTCTAGTTTACAGGTTATTTGGAGCTGTGTAGCACACCCAATATCACCTCCCAGAACCGCAGATTCCAGTCTGATACATGGCTTTGTGTGACAAATATTCTGCTCATTTTTCCCGAACTCCCCCAGTGACTTGGTATTGAAAGGTAGGGTAACCCAGGACTTTGGGCAGGGTAACCCAAGCCCCATGGCAGGGTAACCTGATCCAGAGGGTAGGGCAACCTGGTCTGGCAGACAAGATAACCTTTCCCTGTCACCTTGTCTATCCCATTGCCGGAGATAGACATTTCCGACATTTCCCCAGTTACACAGCCTAGCTGAGTAACTGCCCCTTCTGAGGTCTCTAAGTACCCTGACACCACTTCCCGGGTGTACCCAGGTACCTAAGTAGCTCACCAGCTAAGTCTTTTGATCTCAGAGCCCGGGCCATCAGGTCTCCGTAGGTCATGTACTCACTTGCCTGCCGGTTCCTACCAGTTCACCTCCTGGCTACCTGTATGGATGAAGGTTTCAACTGCCATAGCTCATGTATGCTGCGTCGGTACATCTGCGTGTACAAGTTTTCAGAAGTACTGTGATACAGTGATCACAGAAACAAAAACCTGTAGCAACATCTACAAGAGAAGCCCAATTCGTCGCAGTCGCATCTGCCGCTCCATAAAGCATCTGGCTAACTTCAGGAATATCACATATGGGAATTGGGACTACACCAATCCTGAACTATGACAACACCGCAGCCATTAAGCTTACCAAAACCGTGGGCGTTTCCGACTGAACGAAATATATTGATGTTTAGCCCCACTGCGCTACCGCGCTATAGGAAGCGGGGAAGTTAGATATTATAGCCATTGGAACGGAGGAGAATTTGGCAGATATATGTAGAAAGAGATTGGTTAAGATGACGTTTGAAGGGTTTTCTAATAGACTGTGAAAGGAACCATAGGGGAAGTGTTCAAAATTACGTTATCCTATTCCTGTATGGTGATGTGTTTTTTTTTGTTTTTGTGATACAGTCACATGACCTGTTGTTATACTAGAAGACCCTTGCACGTTCCATATATTTCCTTGGTATGAGTCAGTGTTCGCATACCTATAGAAGGATATAAATAGCAGTGTATTTTTCCTTTCAGTTAGAAGAGCACAGAAGCTTGGATTGATCTATGCGTCTTAAAGATATATCTTGTTCACTACGTCTACTCCACCATCACAAGTGCACGTGACTTAGATACAAATATTGTCCATAATGAAGCAAGGGACTGCTGGAATACTCTGGGGGTGGATGCGGACTCATACAGCCTCTACAAGAGGTATGCCCAGAAGGCCACCTTGTGGATTAGCTTTTTAACTTTCAGGTGAGTGACGATTATAGAAACAACACATTTCCAACGAATCACAATATGGGGGTATCCTAAATAGGAAGCCTGTTCCTGGCTACCGATCCTACTGTGTCAACCCGCCAAAGACATACCATTCTTCATGAAATCCCCTAGCCATGCCTGGTAATAGGGACCACCCAAATGGTATATTGGGATAATAGCTTCATCATCAAATAATATTTGTCAAACATTTAGTTAGGAGTCAAAATAAGAGATTTCTCTAAGGTAGTAACAGGTATAATATAGATAATACACTACCCTCACAGCCTCTGTAACCACTCTAGCAATCCTGACTCAGCCCTTTCCACTCTCCCCTTCTGCCATTATATGGCACCCTCCAGCATTATAGAATTCACTTGATCTCTAGTGTGTGTTCCATGGTGGCAGCACTATCTTTGCTGGTAGGTGGAGAACCATCAACTTGCTCAAGCTCTTTCATTTCTCCTTTTCTCAAGGGATGAGGTAGTATCACTAGTATGGGAGTTGCAGGACTCCCATGATACTTGCATGTTATCATTATTAAGCAGATCTTTTAGGAAAAGGGGCAGAGGTTGTCCTTTCCAACCAGTCATTCAAGATGTACTATAGAGCGATAATGGTTAATTGGTATCTTCTAAATATAATATTGGACTCCTCATAGACCCATGTCATTAAGTCTTGATATAGTTGCTCAAAATGATCTCAAGAACCCTTGCACTATCATATACCACTTGCCATCTGTTTGAAAAAAAGTTCTATAAGTTTGTCTATTGTGTAAGAGAGAAGAAAAAATCATAAGTGGTAAAACTATATGGCTAGGGAAAAAATCAAATAAGATCTAATGAAAACTGCAAGTTGTAAACTAGAATTTGTCGCAGTGATAGAACTAGTTCCAAAATCTACTAGGCTTGATAAAAACAGAAATTCACAAAGCCACATGCAAGTTTACTACTAGAAGCAATTTCCCTGTAAGATTCACATTAGTGTGGTGACATATAAATGGATTCCAAGCTTGTCGTACGGAATTTCTGTCGCATTTAAAGGCGGAATATCCCAGGAGGACGTCAGTAAGTAAGGTGTGCAAGAAGTGACAGAAGGGCTGCAGATTCAATAAGATGGTAGAGGAGAGGAGGAGAATGCAGAAGTGCTTGGACTCTAGCTGTTTAACCAGTAGTGGTATATATTTCTAGGATCATTCTCCAAGAGTAGCTTGAAAATCAATAGGCTTCTGAGAAGCCATGGTGATGTGGCTGGAGCCCAACAGGGGATTAGTGGTTTTGTGAAAAGTAGGTATCATATACTGCAGTCAAGTTAGTTGGAACTTGGTGGAAGGCTATTCTACTGGCAATGCCATAATCGATTTACTTTAAAAAATAGTTGAAAGTCCAATTATGAGTGGGCCCCACTATCTGCCATTGTTGACCAAAGAACAAAACAACAGAAAAATCTCACCACTTCCCAGCCAAGGCTCACAGACCTACCAGTTATGACTCCTTACACCCATCACCCTGCAGTACTACTCCAGTGACAGGGAGTAATTGAAATGGACCCGAATAGATCTACTTGAAAACTTACCCATGTGGTAATCCTGACCCTCCCCCATTTCTCACATCAGTGGAAAAGCATTTCAACTTCTGACTGATTTCTCTCTATTGTTTTCAATTATCTACTAATATGAGAGGTTCTTGAGCAGCAAGAAATTGGACTAGGTTGAAGCCCTTCCCCAGTCCCTTTTCCACGAGAACAATTCTGTCCGCAAGCTTTTCGTGAAACTGGTTGATTTTGCTCTCAATACGTTTCCTAAGTTTTTCTTAGTTTGTTGTTGATTATCTCCTAGTGCTGGGTATGGTCTACTGTAAGTTTCTATAAGATAAATATAACAGGCTTTACAAAAGGTTATTGCTATAGACTGACCCATATCACAAGCTAGGTCTTGAATGAGGAACCTTTATCAACTAGTAATCAAATAATGATTGAATGAAAGGGTGTTCTTACTACTGATTTTCCTTATTTTTGATGCAGATACTATAGGTTTTAAAAGGTTTTGTCTAAAAAACTTGAAGAAGGGGGAATTGAAGGGAAAGGAATTTTGTAACCAGTATGGGTACTAGGTTAGTTTATATTGGTTTCACGAGTATCACTTGATACTTGTATTGTTTCGTGTACTATCGGTTGATACACATATTGTTTTATATTCCGTTTTACAGGTATCGCTTGATACTTGTATTGTTTCGTATGCTAGCGGTTGATACACAACTTGTTTTATGTTTGGCTTTACAAGTATCGCTTGATACTTGTATTGTTTTGTGTGCTATCGATTGATACAAACAACGTTTTAGAATATCACTCATACTGGAGATAAGTGATATGCTATATTTAAAGACCGCTGATTTCCACGATAGAGATAGCAGACTTTGACAGACAGTATTCTCACTATACTTGATTGAACAGTTACTTCTTTGATCTCCTATTACACCCCCTTGAAGACTCCTTTAGAAAGCAGTACTCACTTCTTCTCGATCAAGAAGCTATCAGCTCCTATCGTACCGCTATCCGACTAGGGCATGGCCCGAACAGTGTACATTTTTTTAACTCCGGCAAGTTGTTTAAAACCTGCCCAGGCCTGGTCTGATCAACCTACAAAGCGTTTAACCAAAGCTAAACATGGGGAGTGGCAGAAGCAGGAGGTTTGACTCCGCCATCATGATACTGTTGAGTCAGTAGAGACTCGAAGTAGGAAGCAGGTCCTACGAGAAGGCCTTACCAAAAGAAGGGAAGCCCAGAAGCAAAACAGGCCAGAGAGTGATTTTTCAATTGACACAGGAGAAAAGCAATCATTGTGATTTCGTCAAGCAAACCTTTAGCGAATCGAGCGACGAGTTAGCAAAAGTGGCAACGAGCCTCCCTGGGCTCTTTCCCTCCAGCCCCAGTAAAGAAAAGGCACTGGCCCAACCACCAAAGAAAGGAAGCCCAGCCATCCATACTGCAAGAAGGGACGATGACAACGAAGAGACAGCAGATTAGTCGGTAGTGAAAGAAGCACCAGACGAACCCACCAGCGACTCTTCAGAAAACTTGTCAGACCACAATTCCAGCAGTGAAGAGTTTGAACACAATACGCCCCCCACGCCGCCCGGTCCAGAGGCCGGGCAGACAGGACCAAAAGTCTAACTCCTGCTGCCACCCACGTTCTCAGATGAAAAGAAAGACCTACAACCTGAAGCATTTGATTGATGGATAACAACCACCTCCCAATACCTTGCCCTGCCCAACGTGGATAAAACCAAAGATGAAAGTGGAGCATACATTCGAAGTTTTCATACAGGAAAGGCGGAGGAAGGATACCACCAAGCAATGAACCACTACGAGAGTGGGGAAAAAATCTGAGGAACAACCCTGACAAAGTACCTAAGAGAGAGATTCCAATCCTAACAAAAAATGGAAGAACTATATAAGCAGTTCAAGGAAATCCAGCAAGAACGAAACTGGAAAACAGAAAGAATAACGATGGGCACAACAGATCTTCTAATGTACCAGGGACGATTGGCTACCACACCAGTATCGCAATACACGTTACGACAAAGACTGTATGAAGCAATACATCGCCGACTACACCAGGAGGTAGAACCCATGGAAGAAGATGGAAACTCCTTTGAAAAGAAGGTCAAGTGGGCTAAATGCAAGAACGCCATCCGGTATGAAACAGGGGTTTGCCGAACCCACATACCGCAGCATCGGAATGGTAAAGCATCGTTATCATGCAACAACAGAAGGAAGCAATAACGAAACCGCAAAGGTTTAAAGGAAAAAAAGGATAAAAAACCGGATGGACACGATAAGGGCACATATTTCGAATGCGGGAAAAAGGGGCACTATGCAAATGACTGCTATGCTAAAAAAGGAGCAGGAAAAGCAGCTAAGTGGGATGCGAGCACAAACCACATGGCGGCTACCAGGTACAACGAAGTGGAAACTAACTCAGTGGAAATGGAAAGCCTCCGAACGCAGCCAGCACTGGCTGTTAAGCCACTTGATGCATCAGAAGGAACGATCCACATTGCCGGCCACTCAGTAAAGGTACTGTTCGATAGAAGAACAATAGGTTGAGATATTATCAGTGCTACCTTTATCTCTACACACAGAATACCCAAGGAGCCCCTACCCCAACCGACTATAGTCAACATGGCAATGAAAGATTCATGTTCTTCAAGTCACGAGAAATGTGGCCTGACAGTGGGGATTGGACACAAGAAATGCACATATCAGGAAATGTTGGTAGGAAACTTGGCAAAATCCGATGCCCTGATCGGAATACCTTCCCTAAAAAAACACAATGCCCGTATCAGATATGAGAACACAGCAGTGGAGTTTCCCGATGACAAACTGCGTGTGCTATGGAAACCAACAAGTGGGGAATTTTGAGCCACTGTTTCAGATGTAACCTCAGCAACACTGTTGGAGGAAGATAAGGATGTATTTCCAGACAAGGTCCCTGAAACGCTACCCCTGTACAAAAAACAAACCGTCACATTCGGCTAAAGGATCCAACAGACTTAAAGAACCAACCAACACTCTCAATCCCATAAGCATACAAGGAGAAACTCATGAACTGGGTAAATGAGAAATTACGACCGGTAGTAAGCATATGGCAGGAAGTTCCAGGAGTGGCACCTATGTTTGTACAACCCTAGTCTGATGGAAGGATCCGCCTCCTGGTAGACTTCAATATTTTGAAACGACAACACGCTCATGGATAGTTCATCGATCCTCAACCAACAGCAGATCCTGAACCACATGGGGCGATCAAAATTCAGGAGTAAGATTGACCTAAGCGATGTGTACCTCCCAACATGAGTGGACAAGAACAGTGTTAAGTTCAATGCATGCAAAACTCTGCTTGAAGGATTTGTTAGCAAGGTAATGCTACAAGGAGACATGAATGCACCAGCAACCTTTATGTGAATGATGGAAGACCTCTGTAGTGAATTTCTACATTATTTTCTATGGGTTTACCTTGACGATATTCGCATATTAGCAGACACACTCGCGGAACATGGAATGCAGATACGCCAAGTATGTGACCAACCCAGAAAGGCTAGGTTCTATGTGAGCAAGAAAAAGTCAGTACGGCGCAGAGACCAGCAAGAAGTACTAGGACGCATAGTGGACAACGAAGGAATCCATGTGTCTCACCAAAAAACATCATCTATTGCAGCCTGGGGGACACCCCAAAACAAGAAAGAATTACAAAACTTGTTAGGAATAGTGAATTATGTGGCCCAGTTCCTCGCACACCATGCCACCATAATGGCACCATTAATGGATATAATGGGTAATGCCGAATTCGTATGGACAACCACCCATCAGACCGCGTCCGGAATGGTAAAAAAGCGAATTGTCGATGACAAAGTCATATGGTCAACAGACATACCGAGCGAGTAACCAATTTGGCTAGTAACGGACACCTCTGACATGGGAATAGTAGTATGGGTAGGACAAGGACCCATATGCGGGACTACCCAACCAGCCACACGACATAGAAGAAAATGCACCAATGCACCGATGAATTATAGAACCAGCGATAAAGAGGCCTTAGCGATAGTGGAAGTGGTAAACCAGTTCTACAATGTACTAATTGGAAATGCCTTTACAATAGTAAATGACCACCAACCCCTGACACATCTACAAACTGCAAACAACAGAAGCAGAAAACAAGTTAGATGGCTCAGCACCTGGGGACAATACGACGCAAAGATAGGCTATGCACCAGGAAGTACGAACCGTTTGGCTGATGCCCTTGGCCAGATATATGAAGTAGGATCAGACTTGAACCCAGTCTATGTCCACAATCATCCCAAGGAAGTGGACGACATCTTCGATAACACAGCGTGCGAGGAAGAATAAAACACAAGGGAACACGAAGAAGCTATATCTGCTACTTCACCTACTTATTCATACACTGGGTACACCTTGGAAGCCCGCGTAGCCCCTGAAAGCCGCTGCTGGGTCACTGCGGGAAAAGATTGGTGTAACAAGTACACCTTACGGAGTACACCACCCGAGGAACTCCAACACAGCCAACTGCATTGTTCGGACTGTTACCTGGACCATTGCCAATACCACCAGACCGAGATAAAGTTCACAAGCAATGTAACGTGTTCGGGCCAGGCCCGAGTCATGTAGCGGTACAATAGGAGCAGATGGCATTGTGCTCGACACGAAGCGAGCGCTGCTTGCTAAGGGAGGCTTCAAACTGGGTGTAATAGGAGATCAAAGAAGTAACCGTTCAAGCAAGTATATTTTAGGAATACTTTCTGTCGAAGTCTGCTGTTTCTAACACGGGAATCAGGGGTCTTTAAATACAGCATATTGCTCATCTCTAGTATGAGTGATATTGCAAAACAAGGTGTGTTTCAACTGATAACACACCAAGCAATTCACGTATCAACCGATAGTGTGAAACCAAACATAAAACAATTTGTGTATCAACCGATAGCAGGCGAAACAATACAAGTATCAAACGAGACTGTAAAACCAAACATAAAACAAGGTGTGCATCAACCGATAGCACACGAAACAATACAAGTATCAAACGATGCAGTGAAACCAAACATCAAACAACCTAGTACCCGTACCGGTTACACTCCCAAAATAAAATAACAATTTCACCAAATAAAACAACCTAATGAAATCCTAATGGCCGGTAAATCCCCTATTCTCCTGAAAGCCTGCTTAGGACCCATCCTCATCGTCATCGCTATCCTGCAACAATCTCGTGTCGTCCTGCAACACCAATTCCGCACCTTCCAACCATCAATTCAAGCACTCCCCACATGGGTCTCCGCGCGCAAAGCAACCTGACTCCTAGTAGTATGGCAGGTCCACAACATTCTGTACTATCTGGTGCTCCCTTTGCTCTGTCTCGACATCGATTCGTCCGCAATCCTCGCAGTAATCAAGGTGGAATATTTTCCAGTATGCGCTTTCTGGGATGATCTCGCGGTACAGCAGGTACCCTAAGATGAGGTGTTGTCCCTTTATACTGACTTCTGCGCAGGTTGACATTTTGTTTGTTTTCGCGCAAGGTTAAGTTTGTAATAGGGTAAGGTTTTTGTAAAGAGGTTAAAGGTTGGGAGGTCTGGTAGTGTGATCTGTTATCTGCGACGGCTTAGGGGGCTGGTGAATGGTATTTATGTTTCGGTGGCGACCTCGCTTAAGTGTTGGCCTAGCCTAGGTGTCGGCCTAGCTTAGGTCTTTTAGGAAAAAGAAGGGTGCTGCTTAATTCCGGTTTCTTCCGTCTCCATGCAACCATCACAGTTTTCTGTACTCAGGTAGCACCCGCTACTGAAACGGAAGACATCTGATACTGATTCTCCCCACATGCGTCCCGTCGATTCGGTTGTTATTTCTAAGCATTTCTTGCAGATGTGTATGAATAGTCGGTGTGTAAGGTATCGTTTAGAGATAATATCCGGGTTCACCAACAGTCCCGTTAGCTGATGGCGTTGTCTTCAAGGCACTTGCTCATAGTTTGACATCGTAAGGCTGTTGGATAGAGCGTTTTTTCCTTTCGCTATTGCCAGTACTGCGCCTCGGCCAGTCGGGCTAGGTATGCTGCATTATGTTCGCTTACCCGATTTTCATCTTTGCTGCTTTCGAAATCGCTCTCGAAGGGAGCTGACCAAAATCCGTCCCGTATCCCTTGGTCCGTGTCCGGGCGCAGGTGTGGGACTTCTCGTAGCGTTGGGCTCTACGCCATCGTCATATGGTTTATGGTAGGGGGTAGCTCGTCCTGCAGTTTGTTGTCTTCCCACCATTGATTAACGGCTTCTATCGTATTTTCCAATTTCTCAACGGGTTCCTAGCTATTTTCTGTTTCAGGGTACCGCACCCATTTTACTAGGAATTGGTCACGGTCATATCCTCTTCTGCAGTCTCGTATGGTTTCTACCTCCCATTCCGGGTTCTCGTTTACCACGATCGGGGTGGTTTGGCGTGGCTCATAGCAGCGAAGGGGACATCATCGTTAGCGTGGTATCTTCTCAAGGTAGATGCATGGAATCTCGCTTCTCGGTTTCTGTACATTCTGCCATCCATTGCTAGCGTGTAATTTTATTTATGCTCATCGTATCCGATTATCTTGAATGGTCCACACCAGCGTGGTTGCAATTTCTTGCTACGTCCTGATTCTGTTGCGAATAAACTTCTGTATACCAGTAATAGATTACACTTTCCTAATAGTGTATGGTGTCTGTGTCGTTTTACTACCATTCTCGTACTTCTAAATCGTGCCATTTTAGTCGCATTGAATGCCGCGTTCTGAATTGCTTGGTGCTGGTTTAACAATTCGTCAGCAGCACGTACTGCGGAGTTCTGGAAGTTTGCCAGGGGCAGTAGGGGGCAATTCTTTCCGAAAATGGCTGTATAAGATGACATATCGAGAGTTTCTGACCATCCCACATTCAGGTATGCTGCTCTTTCTGGTATGGCATCAAACCAATTGTTTTGTCTGGCATTGACTAGGTTTCGGAGACCTTTCTTCAATTCTCCAATTTTTCGTTCGACCTGTCCATTCGTTTCATGATGTCCTGATGCCGCCTTGATATGCTCAATGCCTAACAATCGGCACTGTTGTCTCCATACATGTGACTCAAATCTTGGGTCCGAATCGCTTACTAGAGATGTTGGGTAGCCATGGGGTGTAAATTTTTTGTTGCGTAGTAGTTCCCAGTTTGTTATTGCCGTTACTTGCTTTGTTGTAGGTATAAGCCACGTGAATCCTGAAAACCTATCCAGCGCAACTAGGATCATGTTGTATCCCCATGAATTGTGGAAGGGTCCCACAAAGTCAATGGCTATTGATTCGAAGATTTCCGATGGCAGGCTAATTGTCTGAGCCTTTCCATCTGGCAATTTTGTAGGCTACTTATTTATCTAGCATGTGTGGAACTAGGTCACATACGCTCTAAAGTCCTTCCACATTTCAGGCCAAAATAGGTACCCCATTGCGCATTGTAAGTTTCGTTCAACACGGTGGTGGCCTTTGTTGTGAATTTCGCTAATAACATATTCTTTGAACGTCATATTTCCTTTTGCGCGGTTTTTCGCGACATGCACACAGTCTTCTGCGTATTTGGTTTTTGCGTATAGCATTCCATTTGCAACCTTGTAAAAGGACAAGTCTCCTGTGGAGTCCATATCCTCATTTACCTTCTTCCAAATTAGTTCTTTCCGGTATGCTGCTACCATGTGTGCACAGAACGTTCCGAACATTTCATTGACTGTTTGTAAGGTTTCATGTCTCGTCTTTTATCTCGCTTCCTCTGGTTGTCTCAGGTAGGTCTTCCACCTCGTTGTCTTCTAAAACATCACCAAGCCCGCGCCGGTATTCTGTCATCGTCGGGGGCCTTGCTGAGACAATCATCTCATTCGCAACGCTTTCTAGCCGTTCCGCTCGTCTAATCGGTGGTGGGCTATCAGGTCCTGGCTTTCGGAATGCGGCTATGGTTTTGGTCATAAGGTTTTCTATTGGTGAAGGCAGTGGGATCTGGAATGCCGGGACTTCCAGGTTTAGCAGTGCCGGAATTGTATAAGACCTGGGCGTCGGCTGGGCAAGGGTGAATGGCCCTTCTCCCGCACTAATTGGTCTTCCGCCGGTTGTTTGTTGCCATTCCCAGTCATTAATTTTGGGGGACTCCAGAGGGCTGGGGTCGATTTCTGTACTTGGGGGGCTCAGTTCCTTCACCAAGCGGGTAAGGGGTCGACCTTCCCCATCGTCTAGGGTAGTTGTGCGTGAATTTGATCTCAGTTTGTTGATATGGACAATGGTCCAGGTAACAGTATGGGTAGTGTAGTGTGCTATGTTGGAGTTCTTCCGGTGGCATACTTCGCAGGGTACACTGGTCACCCCAATCGTTTCCTGCATTGATTGAGCCGTGGCTTTCGGGAGGTACAGGGGCCTCGTTGGGGTACGACGTATGGGACAAAGGAGGAGAAGTAGGGGAGAACTCCTGCATGGGCTCCATTGTGTTTGATTCTTGTTCGTACACCATGTTATCCCCGATATCATCCGATTCCTTCGTATAATCGTGGACATAGAGTGGGTTCAAGTCTGATTCTCCCTCGTATACCTGGGACAGGGCATCAGCTAAATGGTTCCTGCTTCCTGGTGTGTATACTATTTTTGTATCGTATTTTCCCAAGGCACTTAGCCATCCCACCCGCTTCCTGCTAGAGTTCTTTGCCGTTCGCAGGTGTGTTAAAGGTTGGTGATCTGTGATTATCATAAAGGGGTTTCCTATCAGTACCTTGTGGAACCAATTAAGTGCTTCGACTATTGCTAAGGCCTCTTTATCTGTGGTCCCACAGTTCATTGGAGCATTGGTGAACTTTCTACTGTGTAACGCGGCTGGTCATGCCATCTCATAAGTGGGTCCCTGTCCCACCCATGCTCCAACTCCTAAATCTGAGGTGTCTGTATCCAACCAAGTGGGTTCCTCGCTCCATATGTCTATTGGTCCCATGACTGGGTGATTGATAATTCGCTTTCGGACCATATCAAATGCGCTCTGGTGGGTCCTTGTCCATACAAATTTCCGCGTTTCACTTTAAGTCAGTCAGCGGTGCCGTCAACGTAGTATGGTGTGGGAGAAACTGGGCCCCATAATTCACTATTCCCAGGAATCGTTGCAATTCCTTCTTGCTTTTCGGTGTTTCCCATTCTGCAATGGTTGATTTTTTCTGGGGAGGCATGGATCCCCTCGATGTCCACTATGCATCCTAATACTTCTAGTTTGTCCGCAAAAAGTACTGACTTCCTTTTTTTTGCGTAGAATTTTGCTTTCCTGAGTCGATCACACACTTGGCATATCTGTTGTTCGTGTTCCTCTGATGTCTCTGAAACTATAAGAATATCATCAATGTATACCCATACAGAACCACGTAAATATTCACTTAGGAGGTCCTCCATTATCCACATAAATGTGGCTTGTGCATTCATGTCTCCTTCTAGCATTACTTTGCTTACAAATCCTCCGAATGGGGTTTTAAATGAGTTGAACTTAACACTGTCCTTGTCCACTCGTGTTTGGAAATATGCGTCGCTTAGGTTGATCTTACACGAGAATTTTGCTCGTACTATTTGGTTAAGAATCTGCTGTTGGTTTGGAAGCGATAGACTATCCATGATCGTGTTATCGTTCCTTACTTTTAGGTCCACCAGGGGGCGGATGCTTCTGTCTGATTTGGGTTGTACAATCATAGGTGCCACTCCGGGAACCTCCTGTCGTACAATTACTCCACTCCGTAATTTCTCGTTTATCCAGTTCCTGAGTTTTTCCTTGTAGGCTTCTGGGATCGAGGCTGTTGGCTGGTTTCATAGGTCAGTTGGATCTTTTAGCCGAATGTGGTGGCTAATCTTTCACACTGGGGCTAGCATTTCAGGGACCTTGTCCGGGAATACATCCCTGTATTCTTCCAACAATATTTTTGTGGTGGTGTCTGCCACAGCGGCTCAGAATTCCCCCCTTGTTGGTTTGCATAGCACACGTAGTTTGTCATCAGGAAATTCCACTGCTGTATCCCCACACCTGATAAGAGTATTATGTCTTTTCAGGAATGGCATTCCAGTCAGGGCGTCATACTTTGCCAAGTTCCTTACCAATATCTCCTGATTTGTCCATTTCTTTTTCCCGATTCCTATGGTCAGTTCACATTTCCTGTGGCTTGAAGAGTGGAATCCTTTCGTAACCATATTGACTGTTGTTGGTTGGGCTAGAGGCTCTGTAGGGATGCCATGGGTAGAGATAAAGGTGGCGCTAATTATTTCGCAGCCGATTGTTCCCGTGTCGAATAGTACCTTTGCTGGATCCCCTTCTATGTGAATTGTTCCTTCAAGAGCGTCACGGGGCCTGATTGCCAAGGTTGGTTGTGTTCGTAGGCTTTCCATTTCCACTGAGTTAATTTCCACTACGTCATATTCGGTTGCTTCCATGTGCTTTGTGCTTGCCTCTCGCTTAGCGGCCTTTGCTTTTCCTTTTTTAGAATAGCACTCCTTTGCGTCGTGCCCCTTTTTCCCGCATTGGAAACACGTGCCATCTTCGCGTCGTTTCTGCTTCTGATCTTTCTTGTCCTTTGCATCCTTGCGGTATAGTTTATCCTTTTTCGTGTTATCCCGCGATGATGATCCTTTGCTATTCTTTTGTTGTGGTATATGGGTTCGGTACACTACTGTCTCATACAGGATAGCGTCCTTCCGTTCGGCCCGCTTGACTATCTTGTCAAAGGAATCACCATCCGCCTCCATGGGTTCTACCTCCTGGCGTAGTCTGGGATGCCTTGCTTCATACAATCGTTGTCACAGCGTATACTGAGACACTGTCCCGGTAGGCAACCATCCATGATACATCAAGAGATCCATCGCGATCAGGGTTATCCTTTCCATTTTGCTATTTCGTACTTGCTGGATCTCCTTGAACCTTTTATATAGTTCTTCTATGTTTCGCGAGGATTGGAATCTCTCTCTTAAGTACTTCTTCAGGGTCGTTCCTCGGAATTTTTCCCCACTCCCACAGTGCTTCATTGCCTGGTAGTATGCTTCCTCTGCCTTTCCGGTGCAGAAGCTTCCGAAGTATGCTCTGCTTCCTTCCTTGGCTTTGTCCACTCCATGTAGGGCAAGGTATTAAGAAGTTGTTGTAACCCACCGGTCAAATACTTCAGGTTTCAAGTCGTCCTTTTCGCCTGCGAATGAGGGTGGGAGCGGAAGTTTGATTTCAGGCCCTGTTCGCCCAGCGGATTCACCTTCAGACATACTGTGTTCGGACTCTTGGTTACTCGCGCTGTTGTTTGAGGAGCTTCCTGGAGAGTCCCTGGGGAATTCGTCTGCTGGCTGCCTTACTACCGCGTGATCTGATGCTTCTTCATCGTCTTCTTCCTTCTTAGGTGTCGCGACCGGTATGCCATCTTTTTTCAGTGGTTGCGCCGGTGCCTTTCCTTTCCTGGGGCTGGGGGGAAATCGCCCAGGAAGGCTAGTTGCTGCCTTTCCTAATTCGTTAGTCGATTCGCTAAAGGTCGGCTTAGCCAACTCTCGCACTAGCTGTCATTCTTGTTCTTCGATCGAGAAATTGCTCTTTGGCCCTTTCGGAATCCAGGGTTGCCTTTTCTTGGTAAGGCGTTCTCATGGGACCTGCTTCCCACTTCGAGTCTCTAGTGACTCAATAGTGTCGTGTTAGCGGAGCCAAACCCTTCATGGTTCTGCCGCTCCCTGATGGGAGCTTCACTTTTGGACTTTTCGTAGGTTGATCCGACCAGGTCCCTGCAGGTTTCTAAACCACTCGCTGAGGTTAAAAAAATGTGACGTGTTCGGGCCAGGCCCTAGTCACATAGCGGTACAATAGGAGCAGATGGCGTCGTAGTCAACACGAAGCGAGCAACACTTGCGAAGGGAGGCTTCAAACGGGGTGTAACCGGAGATCAAAGAAGTAACCGTTCAACCAAGTATATTTTAAGAATACTGGCTGTCGAAGTCTGCTGTTTCCATCATGGGAATCAGCGGTCTTTAAATACCGCATATCGCTTATCTCCAGTATGAGCAATATTGCCAAACAATGTGTGTTTCAACCAATAGCACACAAAACAATTCACGTATCAACCGATACTGTGAAACCCAACATAAAACAATGCGTGTATCAACCGATAGCATACCAAACAATACAAGTATCAAACGATACTGTGAAATCAAGCATAAAACAACCTGGTACCCTTACCAGTTACAGTATCCATAGACCCATGAAGGATGGATGTAAGGAACCCATAATTGGCTTCTGGTAAAGATAAGTACTCCTCTAATACAGGAAAGACCCTGGTACAGACTACACACAAGGGGTGTGAGCAGGTAGATGTCGCGGGCCAAGCGCAGTGGAAGGGGCTATCTTTCCCTTAGTGGGTTTCTGGTTATTTTCTTTGTTCTAGTTATACGTATTTCTTTCAGGATGTCCTTAGCTGGATAGACAAGTCATAGGACTTTATATCAGTTGAGGCGGGGTGCGGTCTCACCGAAGGAGACGCTCTATGTTGGGGAAGCAAGGATACTTCACTTGCAACCGGTCCTACAGTGGACCTCTACCCACTTCGGAAAAATTCTTATGTTTAGTACAAGCGGGATTGGTGCAGGCTGGACTTGACTAAAATACACATTGTTACTTCCTGGCTTATCTGGGGACGGTTTAGTACCCATAGTCATCCTGGTGTGATAGTAAACACCCTAGCTATGGATAAGACGAATCCCAATCCGTTAACATTTACCGACCCATTGTGGCCGCTCTTGTCCCGAAAGGCAAGAGACCCAAATTATTGAGCCAAGATGACTAAGACCCTCAAACACGTGAAGAGGCAGAAAGGTAACAATCTGCCTCGTTATACCAAGTCTATTCTCCTGCGGGTAAAGTTAGACTGCAAGATTGGAGCTAGACAGGGAAGCACAGAAGTGCTCCTGCAGCTTGATAGTGGAGCTACTAGGCCGGTACTTACCAGCTGCTGGGTTATGCAAACCCAGCCACCTTGTGTATAGTGAAAAGTACATGTGCCGACTGGTGATGCAAACAGTACTCGCATTCCTGCATCAGGTGTGTACTATACCAAATCAGTAGAGATAAAAATAGGCGACCACCATAATGAGATGCGCTGCGAATTCGCGGATATGCACAACACCAAGGTGGATGGGTACTTGCCTATGTCTGGGTTGAAGGACCATAACCCTGACATAGATTGGAAGACGGGTTCACTAACCTGGCACACAGATTTCTGCAAGGCTAACTGCCTGGCAGAGTGGGGGCAGTGAGTGTTCATGACCTATGAAGAGTTGCTAGCCGGAGACACTAGCAATGTGTACCTGTTGAGAATTGTGCAATTCTGCAATGAGGAAGGTGCTGACATTGCGGTTAAGGTACTCCGCAAGTATAAGGACTATGGGATATCTTCTGTCAAGAATGGCTGGAGGCACTACCGGAGCACTCAAAGTATGACTACACGATCGAGTTGCAACCTGGGACTCAACCTAGCTTTGTGCCTATCTATCCATCACCGGAAAAGGAGCTTCAGGCACTGCGGGACTGTCTCAATGAAATGCTACAAACGCAAAAGCTATGGTGATCCTGTGCCTTGGCAGCAGCCCCTCTCTGTAATCAGGGCACTCCTAGGAAGATGGATCCTGAGGTTGCACCCGCACCGAACAACTTCAAACTTATCGCCAAAGGTTCACCCAAATGTAAGAGTAAAGTAAATGGTAAAACTTAGTATCGTTAAGCCTGACACTTCACTCAATTAAGGTCTCGTGAGGATTGATTGTTGGAGTAGGGGAGTTCTTGCATAGACCTTTTGGTAGTTTTGTCTTATGCTAGAAACTCCCCCAATCAGTTTACTCCAACTATTCGAGCACACCCTTCTCCGCTAAGGGTGGTTGGACATGTCTCCTGGCACACCTGTCCGGTATGCATGTGTCGACACACTCTAGCTGGCGATCAGCTTATGCTGTCATCCTTTCTGCGCTGCATTTCGTTTCAGCCCGCCAGAGTGAAACCCTCTGCGCATCGGCATCTTGCCAGTGGCTAACAGTCTAGATGCCGCTTGAAGTACAGTATCAAGGACACCCTTCGGATCTGCATTGATCTCTACTTGGCTCCTGAAGCTCTTGTGAGCAGTTTATCCATCTACTATTTATGGTTCTCTGGCTTCCGCTGTCTTCCGCAGGTTATGGTAATCTGGGAGGGGTCCAATGGGCGCTGGCCATAACCCCTACCTCGGATCCCGCCTACCTGTGGTAGGAATCATGCTTTCAGTGTCTCTGCACTTCCCTTCTGGAGCCTATGGCGTTGGAGACACTTTCGGGATTGGTAGGTGTATAACTCTTCTGGCTGCCCCAGCACCACCCGGGACTACATTCGGGACCCCCAAGTTTAACTCCCGCTAACTCCGACAGTTTTGGTCCGTTTTACATCAAACAACTTGGAGGAGGTACTCCACCTTCCACACTGTGCCCTCTTTTACATCCCGCAAACTGCTTACGGTGGACCGGACGGCAGCGATGTATTCGGTGTTGCAAGCAGGTCTATAAAGATCTATCTCTGCTGGACTGCATAAAACTATATAACCATTTATCCATGACGTCCAGCCCTCAAGGCGGGGCCGTAGTAGTATGGTAGGAATAATGCCTCCAGTTGAGATCTTTCTCAGAGCTGTGTACCATGCCCAAAAGGATCTCCTAGAACCCCAGATTCCAGTATTACGCATAGCTTTGCGGGACAAATATTCCGGTCATTTTTCCCGAACTCCCACTGGGACTGCGTATTGAAAGGTAGCGCAACCCAGGACTTTGGACAGGGTAACCCAAGCCGTATGGCAGGGCAAACTGATCCTGAGAGTAGGGTAACCTTGTCTGGCAGACAAGATAACCTTTTCCTGTTATTCTGGCTATCCCGTTGCCAGAAATAAACATTTCTGACCTTTCTCCCATTACCCAGCCTAGCTGAGTAACCGCCCCTTGTGAGCTCTCTAAGTATACTAACACCAGTTCCCAGGTGTACCCAGGTACCTAAGTACCCGCCCAGCCAGGCCTGTTCGTCTTGGAGCCCGTGCTATCTGGTCTCCGTAGGTCAAGTACTTACTTGCCTGCCTGTTCCTACCAGTTCACCTCCTGGCTAGCTGTATGGGTGAAGGTTCCGACTGCCATAGCTCATGTATGCCGGGTCATTAGACCATCCTCTTTGTGCCCAAACCAGATGTTACGTTAAGACTGGTAATGGATTACCAATGGATGAACAAAATCACCGCTAAGTGTAAGTGTCCTCCACCCTTGATGAACGAAGTGCGAGATAGGTCAGGAAAAGCTGTTCTATTCACCAAGCTGGACTGGAAGAATAGCTACTACCTGCGGATGATGGCGGAAGGTGAAGAATAGAAGACAGCCTTCGGGTACAGATGTGTACTGTATGACTACACAGTCATGCCGTTCAGGTTATATAACGCCACAGGAACTTTTCCGAGCATGATGAAGGAGGTCTTCCGGGACCTAATTGAAGAAGGTATCATGACCTATATGGATGACATCCTGATCTACTGCGAAACCACGGAAGGGCATGTCGCCATGGTATGACGAGCAATGGAGATATTGTGGAAAGCCAGACTATGCGTAAGGATGAAGAAGTCCAGTTTCCATCAATGGGAGGTTGAATTCCGCAGCTACAAGATCTCCGATATGGGGATCTCTATGTTGTTGGAATGGGTGCAAACAAGCAGTGATTGGGCACCTGTGACATGCGTCGTCAATGTCCCAAGCTTTATGGCCTTTGCCAACTTCTCTCGCCGGTACATCAAAGGTTGCAGCAAGGTAATGAAACCTCTGACGGACTTGACAAAGAAGGATGTCCGATGGGAATGAACACCTGTGGGTGAGCAGGCCTTCAACCATTTGGAGGAGGCATTCACGTCCAAACCTATCCTACCACATTTTGCCCCCGAATGCCCAACCTGGCTCAAAATCGACCCTAGTGACTTTGTATTAGGAGCCATCATCTCCCAGTTGTGGGAAGATAAGAGATGGCATCCAGTGGCCTACCATAGTCGGAAGTTTCACCCAGCGGGGATGAAATATGTTGTCCATGACAAGCAAATGACTGCCACCATGAGCCGCATTCAAGGAATGGGATCATCTGCTATGCTCGGTAACGGACCAGTTGGTGATCTATACAGATGTAAAGAATTTGAAGTACTTTAATAGTACCAAGATTCTCAAGCGAAGGCAACACTGCTGGGCTGACTTCCTGCAACCATTTAACTTCAAGGTAGTTTACTGAAAAGGATGGTTGAATGAGAAGGCAGATGCTTTGTCGCGGCGTAGGGACTACCGCCCTGAAGGGGGGCAGTGATTTTCCGCCACGGTCATTTTTTCACCCTGGACACTGGGTTGGGAGCCGGGAATGGGGCACCTTGGAACCACAGGTGTTGCAGGTGTGCCAAGGATTTCGGCTCCCGTCTTCCTTTTTGTATCCGCTACGTGTTGTGATAATGCAAGACCAGGAGTACTTACGAATCCTGAAGGCAGTGGCCGCCAGTGACAAGGAGGTCAAACGACACTTCACAATGGAAAGGGGGTTACTCCTGTACAAGAACAGGTGGTATGTTCCCCATGGTCAGAATCTGAAGGAGATAATCTAGGAGGCTGAACATAACTCCCAAGTCGCGGGACACTGCGGAACTTACAAGACCATAGGCAGGTTTAGGGCTAACTTCTATTGACCAAAGATGGATGACCACATCACCGACTATGTGCGGACATGTAATGCGTGCCAGAGAAATAAGTCCAACAGGAACAAGAGGTTGGGTTTGCCAGAACCTATTGATATTCCTATGCGACCATGGACTGTGATTTCGATGGACTTCCTTGTAGCGTTGCCCAATTCTGAAGGGTACACCAAGATCTGGGTCATAGTGGACAGATTCTCGAAAATAGCACATTGTATACCCCTGACCACGGTGGTACCAATCAAGCAGCATTTCTTGATATTCCTGCAGGAGGTTGGATGCCTTCATAGACTCCCATAGTCAATCATCTCCAACCAAGATAGCCGATACACATCCAAGTTCTGGATGAGTCTGATGCACTTGTTGCAAGTGAAACGAAACGTCCCGACTGCATTCCATGCAGTGACTGATGGGCAATCCGAGACGGTTAATCGGACACTGGAGCAGTACTCGCATAGTTACCATCCCTACCAACAGGATGATTCGGTTTCGCTACTACCCCTTGCGGAGTATGCCTACAACACATCAACATCAGAAGCCACCAGGTTGTCACCATTTGAGATCAATTATGGGTTTAACCCATGGACAAACTGGTCTGGTGTCGTGTCTGATCATCAAGGAATACACCCTAGCAGTGAGGTCTTAGTTAAGGAATGGGAATCAACCTGGCCAGAGATTCCAGAAACGATTCAATGGGCACAAGAAAGGCAACACAAATGGCATGACCAGAAAAGGTTGCCTGTACCGGACTATGTTACCTTAGAGGATGTGGCTGCTAGGCAGGCAAAGAAAGTGGACGGGGTGATCTTAAACCGAAAGAACTTCCGCACAGAGTGTACGATGAAAAAGCTGGACCACCGCATGTTTGGCCCTTTTGTGGTCAAATGGAGGGTAGGTGCGTGATCTGGTAAACTCCCGCTGACCACCAGATGGAGCATCCACCCAGTTTTCAATATCATGTTTCTCAGACCATATCGCGAGGATCTGGGATCAGGTAGGGTCAAAGAGGTGCAAACCCCGTAACTGGTGGACAATGAGCCAACTTACGTTATTGAAGCTGTTGTGGGCAGTCGATAGTACATAGGAGCAAAGGCTAAGTTCCCGTCGTGCTTTGTCCAGTGCCTGGTTTCATGGGAAGGCTACAGGGCTGAGGGGAATTCATGGAAGACTGATGCGATGCTAGAACGGACAGGCTAACAGGCTACTCTGGGTTTCCATCAAAGGGGTCCGTCCATGCTCAGCGACCAAATGGTCTTGGGTGGATCGAGTCTGGGAAATAAAAGACCCCGCAAACGGTCCAGGACGGACCGTAGAGAAAAGGGGAGTGGTATAAGTACCTAGCATACATGAGCTATGGCAGTCAGAACCTTTGCCTATACAGGTAGCCAGGAGGTGAACTGATGGGGACCGGCAGGCAAGTAAGTACTTGACCTATAGAGACCCGATGGCCGGGGCTGCGAGATGAACAGACTCAGGTGGCCAGGTACTTAGTTACCTGTGTACACCCGGGAAGTGCTATCACTGTATTTCGGGACATCGGAAGGGGCAGTGACTCAGCTAGGCCGGGTAACCGGGGAAAGGTCAGAAATGTCTATCTCCGGAAATGGGATAGACCGGGTAACAGGGAAACGTTACCTTGTCCACCAGATATGGTTACCCTACCCTCAGGTTCAGGTTTCCCTGCCATGGGGCTTAGGTTACCCTGTCCGAAGTCCTGGGTTACGCTACCTTTCAATACTAAGTCCCTTGGGGAGTGCGGGAAAAATAACCGGAATGTTAGTCACGTGAAGCCATACATAATACTGCAGTCTGGGGTTCCAGGAGATGCTATTGGGTGAGCTACACAGCTCTGCAGCAGCTGTAAACTGGAGAGCTTATTCCTATCATGCCCTTGCGGCCCCACCTTGAGGCCCGGACATCATGGGCAAATGGTTGCATAGATGTGTGCACTCTAGCAAAGAAGGATCTTGCGAGGCCTGCTTGCAACACCATATACATCGCTGCCATCGGGACGACCATCCGCTGTTCGCATGACATACAAGGGGCCATAGGGTGGAAGGTGGAGTACCTCCTCCAGGTTGTTCAGAGTAAATCGACCAGAAAGTGATAGAGTTAACGGGAGTTAACCGTGAGGATCCCGAAGGTAGTCCTGCGGGGTGCTAGGGCAGCCAGCCGAGTTTTACACCTACCAAGCCCGAAAGTGTCCCCAACACCATAAGCTCTGCAAGGGAAGTGCAGAGACACTGAAAGCATGCTTCCTACCACAGGTAAGGTCGATCCAAGGTAGGGGTCCGGGGTAGTGCCCATTGGACCACGCCCGAATCACCGTATCTTGCAGAAGATACCGGACGCCCGAGAACCATAAATAGTAGACAGACAAACCGCTCACAGTAGCATCCGGGGCAGAGTAGAGATCAACGCATATGGGAAGGGTGTCATAGATAGTCTAGTTCATGTGGGGTCTTGACTGTTAGCCACTGGCAAGATGCCAATGCACAGAAGTTTTAACTCCGGCGGGCTAAATAGAAATGCAATGCAGAAATGATAAGCACATAAGGTGAATGCCGACTAGAGCATGTCGACACATGCATCCCCGAAGGGTTTGCCAGGAGACATGTCAGACCACCCTTAGAGGAGAAGGCTGTGCTTGAATAGTTGGAGCAAACTGAAGGGGGAGTTTCTGGCATCAGATAAAACTACCAAACAGTCTATACGAGAACTCTCCTACTCCAACAATCAATCCTTCCAAGACCTTACTGAGTGCTGTGTCAGGCTTAATGTTATTCAGTTTTACCATTTACTTTGCTCTTACATTGGTATGAACTTCTGGTAATCAGTTTAAAGTGGTTTGGTCTGATTGCAACCTTGGGATCCATCTTCATACGGGTGCCCCCATTACAACAGACCTGTAAACGATTTTCTGTCTTCGACATTTGAGGCAAATGAAGCATCACTAAAGATCTTCAATGGTTGCTCCTTGTTGTCATGGTTGTATCATAATCCCTTGGCCTTGGTTCCTTTTGGATACCTTACTACTCTTTTGGTGGTTGTAAGATGCATGGTGGTAGGCTTTGAGAATAATTGATTGAGGAAAGCAGTAGCTGGTGCGATATCAGGTCTTTTAGCGACAGCGGCCTACATCAGCAATCCAATGACAGACTAGTATTGTCGTTGATCGTATAGTTGATCATTGTCCTTCGTTTTCATAAGTGTAGTATGGACTTCGATAGGGGTGGCAACCAGTTTGGCTTCCCTTAGGTCCAATCGTTCAAGTATCTCAGTGATATACTGTTCCTGGTAGATTTTGAGATTGTCTCTTGGGATTTCGGTCTGTATACCTAATACTAGTGATACTTGTCCAGTGTCTTTATATTGAAAATGGGATTGTATATTGTCAATACACATATCGACTAGTGACGGTTTTCCGGCTATTAGTATATCGTCCACGTAAATGCAACGAAAGAGATTTTTTGCTATGAGAATACATGGGTTGAAGTTCCTAACTTTGAGGTTCCTGGTTTCGCGGATTCTGGTGAGTTATTGGTACCCTAGACGTGGGGATTGCTTGAGTCCAAAAATACCTTTCTTAAGCTTCCAGGCCTTGCCTGTTTTGCGATACCCTTCCGGGATCTCTAGGTAGCTTTCCATGTCTATATAACCATATAGAAAGGCCCTTTTAATGTCGATTTGTCAGAACCTATAACTATGTTTGATAGCTACTCCGAGCAGGAGTCTCAGGAATTCTAACCACGCAACCGGGGCATAAACCTCTTCACAGTCTTCGCCTGACACTTGGTTGAAACCTTTTGCACAGTATCGTGCTTTGCGACGTTCGATACTGCTATCCTTCTTGACTTTGGCCTCATAAACCCATCGTCCTGTTAATGCCTTTTTTCCACTTGGTTTTTCCACTTCAACCCCTACTAGTTATTTTCTTAGTACCTTTATCTCTTCGTCAATGGCTTTCTGCCATTCATCCCTCTCCTGCGATTCCATCGTTTCTCTATATGTATTAGGGTCTCATATGTGATATATGAGACCAACAACTGTATGTCTTTGAAGATTCCCTTCTTCATTTTAAAGCTGTTCATCAAGTTCCTCCCTTCTTTCTTGGAGAAGCTGCATGTCGTCCTTGGTTAAGCCTTCCAGCTTGCAATCCTCTTCCTTTGCTTTTATCTGACGTTGTAAAGACTGTATCTTCTTTTCTATATGAAGTCCATCCTTCTCTCATGCTTTCTGGGTCTGAGTTCATTCATGAGTAGAACAATGGGGTTCTGGAGGTGCTGAGGAGGAGGTATCTGGAGGAGGAATTGGTGTTGTCTGGAATTCACTGGCCATAGAGTGATTCGGAGGTGGTACTAGTATTGTCTGTCTTAATGGGGCAGATGTCCCAACCTCATCGGTATGTTCTGATTCACTGGATTGATCCAACTTTTCTATCTCTTCTCTTTCTATTGTTCATTGTAGATATTCAAATGATACCCCTTTGGTCTTTGCAAATGTCACATCCCTTGCTTCGATCACAGTATGGCATTTAGGTATATAGACATGGTAAATCATCACGCTCGAAATGTAGCCAACCAGGTGACCTTCTTCTGCTGCCTGGTCAAACTTTCCTCGCTTCTCACCTGGGATCTGTACCATGACATTGGTGAACCAGGGATGGAGATGACTAATTGTGTGTTTGGTTTTGTATAGTTGCTAGAAAGGTGTCATTTTTATTGGTAAATGTCACTGACGATTGTAGAGATAAGCCACTATGGAATAGGCTTCTCCCCACAATGTTTTTCGTTCAGGTTGCATCATACATCGTACCATAGTTGTGATGGTACAATTTACCCTTTCCGCCACTCCATTTGCTTCAGGGTTGTAGGCTGGTGATGTGGTGTGGATGACTTCTTTTGTGTTCAAGAATTCAGACACTTTCCGGTTAAGATGTTCAGTTCCTTGGCCGCTATACAATCGCTGCACCCGTTTACCAAATTGAGTATGCACCATTTCCCTGCAGTGTTTTATGGCAATTTCTGCTCTATCCTTTGTCCTTAGTAGGTAAAACCAACAATAACTGGTATAATCATCTATAAACGTCATGTAGTAGAGATTCTTTCCCAGCGTGGATGTAGACATTTGACCGCTAAGATCAGAATGGACTCTGTTGAAAACTGACTTGGTTTCGATACCCTTGGACTTTGGTTTTACAGGAGTGGTTTTGTTCTGATTGCATGTACTGCAGTGAAAGTCTGATGGAGATGTAACGACCCAGCATACATGAGCTATGGCAGCCAGAACCTACACCCATACAGGTAGCCCGGAGGCGAACTGGTAGGAACCAGCAGGCAAGTGAGTACTTGACCTACGGAGACCCAATGGCCCGGGCTCCGAGATGAGCAGACTTAGTGGACACAAGTATTTAGGTACATGGCTACGCCCAAGGTTGGTGTCAGCGTACTTAGGGACCTATGAAGGGCCAATACACAGCTAGGCTGGGTAACTAGAGAAAGGCCGAGTGTGTCTATCCCCGGAAGTGGGATAGATAGGGTAACAGGAGAAAATCCACTTGTCCACCGGACAAGATTACCCTACCCTCAGAACAGGGTTACCCTGCCTTGAGGCTTGGATTACCCTGTTCAAGGATCTGAGTTACCCTACCTGCCAATACGAAGTCCCTCGGGGAGTTTGGGAAAAATGACTGGAATGTTTGTCACACGAAGCCATGCATAATACTGGAATCTGGGGTTCCGGGAGATGCTATTGGGCGAGCTACGCAGCTACGAAGAAGCTGTAAATTGGAGACATTATTCCTATCATGCCCCTCCGGCCCCGCCTTGAGGCCCGGACGTCATGGGCAAACGGTTGCGTAGTTGTGTGCAGTCTAGCAAAGGAGGATCTTTGGAGACCCGCTTGCAACACCGTATACGTTGCTGCCGTCCGGTCGACCGTAAGCTGTTCGCAGGATATACAAGGGGGCATAGGGTGGAAGGTGGAGTACCTCCTCCAAGTTGTTCGGAGTAAAACGGACCAAAACTGACGGAGTTAACGGGAGTTAACCGTGGGGGTCCCGAAGGTAGTCCCGGGTGGTGCCGGGACGACTGGGAACGTTTTGCACCTACCACGCCCAAGGATGTCCCCAACGCCATAGGCTCTGAGAGGGAAGTGCAGAGACACTAAAAGCATGATTCCTACCGCAGGTAAGGTGTATCCGAGGTAGTGGTCGTGGGTAGCGCCCATTGGATCACTCCTGGACCACCGTACCCTGCGGAAGACACCGGAAGCCCGAGACTCGTAAATAGTAGATAGATAAACCGCTCACGGTAGCTTCCGGCGTCAAGAAGAAATCAACGCGCATGGGAAGGGTGTCATAGATAGTCTAGTTCAGCAAGGGGTCTTGACAGTTAGCCACTGGCAAGTCCCCGATGCGCAGAGGTTTTCACTCCGGCGGGCAGAATGGAAATGCGCCGCAGAAACGATATGCACATATGGTGAACGCCGACTAGAGCGGGTCGACACATACATGCCCGAAGGGGTGTCAGGAGACGTGTCGGACCGCCCTTAGCGGAGAAGGGTGTGCTCGAACAGTTGGAGTAAACTGATGGGGGAGTTTCTGGCATAAGATAAAACTACCTGAAAGTCTATGCGAGAACTCTCCTACTCCAACAATCAATCCTCTCGAGACCTTAATTGAGTGAAGCGTCAGGCTTAACGATATTAAGTTTTACCGTCTACTTTACTCTTACATCTGTGTGAACTTTTGGCGATAAGTTTGAAGTTGTTTGGTGCGGTCGCAACCTTGGGATCCATCTTCCTAGGGGTGCCCCCGTTACAGGAGGAGCGATAGGGGTAGCATCCTTGTAACAATGCTCAATCACACTTGGATGTCCAAGGCCTTTGTGCCATTCTTCATAAACAGAAACAAAAGACTTCTTCTTACTCATCCTAATATACCACAACCCTCTTTTCTTGTCCGCAACCATGAAAATCCTTCTTTTCTTCTCTAACATTCTTTTTCCTTTTTCTACTGAAACCTTTACTACAACATCGTCCAATCAGGATTCAGATACCAATGAGTATCGACAGGTAGGTGCATACAGTGCTCGTTCGCGGATGTCTATATGTTTGGTTCCATCCAACAGGTGCATGTGGAGGTCAGCATCTCCGGATGCAGTTGCCTGGTGAATTCCACTATCTGCTGTTACTATCTTTGCGGAGGAAGGCATAAGACTTTGGAAGTCATCTGAATTGAGTGATATGTGATTTGATGCCCCAGAATCAGATAACCATTCTGCTGAGACTTCCCCAATTGTCATACTGCAGACAACCTCTTCCTCTGGCATAGGAGGTTCCCTGGCTTTCGCCATGAGAACCGTAACTGTTGCATCGGTAATGGCTCTAGTATTTGGTTTGTTGTCCTGTTTCTTCTTCTTGGCTATTTCCCTTGAGAGACCTTAACATTTGTTGGTATTTTGGGTATTACTTTTCCCACCTCTTGCTGGACACTATGTGCAATGCATCTGTTTCTCGCTCTTGTAAGATACCAATAGTACCTTTCCCTCCTCTTTACCTTCTTCTTTTTCTGCTGCCCTACCCAGAAAGTAATTCTGAACGTCCCTGTATCTGGTTGTCTTTCTTGCCATCAAGACATCATCTAGATCAGGGTACAATTCATTGATAGATACCATGAAGCTAGTATCCTTGACTTCTTCTGCTTATGTCCATGCTTGTATCGCGGTTTGGAATTCGTTAGTTGTTTCATCATTAGCCGATGAAAATCATTGAGCAAGGCAGTTCCATGCAGTTTTCGCACTTTGTGGCATAGTCGGAGATGGATTGGATGGAGACAAGTTTGATTTTCCAGATGGCTTCAAGTAGCATCATGTCGGTAGCCGGAGTTTCATTGTTGAATCCGTCTTTGAATACTAGCCAGACTTCTACTGCCGAACTTTTGGCAGAGATGTTGGTATGGTAGATGGAGTTTACTGCTCGGTAGAGGTAAAATCTAGCTTGAGTGTGCTTTTTCTCCTATGTAGTAGCTTTTCCAGCATCTTTGGATGCTCCGATCATAGGGATTTCATGCTTCTTTTCCATTCCCAGTACTACATCTGATAGTTCGAGAACTTCAAAGGCAACCAGCCAGGCTTGCGCCCAAGTCTGGTAGTTCTCTTGTCCTTGTAGTTTTGCGTAGTTGGTTGCAGACGGCTAAAAGACGGTTTCGGTATCATTTGACATATTGCTTTCTCATAGCCTGAATCCGATTACCGTCATTTCCGATTGCCTGTTTTGTGGAAGGGGTCACTTTCTTTCTGACTAAAATCACCAACTATTTATCTCGCTCAGGTTCCTGATTGTATTACAGCATAACTTGTCCTGGTATTTTTCACAGCAGGAAGGGAGAAGGTAATCAGGTGAAAGAGTCCGTATTTTGTTGCAGTGAGGACATGTCCACCAGCCTAGTGCATCAAAGTACTAGCGGGCCGGGTTGGTTTTGTTGAGGGAGGTGTTTGCAAGGAGGATCAACGGTATAGGCTCGCTTAGGAGTGTACTTATGGCCTTGTGGTATCTGATGTTTCATGTTTGCCGAAGATCTCACAAACCTGGGCTCATAACCTGAGAATATTTGTATCTAAGTTACTTGCACTTGTGATAGTGGAGTAGATGTAGTGAACAAGATATATCTTTAAGACTTATAGATTAATCCAAGCTTGCATGCTCTTCTAACTGAAAGGAAAAATACACCGCTATTTATACCCTTCTACAGCTATGCGAACACTCACGCATACCAAGGAAATCTCTAGAACCTGCTAGAGTCTTCTAGCATAACAACAGGTCATGTGACTGTATCACATAACCGATACAGTCCCACCACCGTACTGGAATAGGATAACGTAATTTTGAACAATTATTGACCTTCGTTCCACTTTAAGAGCTCCGATCCCCCACCCTGCTAGATAGGTAATAGTATATAATCTTTGAAGGGGGCAAGGTGAGATAGGACGCAGGGGATGGCAGGGGTCGGGGGTCCGATAATCTGTCTCTTAAAGCCAGAGCCCTCGCAGTAAAGGCACCATGCGCTGGCCCTGAGGATCATTTCAATTGTGGGACCTGATGTGCATACCACCATTATAGGTGTGGAAGGAGGAGAACTCAGGATAAGAGCCTAGCAGGACGGGGGAGTTGTGCGGGTTGTATTGCTGGATGTACATGGTGTAAAGCACATGTGTAGGTCGGGGCTTCCTCCTGAGTAAGCTCTGCTGATTTTTTTTCCTGCTATCTTGGAAGTGGGGAAGGGGCTGCCCCTTTCTAGATGTCTCGTAGCACATGGCCCAATTATTTCAAAAGTAGGAGTCTCCTGAATTATGTCCCCCGGGAGCCAAGGACTGTAAGACATTGAACAAACCCAACCTATGAGTGAGGTATCCTAGCCACATCCATGGGCATGTTATACTAGGGACCGGTACCTGAGGCAACACGGTACCAGCAACCAAACCTCGAGCGGAAATACGAAGAGCTGGCTAAGATGGATTTCAATCAAGTTAGAACACTTGAACATAACACAGAGCCTAGCACCCTTGTCACTGAGATGGTGTGCTTTCTGCTAAAGGTGTTTAGCAATATATGTATTTATAAATACCTACCATACTGCCCGCTACCTACAGCACAATAGACCATGTTTCCATTGGCCAGACCCACCTGATCCGCATTTTATAATTTATCCCGGGTCACTGGAAGCTTCTCTGCATTTGCCGAACGAAACCTATAGCTCATGAGTGGAATATCAGATGAGAATGTTGAGAGGATACTGGAAGAACATTCGGAACAGCCTTGGGAGGTCGATGAAGCCATGCGAATTGGTAAAAGAGCTGGAGATGAGATAAAGGTAAGAGAGGCAGAGCTGTAGAGAGAAAAAGCGAGGGGTTAGCGGGACCCGAAAGAGGGAGAACCTAAGGGGAAATGTTTCCATTGAAATGTCAGTTACAGATGGTTAGGTAACCCCTTCGCGAGGCGGTTGGATACAGGCAGAGGCGAGAGATGACTAGGAAAAGTATAATCTACACAGACAAGATCGCACATATACACGGATCCCAGAGAAAATCAAGCAACGTGCAGAACATGAACTCTATGCATGGATGAAAATGAGATGTCCATAGTTTGCGTTCCGGGTATATGCAAGCTGGAGAATAGCATGAGTGTGGAAATCATTATCAGGAAGAAAACATCGCAGGAGAACAAGAGGTGTGCCCCTTTCATGAATGGATCCATTCTCTACTCATACTAAAATATAGCTCACCTAGGAGGAAATAACGGTGATCAGCCGCCTGGGGAATGGGTGGAATCATGCATGGCAGATCCTAAACGTGGTATCCCCCTAAGTGGCTAAGGCTTCATTGCTCCTGAGCCACCACCGGGAGTCTCGGCAATGCCAGAAGGTATGTTTCCGTCCACAGGAAGCCCTTCCACCCGAAAGGCTAATAAGGGATGCTGCATTTAAGGCCATGGGAGTTGCAATGACGCATACGGGAGTTATCGCAAATATGGGAGTAGCGAAGGGGTTTTAGGGGGGGTTAGCCAGGGCGGGGGGTTGTATTTTCTACTTTTTATTTTCGTTCACAAGAATCTACATTTACCACAGCAGGCTATACCGTAGGGTCTGGTTTCGGTCCGGGATGCTTTTGCACAATCTACAAAGCAGAGTGACATGGAAGCACTATCTTCAACCAGTGAGGATAATTTAATGCCGAGTAATATGCTGTGTTCGGCCATCATTCCCTCCTGCCCGGCTGACTGACATGCTTTTTTACGAATCCCCCCCCCCCGAGCCCTCAATACATCGGGCGAGGGCCGATGCGGGTGGAGGGTGCATATCAGGGGAGGTAATTTCGAGTGATAGTCGAGTTTTTGTGTGGTGCTTATGTAATCTGTTCGCTAACCCGGAGTGGATGAATGACCGCTGGGTGAGTATATTAGACCTATTCTCATCTAACAACCACCGCCAAAGTATGGCATTCACTCACGGTTGTGATCTCGCAACAACGGAGACTCAAGAGCAGTGTTTGTGTGATGTCTGAAATCTGTCATGTATTCTCTGCAGATGATTGGATCCGAATATCAGATATGTCACACAAGTATTGATGTGGGGCCGCCATCATCGCAAAGTAAGTACTGTAACCCCTGAACAAGCTAGATCACCCCGCTCTCCCCAGCCCCCAGCCCCAAAGCAGGTCTACTCGTACAGACCCGCATTACCCATGTACAAGTACCCCTCAAGAGACATCTAAACATGGGGGTCAATATTGCGTCAGGGTGCTGCTAGAGATAGTAAGCGATATCTCAAGATTGCCAGAACCAGTTTAGCCAATGCAACACTATACAACACTAGAAACCTCCAGATATCCCTTACTAGCCTTAGCGGTAGCATTGTGACCCAATATTTACCCCCACGTTCAGGTATATCTTGAGGGGTACCTGTATAGCCACTTACACTTTGTCTGTTTAAGAATTACCGCTATTACCAACTCTCTCGAAGAGAGCTCCTTCTCAGGGTTAGCGGGCAAACAGACCATTGTTGCCGTTGGGGCCCAAACAGGGTTGCCTTGTGACCGTGACTCGCATTTACACATTTCCTCTTTTTTTCCTGCCAGCCGATGAGTAGGGGACAGATAACTGTGGGCATGCAATTGAGTACTTAAACTTGGTTTTGTTCGGGGTTGCCTAGGGCGGGTCCTAACAGCAAACAAGTAATACTTTGACTTTGTCATACCTGGTACGCACAATGCGTGAAATATTTGGTTTGTTTACAAAGTCCTACGGTCTTATAAGGTCCTGTTAACTAACTGTGTAAACTTAAAAATTTTAGTCGTTCTTTCCACGATACTCGCGATCACTATATGTGGTTTTCTGGGCAGTTTTATTGGTGGTTTAGTGGGTGCTGGCTTTCTAGCCCAAAGGGGTCCCAAAGTTGGCGTCTCCAACACCCAGTACGTCCGGACCAACGAATGCCCTCCGATCATCCAATGCCCTCCGACCAGCCAACGCCCTCTAACCATAGATTGTGGTCCAGAAACCAAAGGCACCCGGGAGGAGCAGCTATTAATTGAGTTGGGCAACTGCCAGGCCTCTGAGAAATCTTGTCGCCAGAGCATCACTGAACTGGAGCTGATATTCCATGAGTGTGTCAAACGCCTTTGACCATATGAGAACAAGGGGCTGGACTACAATGTTTTAACAACAAGGTTCAAGCACAGGGGATACAGTGTTAGGTGTGGAGGGAGGGGAAATCGATCGTATATAACATATATAAAGGAAAGTGATAAAGAACCTAAAAAAGAAAACAGGAAACAAGAAAGGAACGACAGATAGAAACAAAATGCGATGGTTAAACTCAGAAACGAGAGTGGAGGATATTACTCCTTTTATCTCTCGATCGCTTGCCCAACTTCTCCTACTGTCTTCTTTACCGTATTCATCCTTCAGACAAATGAACAACAACTAGGTTGTCTATTCTAATTGGTGAAGCGTAATTTTCAAATGATAGTGTCTCGATACCTGATACTCAAGAGCCAGTCTGTGTTGCCGGATCCTATTGGCTTGAAAACCCTACCAAGCTGCGCAAAACTCAGAAAGGATTGGGAGAAACAATGAATATTGAACTGTCATCACAACCGTATCTGATCCACGTAGTCTTTATAGTTAGTCTCAATCGATTAATGCAATGGAGCAATGTATTCTTAGCCCACCGCATGGTTGTAATGAAAACTGTCAATGTCAAGTGATAGTTATTAACTTTGAATATCTTCTGTGGTTAATAGTTGATATCTGGCAATGAGAAACTGGTCTAAGCTTGAATTAACCAAGAGAATGATAGAATATAGTACTATTAGTCAATCACAAGGCAAGCTTGGCATTTTCTGAGAATATTATTTTTTGGCATAACTGGAGTTCTCTTTTAAGAAAAGTGTCAAAGGAAATACAACTAGCAGATAAAATCTATGCCTGATATGGATGATAGGAATAAACTGCTATTGAGTAATTGTGGGGGTAAAGTGAGGTAGCCTCCACTCCCAGCATGGAAACTGATTATTCCACCACCTCCTGCTATGAATCTAGTCTCTCTTCTTCTGCTGACCAAAAATTCATACTCTTATACATTCTCAGAGAAAGATTGTTACGGTTCAGCAATATAGGCTCCTTGAATACTCTAATTCTACTTCGTACTCTATTCCGAGTTGAGAAGCAGAAGTTTTCTTTTCTAATCTAGCTCAATGGCTCTATGGATAATAATATGAGCTCCAAGATCTTTTCTGACTACTGTAATGGGGGCAGAGCAAGGAAGATAGATTCAAAGTTTACGACTATATCAAACAACTTCAAACATATTGCTGAAAGGTCATACAAAAATATAAGTGTAAAGTAGAGAGTAAAACTTAATATCAAGAAGCCAAATGCCTCTCTCAATTAAGGTCTCAGGAGGATATCAATTGTCTTAAGGTAGGAGAGTTTTTGCATAGATTTAAGTAGTCAGAATTTATACCAGAAACTTCCCTATCAGTTTACCTGAACCCTGAAAGTGCACCCTTCTGCACTAAGGGGTATTACATACTAGTTCCACTTCCCTGCCAGTATATGTGTATTGATACATACAAGTTAGCATTCTCTTCATACAGTTTATTTTCTGCAGCACATCTCGATTATTCATGCTGCAGTGAAAATCTCTTGGTATTAGTACCTTGCCAGTAGCTAACTGTTAAGTCACTCAGGGCAGCCAGCTATTTACTAACACCTTTCCGTATGTACTTGATCTATACAAATCACAATTGGCTTCTCTAGTATACACATTCTATGCTCTTTGATGGAGCCAGGTGCCTAGGGAAACTCCCACAGTAGGGTGTCCAGTGTAGTGATCCAGTTGGCACTACCCATGACTACCATAATTGAACCCGCCTCAGTTATTATAAGAATGATACTTTTAGCGTCCTGCAAGTTCCTACAGCAAGGCTATGCTATAGGGGTATTGTAATGTGTTCAGGCTAGGCCCTAGTCACGTATCAGTACAATAGGAGCAGATGGCTCCTTGATCAACAAGAAGTGAGTGCTGGTTACTAAAGGAGTCATCCAACGGGGTGTAATAGGAGATCAAAGAAGTAACCGTTCACCCAAGTATATAAAGAATACTCTCTGTCGAAGTCTGCTGTTTCCTCTGCAGGAATCAGCGGTCTTTGAAATACAATATATCGCTTATCTCCAGTATGAGCGATATTCCAAAACATTGTGTGTATCAACCGATAGCACACAAAACAATACGAGTAGCAAGCGATACTATAAAACCAAACATAAAACAATGTGTGTATCAACTGATAGCACACGAAAGAATACAAGTATCAAACGATACTGTGAAACTCAGCATAAAATAACCCAGTACAAGTACCGGTTACACTCCCAAAATAAAATAACAATTTCACCAAATGAAGAACCCTAATGAAGTCCTAATAGTCAGCAAACCCGCTATTCCCCTGAAGGTCCCCATAGGACCCATCCTTATCGTCATAGCTAGGCTGCAATAACCTCATGGCATCCTGCAATGTCTATTCTGCACCTTCCAGCCACCTCTCCAAACACTCCTGGCAGGGTGCTTCGCCCACAAAGCAACCTGATTCCTCGCAGTGTGGCAGGTCGATGTAATTTTGGACTGTCCGGTCCTGCCAGTCCTCCGTTTCAATATCAATCCACCCGCAATCGTCGCAGTAGTTGATGTAAAAGATCTTCCAGTATGCGCTGTAGTTCGCCAACGATAATGTGTCGTCCATTGATGCTTCTCTCTTCGCAGGTCGACATTTCTTAGTTTTTGAGAAAGGGTAAAGATTTATAAGACGGTACAGATTTTTCTTTCAGTTTAGAGATTTGGTAGTGGGGTTCTTTTGCTTCCGAGGGGTTTGAGACATGGCAAGTAGTATTTATGTCTTGGTGTTGACCTCGCTCAAGCGATCTGGGGAGGGTAGGTAATATCGGTGTTGACCTCGCTTAAGCGTCCAGGGGAAGGTGGGAGGTATTGGTATTGACCTCACTTAAGCATTCAGGGGGAGGTGGGTGGTATTCAATTTCGGTTTCTTCTCTCCCCATGCACATCCCACATTTTTCTGTGCTCAGGTAACATCCACTTCTGAAGCGGAATATATCAGATCTTGTTTCGCCCCACATCCGTCCTGTTGATTCAGTGGTTATTTTTAGGCATTTATCACAAATGTGTACGAATAGTTAGTGTATAAAGTATCGTTGTAACGACCCAGCATACAGGAGCTATGGCAAACGGAACCTACACCCATACAGGTAGCCAGGAGGTGGACTGGTAGGAACTGGCAGGCAAGTAAGTACTTGACCTATGGAGACTCGATGGCCTGGGCTCCGAGAATGAACAGAATTGGCTGGTCAGGGACTTATGTACCTGCATACACCCGGGAATGGTGTCAGCGTACTTAGGGACCTCTGAAGGGGCGGTTACTCAGCTAGATAGGGTAACTGGAGAAAGGTCAGACTTGTCTTTCTCTGGCGGCGGGATAGACAGGGTAACAGGTAAAAGTTATCTTGTCCACCGGACAGGTTACCCTACACTCAGGATCAGGTTACCCTGCCATGGGGCTGGGTTACCCTGCCCAAAGTCCTGAGTTACCGTACGTTTCAATACAAAGTCCCTTGGGGAGTTAGGGAAAAATGACGGGAATGTTAGTCACGCGAAACCATGCATAATATTGGAATCTGGGGTTCCGGAAGAGGCTATCGGGCGAGCTACACAGCTCCGAGGAGGCTACAAATTGGAGACCTTATTCCTATCATACCCCTCCAGCCCCGCCTTGAGGCCCGGACGTCACGGGCAAACGGTTACCTAGTTGTGTGCAGTCTAGCAAAGTGGAATCTTTGCGGACCTGCTTGCAACACCATATACGTTGCTGCCATCTGGTCGACCGTAAGCTGTTAGCTAGATATATAGGCGGGCATAGGCTGGAAGGTGGAGTACCTCCTCCAAGTTATTTGGAGTAAAATAGACCAAAGCTGACGGAGTTAATGGGTGTTAACCGTGGGGGTCCTGAAGATAGTCCTGGGTGGTGCCGGGGCGACCGGGAGAGTTTTACACCTACCAAGCCCGAAAGTGTCCCGAATGTCATAGGCTCTGAAAGGGAAGTACAGTGACACCAAAAGCATGATTCCTACTACAGATGAGGTGCATCCGAGGTAGTGGTCATAGTTAGCGCCTATTGGATCACTCCTGGACCACTGTGTCCTATGAAAGACACCGGAAGCCCAAGTCTCGTAAATATTAAGCAGATAAACCGCTCCCGGTAGCTTCTTGGGTCAAGTAGAGATCTATGCATATGGGAAGGGTGTCATAGATAGCCCGGTTCGTCAGGTGTCTTGACTGTTAGCCACTGGCCAGACATCGATGCGAAGAAGTTTTCACTCCGGCAGGCAAAATGGAAATGCACCCCGGAAACAATAACCATATAAGGTGAACGCCGGCTAGAGTGTGTCGACACATGCATGCCCGAAGGGTGTGCAAGGAGACGTGTTGGACCACCTTTAGTGGAGAAGGGTGTGCCCGAATCGTTGGAGTAAACTGATCGGGCAGTTTCTGGCAGAAGATAAAACTACCTGAAAGTCTATGCGAGAACTCTCCTACTCCCACAATCAATCCTCTTGAGACCTTAATTGAGTGTAGCGTTAGGCTTAACCATATTAAGTTTTACCGTTTACTTTACTCTTACATCTGTGTGAACTTTTAGCAGCAAGTTTGAAGTTGTGCGGTGTGGTCACAACCTTGGGATCCATTTTCCTAGGGAGGCCCCCCTTACAATCGTCTAGGGATAATTTCATGGTTCACCAACTGTCCCATTAGCTGATGGCACAGTGTCCATGGTACTTGCTCATAATTTGACATTGTAAGGCTGTTGGATAGTGTGTTTCTTTTCGTGTTATTCCCAGTACTCGGCCTCGGCCAGCCGAGTCAGGTATAGTGCTTCATCTTCGATGACCCGATTCTTCTCTTCGCTTCTTTCGCAATCACTTTCAAAATGGACTGTCTAAAATCCATCTTGTATCTGTTCATCTGTGTCTGGGCGGAGGTGTTGTGTTTCCAGTATGGTTGGGCTCCATGCCACCATTACATAGTTTATTGTAGGGGGTAGCTCGTCCTCTGGTTTGTTGTCCTTGCACCACTGGTTTACTAGTTCCATTGGATTTTCTAACCCTTCCAGGAATTCGCAGCCATTTTCTGTTTCGGGGTATCCCATCCATTTTACCAGAAACTGGTCACCATCTTAGCGCTTCCTGTGCTCCAGTATAACCTCCACCTCCCATTCTGGTTCTTCCTTGTCTGTGATTGGAGGCGGCTTTGTGTTGCTCCTTCTGAGGAAGGTGGTATCATTGGAAGGGAGATATTGTTTCACAGTAGATGCCTGGAATTTCACTTGCCAGTTTCTGTACATTCTGCCATCCATTTCTACCATGTAGTTTTGTGTATGTTCATCATATTCCACTATCTTGAACGGTCCTCACCAGCATTGTTGCAGTTTCTTGCTTCGTCCTAATTCCGTTGCGAAATGGCTTCCATAAACTTAGAATGGTTTAACTCTCCCGATCGATGTATAGTGTTGGCCCCACTTTGCTGCCATTCTTGTGCACCTAAATCGCCCCAATTTGATAGCATTAAATGCCATGTTCCAGATTCCTTGATGTTTGTCCAACGATTTGTCCCCGGCCGGTAGGGCGGAGTTCTGGAAATTCGCTAGGGGCAGTAGCGGGTAACATTTTCCAAAAACAGCTTCATATGGTGACATACCGAGAGTTTCTGACCATCCTGCATTTAGGTAAGCTGCCATTCCTGGTAGGGCATCAAACCAAATGTTTTGTCTTGTACTGATGGGATTTCCAAGAGCTGTTTTTAATTCTAGAATTTTCCTTTTGACTTGGTTATTGGTTTCATAGTGGCCTGGTGCCACCTTTATATGCTCAATGCCTAGTGATCGACATGGCTGTCTCCACACATGTGACTCAAATTGTGGGTCAGCATCGCTTACTAGAGATGTTGGGTAACCATGGGGTGTAAATGTTTTATAGCGTAGAAGTTCCCACGGTGTGATCGCCGTTACTGGCTTAGTTGTAGGTATGAGCCATGTGAACCCTGAAAACCAATCCATGGCAACTAGGATTCTGTCGTATTCCCAGGAGATATGGAAGGGTCCCGCAAGGTCAATGGCGATCGATTCGTAAGGTTCTGCTGGTAGGATAATTGTCTGAGCCTTTCCTTCGAATAACTTTGTAGGTTCTTTGTTTATCTGGCAAGTATGGCATTGGGCCACATATGCTCTGAAGTCCCTCCACATTTCAGGCCAAAATAGGTACTCAGTGGTGTACTGTAGGTTCCGTTCAGAATTGTGGCAACCTTTGTTGTAGATTTTGCTAACGACGTACTGCCTTAATGCCCTATTTCCAGATGCGGGGCCTCTGGGAATATACAGGCAGTCTTTTCCGTACCTTGTTTTTGCATATAGTATTTCATTTGCAACCTTGTTCGAGAATCGATCTCCTGTGGAGTGCATACTTTCATTGACCTTTTTCCATATGGGTTCTTTTGGGTATGCTGCAACCACATGTGCTCGGAACGTCCCGATCACTTCATTAATTGTTTGTAAGATCTCGCACTCATCTTCTATCGCACTTCCTCTGGTTGTCCCAGGTTGGTCATCCTCCTCACTGTCTAACCAGACATCGTAAGGTCCCCGTCGATATTCACTCATCATTGCGGGTATCACTAAAACTATCGTTTCCTGGTTGTGGCTTTCAAATCGTTCTGCTTGTCTGATAGGTGGTGGGCTGTCTGGTACTGGCATTTGGAATCCCGCTATTGTCTCATAGGTAATATCCTCTCTTGCTCCGGCCCATTCAACAGGTGGCGCACGCTCTGGTTCTGGCATTGGGAAAGCCGGGGCTTCGGGGTTTAGCAGTGCCGGGATTGCACAAGACTGGGGCATTGGCTGGACAAGGGTGGATGGCCCTCCTCTAGCACTATTTGGTCTTCCACTGACCCTTTCTTGCCATTCCCAGTCCTTCATTTCGGGGGACTCCAGAGGGCTTGGGTCGATATCTGTACTTGGGGGGCTTGGTCCTTCACTAGGAGGGTATGGGGTCAGGTTCCTCCGCCGTCTAGAGTGGTTGTTTGTGAATTAGACATCAGTTTGATGATATGGGCAATGGTCCACACAACAGTGCGAGCAATGCAACGCACTATGTTGGAGTTCTTCAGGTGGCGTGCTCCACAAGGTACACTGGTTGCCCCAGTTATTTTCTGCAGTTATTGAGCAGGGGCTTTCAGGAGTTATAGGAGCCTCGTTAGAGTACTCAGTTTACAAGTAAGGAGGGGAGGAAGGGGAGATATCTCCTTCAGGTTCCATTGTGTTTGATTCTTGCTCGTAGACTCTGTTATCCAAGATGTCGCTTGCTTCCTGGGTATGATTGTGGACATATAGTGGGTTTAAGTCTGGTCCTGCCTTGTATATCCGGGAAAGGGTATCTGCCAAATAGTTCGCACTTCCTGGCGCGCAGACTATGTTCGCGTTGTATTTTCCCAGGGCACTTAGCCATCGAACTTGGTTTCTGGTTGGGTTCCTGGCTGTTCGTAGGTGTGTCAGGGGTTGGTGGTCTGTTACTATTGTAAAGCAATTTCCTATTAGAACACTGTGGAACCAATTAAGCGCTTCGACTATTGCTAAGGCCTCTTTATTAGTGGTTCTATAATTCATCGGAATGTTGGTGAATTTCCTGCTGTGTAACGCAGCTGGTCGAGCCGTCTCGTAGGTGGGTCCTTGTCCTACCCATACCCCTATCCTCAAGTCAGAGGGATCCATTACTAGCCAAATTAGTTCCTTGCCTCTAATCCCTGTTGGTCGCATGACTTGGTAATTGATAATTCACTTTTTTACCATATCGAATGCGGTCTGATAGGTAGTTGTCTATATGGATTCGGCATTCCCTATTAAGTCCGTTAACACTGTTGTCATGGTTGTATCGTGTAGGAGGAACTGGGCTACATAGTTCGCTACCGCTAAAAAGCTTTGCAATTGTGTTTTGTTTTGTGGCGTTTCCCAACCTACGATAGACGATATTTTCTAGGGCGATACACAAATTCCTTCACCATCCACCATATATGCTAGTACTTCTAGCCTGTTGGTGAATAGTACTGACTTGCTTTTTTTTGCATGGAATTTTGCCTTGCTGAGTCGGTCACATACCTGCCGTATGTGCCTTTTATGATCTTCTAGTGTATCTGAGAATATGAGAATATCATCAATGTATACCTATACAAAGTGATGTAAGAATTCGCTTAGGAGGTCTTCCATTATTCGTATAAATATTGCAGATGCATTCATATCTCCTTGTAGCATTACTTAGCTCACAAATGCTCCGAACGGAATTTTGAATGAGTTGAACTTAATACTGTCCTTGTCCACTCGTGTTCGGAAGTATGCGTCACTCAGGTCAAACTTACTCCTGAATCTTGCTCCTCCAATGCAGTTGATGATCTGCAGTTGGTTGGGGATCGATAGACTATCCATGACCGTGTTATCATTTCTTACTTTCAGGTCCACCAGGGGGCAGATTCTCCCATCTGACCTAGGTTGTACAAACATAGGTGCCACTCCAGAAACCTGCTGTCGTACCATTACTCCAGCGCCTAATTTCTCGTTTATCCAGTTCATGAGTTTGTCCTTGTATGTTTCTGGAATTGAGTATGTTGGTTAATTTTTTAGATCCGTTGGGTCTTTTAGTCGAATGAGATGGTTAATCTTAGGCATGGGGGGTAGAGTCTCAGGGACCTTGTCCGGAAATAAATCCTTGTATTCTTCCAACAGTGTTGCTGAGGTTGTATCGGTAACCATGGCTCGGACTTCCCCGCTTGGTGGTTTGCATAGTACTCGCAATTTGTTTTCAGGAATCTCCACTGCTGTGTCCCCACATCTGATAAGGGCGTTGTGTCCTTTCAGGAATGGCATTCCAATCAGGGCATCACACTTTGCCAGGTTTCCTACCCATATCTGCTGATTTGTCTATTTCTTTCTCCCGATCCCTATGGTCAGCCCAGATGTCGTGTGGCTTGAAGAGTGGGGCCCTTCCATAGCCATGTTGACTGTTGTTGGTTGGGCCAGGAGTTCCGTGTGTATCCCGTGGGTCGAGATAAAGGTAGTGCTGATAACGTCATAACCGGTTGTTCCTGTATAAAATAGTACCTTGGCTGGATGGCCCTCTATGTAAATCGTTCCTCCTAGTGCATCACGGGCCCATGTTTTTAGTTCTGGTTGGGCTCGGAGGGTTTCCATTTCTATGGAATTAATTTCCCCTTCACCGTATTCAGTTGCATCCATGTGGTTCATGCTCGCCTCCCACTTAGCTGTTTTTCCTTTTTCCTTTTTGGCATAGCAGTCCTTTGCATAGTGCCCCTTTTTCCCACATTCGAAACAGGTGGCCTCATCGCGTCGTTTCAGCTTCTTATCTTTCTTGTCTTTCGAGCCCATGCAGTATAGTTTATACTTCCTTGCATTGTCCTGCGATGCTGATCCTTTGCTGGTTTTCTGATGCGGTATGTTGGTTTAGTAAACTCCTGTTTCATACAGGATGGCGTCTTTGCGTTCAGCCCGTTTGGCTATCTGGTCGAACGAGTCTCCCTCTTCCTCCCTGGGTTTTACGTCCCGGTGCAGTCTAGGATGCCTTGCTTCACACAGTCTTTGTGTCAGATTGCACCGAGATACCATCCCTGTAGGTAATCGTCTCTAATACATTAGGGGATCCGTCGTGACCATGGTTATTCTTTCTGTTTCCCGGCTTTGTATTTGCCGGATATCCTTGAGCCTTTTGTATACTTCTTCTTTCTTTTGTGAGGCTTGCAATCTATCTGTCCGGTATTCCATCAAGGTCGTTCCTTGGATTTTTTCCCTACTCTCATAGTGGTTCATTCCATGCTGGTATGATTCCTCTGCCTTTCCAGTACAGAAGTGACCAAAGTACGCTCCACTTCCTTCTTTGGCCTTTTCCATTCCGTGCCGGGTAAGGTATTGAGAAGCGGTTTTTACCCATTGATCAAATACTGCAGGTTTTAGACCTTCCTTTTCACCTGAGAATGTGGGCGGCAGCAGGAGTTTGATTTTTGGTCCTGTTCGCACGGCCCCAGGGCCAGCTGGCCGGGCGAATTATTCTTTGGACATCTCGTTTTCGGACCCTTTGTTGCAGGAGCTGTCATCTGACGAGTCTTCTGAGAAATTGGTGGGAAGCTCGTCTGCCGGTTCTTTTACTACCGATTTGTCTGATGTTTCTTCATCGTTGTCTTTCCCATCAGGTGTGCCGAAAGGTAGGTTGTGTTTCTTTGCTGGTTACGCCGGTGCCCTTCCTTTGCCGGAGCTGGGGGGAAAAAGCCCACGAAGCCTCGTTGCTGCCTTTGCTAACTCGTCACTTAGTTCGCTAAAGGTCTGTTAGGCCAAATCTCCAGCAAATTGACTTTCTGCTTCGTCAATAGAGAAATCACTCTTTTGCCCCTTCCATTGCTTGGGTTGCCTTCCTTTGCCAAGGGCTTCTTGTGGGACCTGCTTCCCACTTCGAGTCTCTAGTGACTCAATGGTGTCATCTTGGCGGACCCGATCCTTTGGTGGATTTGCCACTCCCCACAGCTAACTTCTTCATTTTTGGACTTTTGAAGATTGATCAGACCAGGTCCGGGCAGGCTTCTTAACCACTTCCTGAGGTTAAAACAATGTAACATGTTCGGCCTAGACCCTAGTCCGATATCTGTACGATAGGCGCAGCTGGCTTCTTGATCAAGTGGAAGTGAGCACTGCTTTCTAAAGGGGTCTTCGAACGGGGTGTAATAGAAGATCAACGAAGTAACCGTTCAACCAAGTATATAAAGAACACTCCCTGTCAAAGTCTTCCATTTCCTCTGTGGGAATCAGCAGTCTTTTAAATACAACATATTGCTTATCTCCAGTATAAGCAATATTTCAAAACCTTGCGTGTATTAACCGATAGCACACGAAAGAATACGAGTATTAAACGATACTGTGAAATGTAACATAAAATAACCTAGTACCCGCACCGGTTACAGGTATATTTAGTCTTTACAGATATAAAACTCTGCCAGGCATCCCCAGTACAACCCAGTACTACTCCAGGGAACTCCATAGCTAGCTTCCACTATCTCTGTCAATTCTGGTCTACTTTACTCTGAACAGATGGAAGGAGATACTCCACATGCTTATCTAAGTCCTGTTATTGTAATAGTAACTTCCTAAGGAAAATAGACCCCAAGGTCACAACTGTACAGAACAACTTCAAACTTATTGCCAAAAGTTTACACAGAAATGTAAGCGCAGGGTAAATGGTAAAACTTAATATCATTAAAACAAATGCTTAACTCAATCAAGGTGTCAAGAGGATGTTGATTGTGTTGGGGTAGAAGCATTGTTGTAGAGATTTAAGTAGTTAGAATTTATGCCAAAAACTTTCCCATCAGTTTACTGCAACTCTATAAGCACACCCTTCTCTGGTAAGGGTTTTTCAGGACTTCTTCTACATCCCTATAGGTATGCATATGTCAATGCGCTCTAGTTGATGACCATCTTATACAATTTAGTTTCTGCGGCATGTCTCAATTATGGCTGCCAGAGTGAAAACCTTTTCACATTGGTCTCTTACTAGTGGCCAACTGTCAAGACCCCACGTAATTCCAGCTACAATGCGAACACCTCCTCTTGTGCAGTTCATCTATACAAGTCTCTAATGACTCTTCTGGTCTCTGTATTTTATCTACTTCTATTAAGCTAAGAGCCTATAGTGACTATCATGGTTGGGTACCTAGTGTGGTGCTCCAATAAGGCCTACCCATGACCACTACCCCCAAAAATACCTCAGTCATAATTGAAATTATGCTTTTAGTGTTCTTAAACTTCCCTCACAGAGGCTATAGCAGAGGAGCACATTTAGGCTTAATAGATGTAAAACTCTCCTGGTTATCCCAGATACCACCTAGGACTACCCCAGGGACCCCAACAGTTAGCCTCCACTATCGCCAGCAGTTCTGATCTATTTTACTCTGAATAACTTGCAGAAGATATTTTACCTTCTCCTCGATATTTCTGAATATAACTTGTGAACAACTTACAGTGGGGCGGACAGCCAGAGTGTATGCGCTATTATAAGTCTATCAGCAAAAGTCCTCATTTGCTGCATTGCGCTCAACCACACAACGGTTTGCCCATGACGTCTAGGACTCAAGGTAGTGCTGGAGGGGTACAACAGGAAACGTGTCTTCAAGTTACAGCTTCTTTGGAGCAGTATAGCTCAGCCAATAACCTCTTAGAGAATACCAGGTTTAGAGGTTGTATATAGTTTCATGTAACAAAGATTCTGGTCAATTTTCCTAAACTGTGCAAGAGACTTTTTAGTGCCAGGTAGGATAACTGAGGACCCTGGACAGGGTAACCAGACTCCCAGGGTAGGGTAACCAGACTCCCAGGGTAGGGTAATCCTGTCTGGATGTCATGGTACCATTACCCTGTTACCAGGCCTACCCCATCCGTGGAGTTAGACACTTCTATCCTTTCTCCAGTTATCCTGTCCAATATAGTAAGCTATCTATGGAAAGTCCGTAAGTCCACAGACATTACCTATGCTCATGTACTAGGTATCCCAGTTCCTGAGTACCTATAGTCTTGCTTGTTCACAAGGGAACCCTAACTATAAAATACCTATAAGGGAAGTATTTACTTGCCTTCCTGTTCCTACTAGTTAACTGCTTGGTTACCTGTATGGGCATAGGTTCAGATTACCATAACCCATATATGCTAGGTTGTTCTATCTCTACTCTCTGCTCTCAGGTCCCATTCAGACCACTAGGACTGTCTCCCGTTTCTGCAGCTAGGTTCTCTTATAACCCTATAGTCCCTTGATTTACCTAGGTATCTTTGACAAAAATCCAAAATAGCCAGCAAGCCAGTGCCCTCTACCATCTCATAGAGCTTCAACAGATTCACATCTACTCAATAACATTTCCATGAAATCAGGTATGGGATAAATGTAACAGGAGTACTGCAAGGAGGATGCATCCAATGATTGTGATGATACCGAAAAACTTCAAACTTGTCACCAAGTGTGTAGACAAATGTAAGAGTATAGTAAACAGTAAAACTTAATGTTCTTGAGCCTGACACTTCACTCAATTAAGGCATTGAGAGGATTGATTGTTAGAGTAGGAGAGTTCTCACATAGATCTTCAAGTAGTTTTATCTTATACCAGAAACTCGTCTCTTAGTTTACTCCAACTATTTTGGTGCACCCTTCTGCACTAAGAGCAGTCTAACAGGTCTTCTTACATACCTTTCAGGCATGCTGGTATTGATACACCCTAGACGGCATTTATCTTATACTGTTATCGTTTCTGTGGCACATTTCCACTTTGCCTGCTGCAGTGAAAGGATCTTTGCATTGGTGCCTTGCCAGTGGATAACAGTGAAGACATGTGATGAACTGGACTGTATTTGACACCCTTCCTGTATGCATTGCTCCCTGCGTGATCCTAGCAGCTACTGTGAGCACTTTGTCTATGTACAATTTAGCACTCGTGGACTTGCCATGTCTTGAGCAATATATGGTGATCCAGTAGTACTCTAATGGGTGCGACCTAAGACCACTAACTTAGATCCCCCTTACCTGTAATAGGAAGGATGCTTTTAGTGCATCTACACTTCTCTTAAAAAGTCTATGGTATTGGGGTCATGTTCATGTTTAATAGTTGTATAACTCCCCCAGTGGCCCAGGCACCACCTGGGAATACTAGTGGGACCCCCATGGTTTCCTCTCATTAACTCCCTCAGTTTTGGTCTATTTTACACAGAACAACTCAGAGGAGGGACTGCCTGTTACACACTGTGCCTCCTTATATATTCTGCGCAGAGCCTATGGTCCACCGGATGGCCACAACACATATCATGTTGCAAGACAGGTCTCCAAATATTCCCTTTTGCTAAACTGAGCTCACCTGCAAAACCTTTTACCCATGCTGTCCAGGCCTCAAGGTGGGGCCGGAGTGGCATGATAGAAATAATGTCTCCATTTTATAGCTTCTTCGGAGCTGAGTCACTCACCTATAGCATCTCCCTGAACTCTGGATTCCAGTTATTATACATGGCCTTGTATGACAAACATTCCTGTCATTTCAACCAAACTCCTCTTGTAACTTTGTATTGTCAGGTATGGTCACTCAGGTGTCCAGACATCATAACCCAAGTCCCAAGGCAGGGTAACCGTCATCTCTGGGTAGGGTAATCTTCTCTAGAGGTCCCCATAACTTTACTCGCTTACACTGTCTGTTACAAGGTCTGAGATAGAGTTCTCTTCACTTCGCCCACCCAGTTACCCAGCCATGCTATGTAACTTGTCCTGGACAAAGCCTTGCGTATGCTACCACCTCCCATGGGTGTATACTTTACTGTTCATAACAGCAGATGGACTATCTGGCTTCTATGGATTAAACTCTTAATTGCTCTCCTGTTCCTACCAGTCTATCCCAGGGCTGCCTGCATGCATGTAGATTCAGTCTGGCATAGGTCATGTATACAGGGTCATTATATCATGGCCCTCTTCTCTACAGTCTGTCATGGACTGTTAATGTCGTCTCTTATTTCCATGACTGGATTTCTTACAGCACCCATGCTCCGTGTCCTTGGACAGACATCGTTAATACAAATCAAGAATGGCCTAAAAGCTTGTCCCATCTGGCATCTCATCAGGCTCCCACAAGTTCTCCACAGTTTTATAGCTTTCCTATAAAACCAGGTACTGAAGGAGGCAGGATGGGAATTTCGCCTTTGATCCACCGTACCATCCACTGTCCACTAGAGCTTTGATAATATCATTCAACTTATTATCTATAACGACCCAGCATACATCAGCTATAGTAGCCTGAACCTACAGCCATACAGACAGCCAGGAGGCTGACTGGTAGGAAGAGGTGGGCAAGTGGGTACTTGAGCCATGGAGACCCGATGGCGCAGTGTTACAGATAAGCCGAACACATATAGCAAACTAGCCATATCACCAGATTATTAGTAAAAGGTCATGTGTTCAATCCCAGGATTTGTCAGAATATTTGGAGAATAAGTTAATTTCTACCAATACGGCAGTGGCACAAAACCCTTCTTTACTCCACTACCGAAGGTTGCCGACAGCCGGGTTTTCATGGAATGTTCAAGAGAGGATTCTCTGGTAACCTGCCAACGTCAAACAAATTGAATCAGGGGGTTGGTAGTGTAGATAAAGGTAAGCAAAGACACTCAGGTGTGCCAATAGATGGATGCCAACCAGGGGGAAGTTGTCTACTCTGGTAGGAGTCTCTAGCTACCATGCAGGCAGTAGGACCGAATTTCAACTCCATTAGTGAAGGAATGGGAAGGAAAATCCAGACGATGGGATGACTCCCCAGTGATGATAGTTCGCACACACCTGGAGGCATAATAAGGTAGAGCCCAATGGTGGCCTACTGGGTGAAAGGCCCACCCTGAGCACCATGAGACCTAAATGCCATTGATGTAAGAAAACAGGGACATGTCTCCTGTGGGCTGATATAGGTGGGCAGCATACCAAGCTGCCTTAATCAGTCCATCATCAGAGCTGTTCACTCCATAGGTAGAGAAAGAACCAGTAACCATTTACCATAGCGAAAACGGTTCAAGTTGCTATGGGGGTTCAAGTTACTATTGGAGAGGACCATGTGAGAAGAGAAGTGGTCACACCCCCCCATGTTCCAAGAATTCGGAGTCAAGTGGGGTAAAGGTTTTCCAGATCTGAAAAGTTTGTACCAGGAGAGTAGGGGAAAATTGGATAGCCTGCAGACACCCAGATGTGGAATATAAATATCAAGGTGGCTCCCATGGTTTCACAGAATCATCAGTGATGGTGAAGAGATCTTATCAATATATTCATTATACGATGCACTGCTTATTTTACTTCCATTATAAAATGTCCGGTGAGTCTTCCTCACAATATCTTCGTCAGAGATCAGGCCTTAGTTCGGACTTGCTTGTCCTTAGAGTTGGCTACCCCCTAACACTATCTTGATATCTTATTTCCTACTACAGCTCACAACCAGATTCCCAAATGAGCTCTGAGAACCGCTTATCTAGCACGTTCTACCACCTATCCTAAATTTACTGCAGAAGAAACCCACCTCTACTTGAGATAGAATTTGATCTCAGCCTAATTGAAGTATCCCAAGGTAACGATGTTTCCTTCTTGTTCATTGATCACGGGATCAGGTGGGCTCTCGAAAACCTCCTGCTTATATAGGGTGAAGAGAAGGTAGCGCAACCAAGGATCGATGAAGGATCTGAGGATCCTAGTGACATGGACGTGTTTCACACAGAGAGGCAGCAGAGGCTGATCAGTGCATGGGGGCCAGGCCAGGATAGCCCATATCCGCTACCACCAGCACCACCATAGCCACAAGAGGACATTCTGCCACTATGGCTAGGTTCTACGCCCACATCCAGAAACCCGTTAGAACCAGCAGTACCCTGGGGCTCCACCCAAACTGTAACCAAGAAATGAAGCGGACCAAGGTCATGCTCTGGAATCCCAACTCCTTCAGGCACTACTGACTTGGGTACCTGGGCCGCATACATTGGGACACAGCTCGGCCGGCTGGACCGAAGTGCAACCCAAGCCCTGGTTGACCTGATGGTCACCTATGCGACGCTATCTGATTAGGGAAAAGAAGCCACAGAATGTCTTCCAGAAGTAAGAGAATGACTGCTGAAAGGTGAAGAGCGGATAGGAGATGCATTGGCACTCTGGTAAAACAAGAGCCAGATGCTAGATGGGGAAGTGGTTGCAGAGATCACGAGATTTGAGAGGGTAATCAAGGCCGCCTTTGTGTGAATGCAAGAACGGTTAGATCAACAGGCGGCCTTAAGCAGACAGCTGCACCAGGGCCTGGGAGACACAATCCAAGAATCGCGCAGTGGAGACCAGGGGCTCTACACAGGCCTGAATAAACTGCCAATGAAGATAGAAGCAAAACAACGCAGCCCAGCGACCCAAGAACCACAATTCACTACAGAGCTACAGACCCTCGATAAAAAGGTGATGACAGGGCTAAGAGACATGTAGTAAAACATGACCCAGATGTTTATCCAGTCATCAAGAGAAATGACTACACTGATACAAACAGCATTAGGCTCGCATCAGGAGGGATGAACCTGTAATGGAGAAATCGGAAGGGGATGGTTGGGGCCATTCCAACAAGAGAAAGGGCAAGGGCCAGCAGAAAGAGAAGTCAGACTAGAAATAACAAAAGAGGACCAGGAGGAGATGATAGCATGTCCTAATATAGCAAGGCAGGAGCGCGGGACCTGAACCCCAGAGATGGCAGGTCAGGTAATGGTGCAAAGGGCCAAGTCGCCCACGAGGGGTACTGCCAGTGAGAAAGCCGCAAATCGGTAATGAAGAGGAGGAACACCAAATGATGCTGAAGCTGGTCAAGGAGTTGGCTCGACAGACTGCCTTGTATCAGAAAAATCCCACTGACCCTCCCTTTATATACCAAGCAAAGTCCTGCCCGGACATAAAAACCTGGCTACACATATGGCAAGACTACTTTAGCCAAAATTCCATCGCATGGGTGGAGAGTAAAGATAGAATTATGGACGCCCTAGGAAGGACAAAGGGTACTAACGTGATACCCTTCAGCAACTGGTAAAGGAAAAGTATAGAGGGGCTTAAAGGGTATGCTGCTCGTTCTGAGTTGCTGATGTGCAAGCAGTTCCGGCATAAAATAATTATGTGATTCCGCTAGATTAACAAGGACTAGAAAGCCTTGGGACTGATGGGAAAAACCAAGTACCAGAAGGACATCTGTAACCGATATGGGTATTGGGTTATGTTTGTGTTTGGTTCCACAAGTATTGTTTGATACTTGTATTGTTTCGTGTGCTATCAGTTGATACACACAATGTTATATGTTTTGTTTCCTAAATATTGTTTGATACTAGTATTGTTTCATGTGCTATCGGTTGATACACAGAACATTTTGTATTTGGTTTCACCGTATCATTTCATACTTGCATTGTTTCGTGTGCTATCGGTTGATAAACACTACGTTTTAGAATATCGCTCACACTGGATATGAGCATTATGCTGGATTTAAAGACCACTGGTTTCCACAGTGAAAACAGCAGACTTCAAGAGACAGTATTCTAAATATACTTGGTTGAATGGTTACTTCTTTGATCTCCTATTACACCCTTCGAAGACCCCTTTAGTAAGCAGCACGTGGTTCTTGTTGATCAGGAAGCCATCTGCTCCTATTGTACCACTACGGGACTAGGGCCCGGCCCACACAGGTTACAACATGGATATGTATCTCCTTAAGATAGAAAACTTGCACATCAAGGGCAAACTTCCAGGAACTGCATAGAGGAAGATAGTCGAAGACCAACTACCTGAGGCAATACTGAGATGGCTGTCCTATAAGCGATATGACAGTGACACCAAATGGCTGGACCATCTTCAAGCAGTGAGCAACCCAGAGGAGGCTTTGCTCGACAGCAATAGACAAGAACAAGACTATCTGTCCAGCTCCTAAGAGCCTTCAGGACCAGTGGAACGACAGTGGAAGGACTGAGAAAAGGAGCTGAAGGAAGGAAGCGAGCAAGGGCGACCTAGTAAGTTCCAGAAGAAGATAGCACTTTAGACCTTCAAGTCAATACAGTTTCCCCAAGCCAACAAACTGACCAAGATCTGATGGGTTGACCATACAGACTAGAAGGAAGCACAGGAGGGAATACCCCAAAAGCTGGTTGACCAAGGCCAGAAAAATAGAAGCTGCAGTGGATGCAGACTCACCAGCTACAAGTGGGAAGCTTGTAGGAAGGGAGCCATTGTCACAATGATGGGACAGCAGAAAGAAGCCAGGTTTATGTACCGAAACGTGGATGTTCTGAGTACTGCCCCCAGCCCAGCAGTGAACCAAACCCATGTGCCACCAGCATCTAGACTTCAGGAGTGGTTGGATCAAGAAGAGGCACATATTGGAGAACTGGGAGCCCTGTATAAAAACCACAATCTACATTCCCAGCAAGGGCGACAGGTTAGTCATGAAGGCTGGAGAACCGCACTGACTGCGTTCTGAGCGTGGGCAGGGACAGAAGTGCGCCAGAAATGGCAAACCATGTATAGCGGAGGAAGTTAACTCTTCTCAGCGGGATGCAAGGAAGAATGACCCCAGATCTGGATGTAGGAGGGCAAGACTTTATATTCCACCTTGGGTAGAGAAGGTTAGAACCTGACATGTATGAAGAGGGGACTGTTATGGGGGGCAACTGAGGGCATCCAACTCTTTCCTCTAAAGGTCATGCAGGGGAAATGAGTAAGTATAGTGCAGAACCACCTCAAGGCGCTCTCCCAGTTCCCAGGATGGCACCACCAGTGACTGCGAGTGTGGAGGCTGCACATTGCTAGGCAAGACAATGGACCATGTGCTTGCCTTAAATCGTATGCAACAGCAGGAGTCCAACATCTAAGGCCAGATTAGAAAGGTCACTCTCTCATCTATGCACTGGTGGCATAGACCTGTATGATTAAATATCGTCATTGTGGAGAAAGAAAGCAAGCAAGGAGGCGAGCATATGAGAGTCAGGTTTGTCTAAGAAGGCCTGAATGGCCGAAATTCTGCAGGCACAATAATAAACATACAAGATTATTGAAGGCCCGAAACCAAAATGTCTGTTAAGCAACGACAGGGTAACCTGGCAGGGAAGCCAAAATGACTGAAGACTCAAGTCCCAACACCAACACAGTATGAGTGCCCACTAGGCATAGCCCACATGAGGGTCACAGGAGAACAAGTACCGATTTACATGTTACTACACCCGGGCTCGCACATCTTTCTCATACCAGGAGCACTAGTCCAAAAACTGGGTCTAGCAACGATTCAATGTAATAACCCAGTTAGTATAATATGGTTTGACGGTAGAAAGTCCCAAAATGTAGGAAGATGCTATATGACTCCTCTCATGCTGGAGATTGGGGCAGACTGGTATTGCTCAGAAATTAAGTAAGTAGTCATGAGCCAGGGAGTCCATGACTTGATAATACCATTCGGTTGGTGGCATCACCAACACCTCCTATCCTTAATAGAAGATGCAAGCAAATAGGCATTTGAGGCAGAGCACTATAAGCAATACCTGGAACCAAGAGAGAAAGGCATCTGCATTGAGTGGGACGAGACAGTGGCCTGAGACCCTGCAGCAAGATGTGTGGGCTGTATCGCAGGCCCGAGGACCAGGAGGCAGTGGTCATAGAACCCTGCCCAAAGCATACCAGGAGTACGCTGACCTCTTTCTACCTCAGGCAGTGGAATATCCTCCAAATCATGACACCTTTGATCATGAGATCAAGGTTGTCGAAGGCAAGAAGTGCCCATTGGGGCCAATGTATCTATTGTCAGGGAAGAAACTATGCACATTGCAAGAATACATTGACAATATACTACAAGAAGAAAAGGTAAGACCTAGCTAGTCCCCAGCAGGTGCACCAATACTGTTTGTGTCGAAACCTGAATGGCCGACTGAGACTATGTGTAAACTAGCATGGATTTAACAAGGTTACGATTGCCAACAAGTACCTCTTGCTGCTTATGGGTGAACTCAGAGATCAGGTAGTCGAATCGCGTATCTCTACCAGGCCAGACCTAAAGGATATGTAACACTTGATACATATTAAGAAAGGTGAGGAGTGGAAAATGGCCTTCTGCACTGGATATGGTCATGACGAATACTGGGTAATGCCACTCAGGCTAGTGAACGTGCCCGCCAGCATTCCATACATGGTGCACATGGTTCTAGTAAGCTGCCTAGACTGGAAGTAGTCGTATACATTGACAATATCCTGATCGACCACAAGACTGAGGAAGACCATGTCAAACTAGTCTAAGAGGTATTGGCCAAGTTGCGGAAAGACCAGTTAGTAGTGTCTATTACTAAGTCAGTATTCCATACCAAGATGGTTGTATTTCTTGGATATATGGTAAAGACAGATGGGATCACTATGAGTGATTGAAAGATCAAAGGTGTAAGAGAATAGAAGAGGCTTGAGTCTATAAAGGGCATACAAATCTTTATGCGATTTGCAAATTGCCACCACAGATTCATTCAGAACTTGTCGGGAACTTGTAAACTCATAATGCAGTTGTTAAAAGGTGACCCAATAGGGTTCCCCCGGGGAAAAGACCAGGATGAGGCTTTCAAGTTCCTGAAAGAACAGTTTGTGATGGCCACCATATTGGCACATTTCTACTGGGACCAAAACAGAGTAGTGGAAATAGATGCAAGTAATTTTGCACTAGAGTGTATACTGTCACGGGACATCAAAAAAAGTCTACACCCAATAGCATTTCATTCCCAAAAGCTCAACTCGGCAGAAGGCAACTATGATGTTCATGATGCGCAGTTGCTCACCATAGTAGAAGTATTCAAAGAATGGCATCACTACCTCGCTAGAACAAAGGAATCAATCACGGTATTCACTAATTATCAGAATCTACAATACTTGCTCATGAGCAAAGCATCAAGTATCAGACAGATAAGGTGGGCACAGAGGTTAGCATGTTTTAACTTCCAAATTGTGTAGTGACCAGGGTCAAGTGGGGGAAGGCCAGATGCATTAAGCAGACAGCCAGAGTACTGTCCTGAGAGAGAGCTTGCGCAAAGTAAGAAACGTTCAACATTAAATCCCACACATTTTAACCAGGTTATGGTTATAGTGGTAGGAAGAGAATATAATCCTGGTCCTGGTCAGAAAACACATGAGCTGGAATAGACTCGAGGTATGAAATAATACCCAGAAGCTGAGATTCTGACAAGGGACCCAAGTGAAGCAGCAGGACATGACATCTCTACCCTAGAAGGGATGGTAGTACCTGCTCAGGGACATGCAATGTTAGCCACCAAAATAGTCCTAGCATTACTGTCAGGAAGCTACAGACAAGGAGCTCTGAGGAGTCGCCTTGCCCTCCGCTATGGAATTATGGTTGTGGCAAGCATTATTAACAGCGACTGCGGCAGAGAGGAGAAGGTGTTGCTATTCAATGTGAAGGACCAGGACTACTATGTAGGGAAGGGCAAACAAGTAGCACAACCCATAGTGGAAAGGATTCAGGATCAGGAGGTCAGGGAACGAAGAGAGCTAGATGATACTTAGAGAGGTCATGAAGGATTTAGGAGCAGAGGAACCAGTGTGGTTAAGACCGCAACTGAAGCCAGTCAGCAGAGAAAAGAAAATGGGCTAAACCAGTACTTCGATAAATTTGATCAGGGGAGGCATAAGGCTCTGACAACCGAAGAAACCATACTAACCAATGCAGTAGTTATTAAAGCTACGGCATAGGCATTGGACACCCAATGCTTAAGACAGCTGGAGCAAAGGAGGAAGATAGACCAGTACTGGAAATTGAGAAGAGAGGAGTTGGAAACGCGGTGAGATCAGGGAAAGAGAATGCCAACGAATTGGACTTTAGCAGATGGCCTCTTTTACTACAAGGGATGGCTATTCATCTTGAAGGACGAAGGTGTTAGGCGGTAGCCGACTCTCAGGACAAGCGAGTCTGAACTAAGGCCCGATACGTGATGAAGTGATTACTAGGAAGGCTCACTTAAGCTGTCAAGTGGGAGCGTAAAAGCAGATCCTAGAATGAATATATTGATAAGATCTCTTCTCCATCGCTGATGATCTATGTAAAGCATGGGAGGTACCTCGATATTTATATTCCGCGTCTACGTGTTCACAGCTTCTCTACTCTTCCCACTTTTCTCTTGTGCGAACTTCATAGACCCTGAAAACCTTTACCCCACTTGACTCTGATTTCCTGGAACAGCGGGAAGGGTGTCCCACGCATCTCCGCGCGTTGTTCGTTCTAACCATAGTCACTCGAACCCTTTCACTGTGGTAAGCGGTTACTGGTTCCATTTCTGCGTATGGGATGATCAGCTCTGACGCCAGACTTATCACTGCAGCTGGATTTCTCATCTGTCTGCGTCAACCCACAGGAAGTATGTTCCTGTCTTATCGCACCAATGGTGGTTAGGCCTTATTGCTCTCGGGGTTGACCTTCCATGCAGTAGGCCGTCACCTGTCTCTACCTTATCATGCCTCTGGGTGTGAGTGAACGATCGTCTCTTGGGCGCCATCCCCTCATCAGGATTTTCCTCTGCATTCCTCCACCAAGGGACTTGAAGTTCGGTCTTACTGTCTGCACGGCAGCCGGGGACTCCTATCGGAGTAGCCAACCTACCCCCGGTTGGGATCCATCCTTGGCGCAGCTGAGTAATCTTTTTATGCGTTTATCTCCATTACTAACCGACCGACTTAGTTCGTTCGACCTTGTTGGGATAGCCGAGAATCCTCCCTTGCGGATCCAGCAAAAACCCGTCGGTCGGCAACCTGCAGTGGTGGCCTCATTGAGAGTTTTGTGCCCGCGTCGTATTGGCAGAAATTAACTCATTTTCCCAATACTCCAACGGACCCTGGGATCGAACACGTGACCTGTTGCCAATAATCACATGACATGCTCATTACACTATGCCAGTTCGTCTTATGTGTACCAGAAGGCCTACAAACACTGATTGCTCAAAGCAGCCACAACTCCCGGGTCGCAGGGCATTTTGGCCTGAGAAAGATAGTAGAAATCGTAACAAGAGACTTCTACTAGGAAGGTCTTGTGGAATGGATAAATGACTCTATATGATCCGGTAATGAAAGTCAACATAATAAAGCACTATGACACTCAAAGTATGGTCTTCTACAGCAAGTGGAAATACCCTGGGTAGCGTGGACATCCATCTCAACTGACCTTATGATGCAGCCACCAAAGTTAGAAGACAACACTCAGATCATGATAGTGGTCGACTGCTTCATCAAAATGCCACACTTCATAGAACTTAAGCAAAAGGCAATGGCAAAGGAGATAGCCTAGACATTTCTCTAGGCAGTGTGGAGATTGCATAGGCTGCTAACAGAGATCATCTCGGACATGTATGTAAAGTGTGCAGAAGGAGTTTTGGAATCCCATGGCAAACTCCTAGGTATTAAGCAAAAAATGTCAACAGTGTACCATCCTCAAACAGACAGGCAAATGGAGAGAACCAACCAAGTACTGGAAGGCTATCCCCCAAGCTTTGTTAACTACGATTAGGATAACTAGCACCAACTGCTTCTGCTAGCAGTACATACCTGCAATAACTCCATTACCACTGTGCACGAACTAACACCATTCTATGCAAGCTATCGAGACCACAGGCAGACGAAGTGGGTAAAGAAGTGAAAAGCTCGAAATTCAGAAACTACCATGTATGCTCACTGGATAAAGGAAATACAGGAGCAGGCAATAGCCATACTAAAGGCAGCCAGAGAAGCAACAGGGCAGGACCACAACAAGAAAGCTAGACCACAGTGAAACTTTCAGACAGGTGACTTGGTTATGCTAAAGGCCAAGAACATTTGCACCATGTAACCCTCCAAACGGCTTAGCCCAAAGTTGTATGAGCCGTTCAAAATCTTAGAGCCAGGCGGCAACTGTGTCTTTAAGTTAGAAATCTCAGAACACATCAAGATCCATCCCATATTCCATGTATAATTGTTGAAGCCTTATCAGATATCAGTTCGGCCTGCTCAAGAGCAGCCTCCTAGGACGTCAGAAGAGATACAGGGCAACCTGGAATAGGAGGTTGAAAAGATAGTAGAAAGCGAGGTTATTTCCTATACTCGTAGGATTAATGGGTGAATTAAGAGAATCTGTGAGCTGTGGTACTTGATGAAGTGGCGGGGGTGTTCAGAGGATGAAAACATCTGGGAGCCACCAGAGTATTTAGAGCTTGCAGCTGATTTGCTAGAAGGGTTTCACAAGAAGAACATGGAGATACCACGGATATAGGAGAAGGATGAGAAGGAAAGGTTTCTGTGAATGTGGCCAAGTAAACTCATAAAGGTTTTTCACCCTATCTTGCCAAGTCCTTAAAGGGATGTAATTTGTATGCTTTTAGAAGATACAGTATAGAGATTCAACCCACACGCTTAGAGAGAGGAGTTTGTGTTACACATTAGACAAACTGGTATAGCGAAATGTGCATGTCACGAGATCATGGGAAAAGGTCACGTAATCAATCACAGGGTTGGTGGGAGTGTTTGGATAATGAGTTAATTTCTACCAATAGTATGCCAACACAAAATCCTCATTTACACCACCACTGAAGATCGCCAAATGCAGGGTTTTTTTGAATCTTCAAGGGAAGATTCTCGGCTACTCTGACAAGTTGAAGAAATTAAATAGGCTAGTTGGTTGTGGAGATAAATGCATGGAAAGAGGCTCCACTACGCCAACAGATGGACGCCAACCAGGAGGATACCGGCTACTGCGATAGGTGTCCTGGCTGCGATGCAGGATGCAAGACCGATTTTCAATTCCATTGGTGAAGGAATGTGGAGCAAAATCATGATGTAGCGACAAGGCCCTACCGACTAGGGTTTACCCACACCCAGAGGCATCATAAGGTAGACCACGATGATATGCTAGGAAGTGAAATACCAACTCTGAGTGCAACAAGGCCTGAACACCATTGGCGCAAGAAGATAGGAACGTGTATACTGCAGGCTAACACAGGTGGGGAGCACGCGTGGCTGCATTGATAAGTCTGTCCTCAGGGCTGATCACTCTGTATGAAGAAAAAGAACAAGTAACCATTTGCTACAGTGAAAAGCTTCTGCTTACTATGGATGGAGAGGACAATGTGTAATGACCCAGCATACAGGAGCTATGGCAGTCGGAACCTGCACCCATCCAGGTAGCCAGGAGGTGTTCTGGTAGGAATCGACAGGCAAGTAAGTACTTGACCTACGGAGACGCGATGGCCCAGGCTCCGAGATGAACAGAGCTCGCCGGCCGGGTACTTAGGTAGCTGGGTACACCCGGGAAGTGGTGTCAGTGTACTTAGGGACCCCAGAAGCAGCAACTACTCAGCTAGGCCAGGTTACTGGAGAAAGGTTGGAAATGTCTATCTCCAGCAACGGGATAGACAGAGTAACAGGGAAAGGTTATCTTGTCCGCCCGACAAGGTTACCCTACCCTCAGGACCAGGTTACCCTGCCATGGGGGTTGGGTTACCCTACCCAATGTCCTGGGTTACCCTACCTTTCAACACGAGGTCCCTCAGGGAGTTCGGCAAAAATGACCTGAATATTTGTCAGGCAAAGCCATGCATAATACTGAAATCTAGTGTTCCAGGAGATGCTATTGGGCGAGCTACACAGCTCCGAAGAAGGTGCAAACAGGGGACGTCATTCCTATCATACTCCTCCAGCCCCACCTTGAGGCCCGGACGTCATGGGCAAACGGTTGCATAGTTGTGTGCAGTCTAGCAAAGAAGGATCTTGGGAGACCTGCTTGCAACACCATGTAGGTTGCTGCCCTCCAGTCGACAGGGGGTTGTTGGCAGGATATATAAGGGGGAAAGGCTGGAAGGTGGAGTACCTCCTCCAGGTTGTTTAGAGTAGAACGGAGCAAAACCGGCCGAGTTAACAGGAGTTAAGCGTGGGGGTCCCAAAGATAGTGCCGGGTGTTGCCGGGGCAGCTGGGAGAGTATTACACCTACCAAGCCCGAAAGTGTCCCCAATGCCATAGACTCTGATATGGAAGTGCAGAGAGGCTGAAAGCATGATTCATACCATAGGCAAGGTGGATCCGAGGTAGGGGTCTTGGGTAGCGCCCATTTGACCCCTCCCAGATCACCATATCCTGCGGAAGACACTGGAAGCTGGAGAACTATAAGTAGAAGACAGATAAGCTGCGCATAGTAGCTTCCAGGGCCAAGTAAAGATCAATGCATATGGGAAGGGTGTTATAGATAGTCTAGTTCACGTGGCATCTTGACTGTTAGCCACTGACAAGATGCCGATACACAGAAGTTTTCACTCCGGCGGACTAAATGGAAATGGACCGCAGAAACGATAACCGCATAAGGTGAACGCCAACCAGAATGTGTTGACACATGCATGCCTGAAGGGGGTGTCAGGAGATGTGTCGGACCATCTTTAGTGGAAAAGGGTGTGCTCAAATAGTTGGAGTAAACTGAGAGCGGAGTTTCTGGCATAAGACAAAACTACCAAAAAGTCTATGTGAGAACTCTCCGACTCCAACAATCAATCCTCTTAAGACCTTAATTGAATAAAGCGTCAGGCTGAATGATATTAAGTTTTACCATTTACGTTACTCCTACATTTGGGTAAACCTTGGGCAATAAGTTTGAAGTTGTTTGATGTGGTGGCAACCTTGGGATCCATCTTCCTAGGGGTGCCCCCATTACAGTATATCGTTAAGCGACCTCCTCGCTTAACTCCTCTTCTGATTAATTCTTTCCTGACACTCAGCCCCAACCTTGCATGAATACTGGTAACCTTGTCTAGAATCAGTAGCCCGGTGTGGAAAGTGCCAGAGCTAGTACCAAACATTAAACCCGAATGGAATCCAACCCCAATTTAGACCTTGACACTAATGAGAACACCGCCGACACCTTTCCTATATCAGTTTTCGTGGATGTCCGCAGTATCAAATGGGACGGCCACCGGTTACTCTTAGAGCTCACCCCTATTCAGTTACCTGATGAATGTGTTGATCTGATGATTACAGACCCTTGCACTGCGGTGCTTTCGTTCTTTCAAGATTCGGCCCTTGTCCACAACACGGGCCCTCCCCCGCCTGGACGTGTCTCGTTTAGCCCTTTTTGGCATGAGTTCGTCGAACCTTATATTGTCTGTGAGGTATCCAAGTCCCTCGCGGAAGCCAAGCGAGAAAGGAGAAACTGGAACACCCAGCAGGAGCAGGTGTTCCGGAAAGAGATTACCACCATAGTAGGGGAATGGATGAAACTTTAGCAGGAGGCATACCTGGGTATCCTGAAGGACCAGAAGGCATTGAAGGATCAAATGACAGCATTGGAAGGGGCCTTTGCCGGAGGGTATAGTATTGATGCTGCGAATACCGTGCTGATGACAGAGGCTGCGGCCCCGCTTCCACTCCTTTGTATCAAGTCCAAAAATTCCGCGATGGAATTGGCCATGAGAGCCAGAGATGAGCAATAGAGGGCATACCTAAGCCCTACGGGTATACGAATGCTGGAGACACTCAATGGAGAAGGCTACAGCTATACCTCGTCATCTACAAGAGCATCAACAGTCTCTCTGTCAGTCCCCTACTCAACTGCCCGGAGTCGTTCAGGAGGTCCAGCGATTGGACCAACTGATGGACACCGGATGAAGAAAAGCACGTCGAAGCTGAAGCGTATCACGGCACCCCGAAACGCCTGACCCTACTCCTCGCCCAACACCCGCTTCTATCAATTCTTCTGCAACGCCTTTAGTTGCAACTCCCACACCTCCTATCGTTGCCCCAAGACCCACACCACTGCCAATCCTGTTGCCTGTCTCTGACCTCTCTCCTACCACATCCTTCCGACCACTGTAGGCAGTGTCCTAGGCATTTTTTGAACAGGTACAGCGCCACAAGGAGCAAGCACCCGCGGCACCATTATGAGGAGCTCTAACTCCTGGACCCTGGACACCTGCCCGCTCTGTTCCCTGGACACCGGTAATTCCCTCTGCCCCTTCAAAGCCAACTCTTCCCTCCATGCTCCCTACGATTAAGAGTGATGATTCAGATAGCCAAGGTGTGTTCTGTCTATCGGGCTCCAAATTGGAAGACACCCGTATGGGGCGGATTTACTACCACTCCTTTGGGTGCAGGCAGAGACCACAAACCTTGGTGAAGTACCAAAGAAGACAGAAGGAAGGAGATGCACGACCAACATGTGGGTATTGTGGGTCATGGAGCGTCACTGGGCCCCCCATGCAACCCCTGAGCGGTCCAGAGCTACAAGCATTTCTGCGAATAACTCAGGCAGCACCTGACCCAACTACTGAGAGTGGGTGACGCCATGTACCACCACCGGCATCAGTACCATCAGGGGCTAACCCCCCCAAGGATCGGAATCAAGATGGCCAGGTGGAACGGTTTGATAGACATGACAGACCACAGAGGACCCTAGGTGGAAAGGCTGGGGGAAATGGAGACAGAAATGTGGCACTAGGCGGTGGTACAGCTAGAGCAGGGGGAGACCCAGGGGACTCTGACCATGGCGGTTCGGATGATGATGACGCCTATTCTCTCCTGGGTTTGACCCCCTTCCTTGGTGCTTGCAAGGATGACTGGAGCGATAAGAAGAAACGACAGTGGGACTGCCGGGCTAAGAAGCTGTCAAGGGAACTATGGAGCAGATCGACCTCATGGCCATCCTCCACACAGTGGGAGAAGAAGTCAGAAAAGCTTCGTCGCATTCCGGCGTTCAAAGGAAAGGTTACTGAACTCGCCAGTTTCTTGACGCTAGTGGAGGTTAAGTGTGAGTATTATGCCACGTGCAGGTTGACCGATATGGACCAGGTAAACCTGGTGATCCCCCTTCTAGACGACGCCCCCCGAACATGGTATCTCGGGCAGCATTCCCACATCAAGAAGCAGGCAGCCAAGCATACTGGAGTTCCTGTTAACAATGGTAACCCGATGAGAACATGGAAAGAATTGTGAGAATGGCGTGAACGGAGTTTCAGTGGTGACTAAGTGTAACGAGACCGATCCCTTCTCGAGTGGCGAGACCTAGTGCTGAAGCCACATCACATCGATCAGTACCTGGACAAGATAATTGACTACTTGTATAAGCTTGGCTATACAGACCCTGTTCAGGTCGGACATAAGGTACAGTCGGGTATTAACCAGGAGGTTCAGAATGCATGGGCACTCAAGGAGCCCTATCCAACCAACTGGATTGACTAGCTTGACCTTCTTCAGAAGATTGGTTACACGCTGGAGGACAACATCCTGTTCAGCAACTGTGTTGTCCACCCGGTCCAAGGGTCACAGCCACCGGATAAGAAGGACGATAGGTCATTGACTTCCAGAAGGTTCAAAAAGAAGAATAAAGCTTTGGGCAGACAGAACCAGCAGTCTGCCAAATCTACTAACTTCTATGTGGGGAAACAGGCAAAGCCGGCAACTTCTGAGTATGCAATAGGACAAAAGGAAATCCAATCAACTTAGACCGAAGGTCGGCGAAAGCCCCAGCAGTACACAAAGTGTGGACAACCGGGTCACTTCTGGAGAAAGTGTACCGCAACGTCCTGGGTCATTAGTTTATCCGAACAGGCTCGTCGGTTGAAACGGTCAGCCCCAGTAAGTGAGCCCTCTGGTACAGGAAAGCGGCTGATGCACATCGCAGCGCCATCTGTGGCTTCCTCGTCAAAATTATTTGAAGTCCGACTGGCATCACCTCAGATTATGGAGGTTGATACTGATGGCTCAGAATAGGTAAGAACCTATCCTGCTTAAGGTATAACCTTACTAACCCGTATCCAGGGACCCATGAGTGATAAAGGGAAAGGAATCCCAGAAGTGGCTTCTGGGATGGGTAAGTACCCCTCTCCTGCATGAACGCCCCTGATACTGACTACACCCCGGGGTTGTGGGCAGATAGATGTTACGGGCCATTCCCACTGCACTGGGCTATCCCTCGTTTGTTGGGTTTCTGGTTATTTCTTTTGTTCTAGTTATACGTATTTCTTTCAGGATTTCCTTAGCTGAAGGGGCAAGTCATAGGACATTGTCTTGGTTGAGGTGGGGTGAGGTCTAACTAGAGGAGACGCTCGACATTGAGGAAGCAAGAATGCTTCCCTTGGAACTGGTCCGATAGTGGACCTCCACCCACCTCGTAGATAATTGTTATGTTTGGTATAAGCGGAATTGTTTCAAGCTGGACTTGATCAAATAAGTGGTGTTATTTCCAAGTTTACCTGAGGAGGGTTTAGTATCCAAAATTATGCTGCCGTGATAGTAAACACCCCAGCTATTGATAAAACGAATCCCAATCCCGCAAAGTTTAACAACCCATTGTGGCCGCTCTTGTGTCAAAAGACAAGAGATCAAAATTAGTAAGCCAAGATGACTAAGTCCCTAAGACAAGCGAAGAGGCAGAAGCATGACAACTTGCCTCGTCATACCAAATCTATCCACCTTCGGGTAAAGGCAGACTGAAAGATTGGAGCTAGATAGGTAAGCGCTGAAGCACTCCTGCTACTTGATAGTGGACCTACTGGGCCGGTGCTTAGTAGCCGATGGGTTGAGCAGACCCAGGCACCTTGCGTATGGCGAAAGGTACATGTGCCAATAAGCGACGCAAGCGGTAGTCACATTCCTGGGTCAGGTCTGCCCTACACCAAGTCATGGGAGATGAAAATAGGTGACCACCATGATGAGATGCACTTTGAGGTCGCAGATATGCTCGACACCATGGTGGATGGGTATCTACCTATGTCTTGGTTGCAAGACCATAACCGTGACATGGATTGGAAGACAGGATTACTAACCTGGCACTCAGATTTCTGCAAGGCTAACTGGTTAGCAGAGCAGGGGCGGTTAGTGTTCATGACTGATGAAGAGCTACCAGCCGAAGACCCTGGTAATGTGTAGCTATTGGGAATTGTACAATTCTCCATTGAGGAAAGTGCCAACATTATGATTGAGCTACTCCCTGAGTAAAAGGACTATGAGGACATCTTCAATCAAGAATGGATTGAGGCACTGCCAGAGCACACGAAGTATGACCATACAATCAAGTTGCAACCGGGAACTCAATCTCTGCTTAGGCCTATTTTTCCGTTATCGGAAAAGGAGCTTAAGGCACTGCAGCAATATCGCAATGAAACGCTGCGAACAGGAAAGCTATGGCGATCCAGTTCCTCAGCAGCAGCCCCTATCCTCTTCATGCCAAAACTATATGGTGCACTAAGATTGGTACTAGATTACCAAGGGCTGAACAAAATCACAGCTAAGAGTCAGTACCCTCCACCCTTGATGAAGGAACTGTGAGATAGGTTAGGAAAAGCCATTATGTTCCCTAAGTTGGACTTAAAGAATGGCTACTACCTTCTGAGGATGACAGAAGGCGAGGAATGGAAGACAGTCTTGTGGTGCAGATGTGGACTGTATGAATACACGGTCATGCCTTTTGGATTATGTAATGCCACGGCAACTTTCCGGAGCATGATAAAGGTGGTCTTCCAAGACCTCATAGATGCAGGAGTCATTGTGTATATGGATAATATCCTGATCTACTCTGAAACTATGGAAGAGCATGTCGCAATGGTGAGACGTGTGGCGGAGAAATTGCGGAAAGCCAGACTATATGTATGCCTGAAAAAGTCCGGTTTCCACCAGCGGGAGGTTGATTTCCACAGATACAAGATCTCCAATATGGGGATTTCTATATTGTTGGAGAAGGTGCAAAAAATCAGGGAGTCGGGGCCGCCCACATGGATCGTTGACGTTTAATGCTTTATGGGCTTTGCCAACTTCTATGGTGGGTTTGTAGAAGGTTTCAGCAAGATAGCGAAACCTCTCACAGACTTAACAAAGAGGGATGTCCGATGGGAATAGACAGTGGCGTGTGAGCAGGCCTTCCACTATTTGAAGCAGGCATTCACGTCCGAAACCTATCCTACCACAATTTGACGCAGAACGGCAAACCCGGGTGGAAACCGACCCACGTGACTGTGCATTAGGAGCCATTCTCCCCCAGTTCGGTGATGATGAGAGATGGTAACCAGTGGCCTACCATAGTCAGAGGTTTCACCCAGCGGAGGTTAATTATGATGTCCATGACAAGGAAGTGACTGCCATCATGGCGGCATTCAAGGAATAGGATTATCTGCTATGCTCCGTAATAGACTAATTAGTGAGCTATACAGATCATATGAATTTGGAGTACTTCAATAGTGCCAAGGTCCTCAACCGAAGGGAACACCGCTGGGCTGAGTTCGTGCAACAGTTTAACTTCCAGGTAGTTTACGGACAAGGACGCTTGAATGAGAAGGCAGATGCTTTGTCGTGTTGTAGAGACTACCGCCCTGAAGTGGGGAGTGATTTTCCGCCACAGTCGTTTTTTCATACTGCACAGTGCGTTTGGAGCCCGGAATGGGACATCTTACAACCACAGGTGTTGCAGGTGTGCCCAGGATTTCGGCTCCAGTCTTCCTTTTTGGATCAGCTGTGGGTAGCGATAAAGCAAGACCAGAAATACTGAGGAATCCTGAAGGCAATGGCTGCCAGTGACAAGGAGGTCAACTAACACTTCATAACAGAAAGGGACTTACTCATGTACAAGAACAGGTGGTCTGTTCCCAAGAGTGATAATCTGAAGTAGATAATTGTAGGGGCTGAACATGACTCCCGAGTAGAGGGACACTTCGGGACATACAAGACCATTAGCAGTGTTAGGGCGAATGTCTATGGGCATAAGATGGATGACCACATCACCGACTATGTGCGGACATGTGATGCACGCCAGAGAAATAAGTCCATCAGGCACAAGAGGTTCAGTGTGCTGGAACCTATTGATGTTGCTACGCGACCGTGGACAGCGATTTCGATGGACTACATTGTAGCACTGCCAGAGTACGAAGGAGATACCACGATCTGGGTCATAGTGGACAGATTCTCGAAAATGGCATATTTCATACCACTGAACACTGAGATACCAATCAAGGAGCTTTCCTTCATATACCTGAAGGAAGTTTGACACCTGCATAGACTCCCAGAGTCAACGATCTGCGACCAAGATAGCCGATTCACATCCCAGTTCTGGATGAGTCTGATGCACTTGCTGCCAGTGAAACTAAACGTCTCGACTGCATTCTACCCTGCGACTGATGGGCAAACCAAGAGGGTTAATTAGACACTGGAGCAGTACTTGCGTGGTTATTGTTCCTACTAATAGGATGATTGGGTTTCCCTACTACCTGTTGCGGAGTATGCGTACAACACATCGACATCAGAATCCACCAGGTTGTCATCATTTGAGATCAATTATGGGTTTAGCCCATGGACACAGTAGTACGGTGTTGTGTCTGATAATCAAGGAATGCATCCTAGCAGTGAGCTCTTGGTTAAGGAATAGGAATCAACCTGGCAAGAGATTCGAGAAACGATTCAGTGGGCACAGGAAAGGCAAGGGAAATGGCATGATCAGAAACGGTTGCCAGCACCAGACTGTGTTACCTTGGAGGATGTAGCAGCTGGCCGGGCAAAGAAAGCGGACTGTGAGATGTTAATCGGAAAGAACATCTGCGCAAAACATCCAATAGAGAAGTGGCACCACCATATATTTCGTCCTTTTGTCGTCCAACAGAGGGCGGGTACCTGAGCTTATGAACTGTAGCTGTCCACCAGATAGGGCATCCAGCCAGTTTTCAATGTCACATTGCTCAAACCATATCGCGAGGATCCAGGATCGGGTAGGATCGAAGAGGTCGCCACCCCGAAACTGGTGGACAATGAGCCGAGTTATGTTATCGAAGCTCTTGTGGACAGTCGATGGTACGGTGGAGCAAAGGTAAAGTTTCCATCGCACTTTGTTCAGTACCTGGTTTCATGGAAAGGCTAGTGGGCCGAGGGGAATTCATGGGAGCCCTATGAGATGCTAGAAGGGACAGGCTCACAGGCCATTCAGGATTTCTACTACAGATATCCGTCCAAGCCCAGGGCTCATAGGGTCTTGGGGGAATCGAGTCGTGAAAATAAAAGACGATTCTAATGGTCTGGGACAGACCGTAGAGAAGAGGGGAGTGGTGTAACGACCCAGCATACATGGGCTATAGCAGTCAGAACCTTCACCCATACAGGTAGCCAGGAGGTGATCTGGTAGGAACTGACAGGCAAGTAAGTACTTGACCTACACAGACCCGATGGCTGGGGCTCCGTGATGAACAGAGTTAGCTGACCAGCTACTTAGGTACCAGAGTACACCAGGGAAGTGGTGTCAGCGTACTTAGGGACCTCAAAAGGGGTGGTTACTCAGCTAGTCTGGGTAACTGGAGAAAGGTTGGAAATGTCTATCTCCAGCAATGGGATAGACAGTGTAACAGGGAAAGGTTCTCTTATCCCCCCGACAAGGTTACCCTTCCTTTCAACACGAAGTGCCTCGGGGGTTCAGGAAAAATGACTGGAATATTTGTCACACGAAGCCATGCATAATACAGGAATCTCGGGTTCTGGGAGATGCTATTGGGTGAGCTACACAGCTCTGAAGAAGATGCAAAGTAGAGACGTTTTTCCTATCATACCCCTGCGGCCCCGCCTTGAGGCCCGGACATCATGGGCAAAATCTTGCGTGGTTGTGTGCAGTCTGGCAAAGAATAATCTGGGGTGACCTGCTTCCCACACCGTATACGTCGCTGCCGTCCCGTTGACCATAACCTGTTTGCAGGGTATAAAAGGGGGCATAGGGTGGAAGGTGGAGTACCTCCTCCACGTTGTTGGGAGTAAAACAGACTTAAACTGGCTGAGTTAACGGGTGTTAACTGTTGCGGTCCCGAAGGTAGCCCTCAGTGGTGCTGGGGCTGCGGGGCGAGTTTTACGCCTACCAAGCCCAAAGGTGTCCCCAACGCCATAGGCTCAGAAAGGGAGGTGTAGAGACACTGAAAGCATGATTTCTACCACAGGTGAGGTGGATCTGAGGTAGGGGTCATGGGTAGCACCCATTAGACCTATCCTGTTTCACCGTATCATCCGGAAGTCACCGGAAGCCCGAGAACCGTAAATAGTAGACCGATAGACAGCTCAAAGTAGCTTCCAGGGCCAAGTAGAGATCAATGCATCTGGGAAGTGTGTCATAGATAGTCTAGTTCATGCGGCGTCTTGACTGTTAGCTACTGGCAAGATCCTGGTATGCAGAAGTTTTCACTCTAGCGGGCTAAATGGAAATGCACCGCAGGAATGATAACCGCATAAGGTGAATGCCAACTAGAGTTTGTCGACACATCCATGGCCAAAGGGTGTGCCAGGAGACATGTCGGACCACCCTCACCGGAGAAGGGTGTGCTCAAATAGCTGGAGAAAACTGATAGGCAGGTTTCTGGCATACGATAAAACTACCAAAAAGTCTATCCCAGAACTCCCTTACTCCAACAATCAATCCTCTCGAGACCTTAATTGAGTGAGGCATCAGGCTTAATGAGATTAACTTTTACTGCTTACTTTACTCATATATTTGGGTGAACCTTTGGCGATAAGTTTGAAGTTGTTCGGTGCCGTCGCAAACTTGGGATCCATCTTCCTAGTGGTACCCCCTTTATAAAATGCGTGGAGACCGGTGATCATACCCCCTCCAGTGTGTGAAGAATTCAGAGTCAAGTGCGGTGCAGGTTTTCAGGTTCTATGAAGTTCAAACCAGCAGGGTAGGAGGAAATAAGATAGCCTGTGAACACCCAGATACGGAACCTAAATATCCAGGTGCCTCCCATGCTTTTACAGAATCATCAGCAACAGAGAAGTGAACTTATCAATACACTTATTACACAATACAATTCTTACCTTACATCGATTACGAAATCTCAATTCAATCTTCATAGCAATCACTGCATCACATATTGGTCCTTAGTCCAGACTGACTGGTTCTTAGAGTTGGCTACCACTGAACACCCAGGCTCCAATATACACAGTAATGCTTGACAAGGTGCTGTGGTACTTGGCTACATTCATGAGCCATGTCAGTGTACTTAGGGACCTCTGAAGGGGCAGCTACTCCACTAGGCCAGGTAACTGCACCAAGGTTAAAAGTATCTATCCCTGGCGATGGGATAAACAGGGTAAGCGGGTAAAGGTACACTGTCCACCGGATATTATTACCCTACTCCCAGGATCAGGTTACCCTACCATGGGGTTCGAGTTACCCTGTCTAAAGTATGTGATTACCCTAGCTTCCAACAGGAGGACCCTTAAGGAGTTCGGGAAAAATGACGGGAATGTTTGTTACATAAAGCCACGCATAAAACTAGAATCCTGGGTTCTAGCAGATGACATTGGATAAGCTACACAGCTATGAAGATGCTGTAAATTGGAGACATTATTCCTGTCATGCCCCTCCGGGCCCAACTGGAGGGCCAGCTGTCATTGTCAAATGATGGTGTAGTTGTGTGAAGGCTAGCAAAAGGGAATCTTTGTAGACCTGCTTCCAACACCGTATCCGTTGCTGCCGTCCAGTTGACCATAAGCTGTTCACCGAATATACATGAGTGCATGGGCTGGAAGGTGGAGTACCTCCTCCAAGCTGTCCAGAGTGAAACAGACTAAAAGGGGCGGAGTTAATGGGAGTTAACCGTGAGGGTCCCAAAGGTAGTCCTGGCTAGTTCTGGGGCAACGGGGAAAGTTTTACACATATCAAGCCTGCACGTGTCTCCAACGCTATAGGCTCTGCAAGCGAAGTGCTGAGACACTAAATACATGATTCCTACTACAGGTGAGATAGATCTGGGATAGTGGTCACAGGTAGAACCCATTGAATCATGAGCAGACTACCATATCCTGCGAAAGACACCAGAAGCCCAAGAATCATAAATTGAAGATGGATAAACTGCTCGCAGTAGCCCGCGGGGTCACATAGAGACCAGTGCATATGGGAAGGTTATCGTAGATAGTCTAGCTCACCGGGTGTCTTGACTATTAGCCACTGGTAAGGTACTGATATGATGAGATTTTGTCTCTGGTGGGCAAAATAGAAATATGCCGCAGAAACGATAATCATATGAGGTGAACACTGACTAAAGTGTGTCGATACATGTATGCCTGAATGGGGTGCCAGGAGACCTGTCGGACCACCCTCAGCAGAGAAGGGTGTCTTCCAATAGTTGAAGTAAAGTGATTGGAGAGTTTCTGGCATAAGATAAAATTACAGGTAAGTCTCTGTGCAAACTCTCCTACTCCAACAATCAATCCTCTTGTGACCTTAATTGAGTGAAGCGTCAGGCTTACTGATATTAAGTTTTACCATTTACTTTACTTTTACATTTGTGTGAACCTTTGGCGATAGGTTTGAAGTAGTTCGGTGCAGTCGCAACCTGGGACTCTATCTCCTAGGGGTACCCCTGTTATATTTTCCACAAGCTCCAAGGTAGCGATATCCTGGACCCTACTAGACTCTAGATCCTCGCGATATGACTGCGGAAATGTGACATTACACACTGGACAGATGCTTGAGCTTTCAGGTAATTGGAGCTCATGTGCTCGGGTACCTACCTAACATTGGATCGCAAAGGGGCCAACCATCCTGTGCTCCTGCCTTCTCATTGAAGGCTTGGTGCAGATGTTCTTCCCATTCAACATGACGCAGTCTACCTTCTTAGCCTGCCCAGTGGCCACACCCTCTAAGGTAACATGGTCCAGCAATGACAACCCTTTCTGGTCATGCCATTGCCCTTGCCTTTTCCATACCCGTTGAGTCTTTTATCAAACCTTATGCCAGCTTCCTTTCCTCTCCTTAACCCAGAGCCCACTGATAGGGTGTATCCCCTGATTCTAAGACACCATACCTAACCACTTCGTCCATGGATTGATCTCGTAGTTGATCACAAACAGGGACAACCTCCTCGGTTCTGATGTCGAGGTATTGTACGCGTACTCCGCAAGTGATAGCAGAGAAACCCAATAATCCTGCTAGTAGGAACCGTAACTACATAAGTACTGCTCCAGTTTCTGATTAACTCGTTCAGTCTGCCCATCGGTCTTAAGATAGAATGTAGTCGAATGCTTCAGTTTCACCTACAGCAAATGCATCGGACTTATCCAGAACTTGGATGTGAATCGGCCATCTCAGTCTATAATGATTGACTCTGGAAGTGCCTAAAGCTGATCAACCTCCTTCAGACATGTCTACGCAAGCTCCTTGACCATCATGTTGGTGGTCTGGGGTATGAAATATACCAATTTTGCGAATTTGTCCAGGATCACCCAGATCTTGGTATACACTTCAGACTCTGCCTGTGCCACAATAAAGTCTATTGAGGTCACTGTCCCAGGCCGCACAGAAATGTTACTAGGTTGCTGTACACCAAACTTCTTGTCCCTGATGGACTTGTTTCTTTGACATACATCCCTGGTTCGCATGTAGTCCATGATATGCTCATCCATCTTAGGCCAGTAGAAGCTGGCTCTAATACTACCAACGTTCTTGTAGATCTCCAAGTGTCCTGCAATACAGGTCTCATATTCAGCTTCCCTGATTTTCTTATTCAGATTCTAACCCTTGGTGACATAGCACTTGGTCTTGTGCTGCAGTAGGCTCTTTTGTGTCATGAAATGTCCCTTGACCTCCTTGTCACCAGCAGTTGTTGCCTTCAAGATTCTTAAGTATTCCTGAACCTGCTTTATCGCTATGCACAGTTGATCCTAAAAGGAAGACTGTAGCCGCAGGTCATGGCCCACTTGCAATACATGTTGTTGTAAGATATCATGTTTACGGCTTACAACCCACAGCCTGCGGTGAAAAAATGACTGTAGCAGAAAGTCACTCCCTCCTTCGGGGCGGTAGTTCCTATGCCATGACCAAGCATGGGCCTTCTCATTCAACCGCCATTCTCCGTAAACAACCTTGTAGTTAAACACTTGCAGGAACTCAGGCCTGCAGTATTGCCTACAGTTGGTGACCTTAGTGCTATTAAAGTACTCCTAATTCTTGTGATCTATATAGATTACCAATTGGTCTATTACTAAGCGTAGTAGATGGTCCCATTCCTTGAATGCCACTAGGATAGCAGTTATCTCCTTGTTATGGGCATTATAATTAATCTCAGCTGGGCTACACCTCTAGCTATGATAGGCCACCAGATGCCACCACTCATCCTCACAGAACTCTGCCAGGACAGCTCCTAATGCAAAGCCACTGGTGTCGGTTTCCAGACCAGTTGGCCATTCGGAATCAAAATGTGCTAGGACAGGTTTGGACATAAACACTTTCTTCAAATAATTGACGGCCTGCTTACAAGCAGGGCTCCACTCCCATCTGCCATCCTTTATTATTATGTCTGTCACAGGCTTCACTATCTTGCTAAACCCCTCCATGAACTACTGATAGAAGTTGCCCAAGCCTATAAAGCTTTCAACATCGATGACACATGCTAGAGCTGCCCAATTGCCAATTGTTTACACCTTCTCCCCCAGCAGAGAGATCTCCATATCCGAGACCTTGTATCCTAGGAATTCAGCTTCCAGTTTGTGGAAACTGGACTTCTTTATGCTCATGCACACCCTTGCTTTCCACAATTTTTCCATCACATGCCTCACAAGTATCAAATATTCTTCCATGGACTTGGAGTGGATCATGATGTCGTCAAGGTATGCAATAACTCCTACATCCAAGAGGTCATAAAAGATCTCATTTATCAGGTTCTGGAAAGTTGCCAGAGTATTATATAATCCAAATGGCAGGCCTATATATTGGTACAGTCCATATCCGCACTGGAAGACAATCTTCTATTCCTCACCATCTGCTATCCTCAGAAGGTAGTAACTGGTTTTCTCATCCTACTTAGTAAACACAGCGGTTTTTTCTCCTGTATCTCGGAGTTCATTTATCAACAGTGGGGGGTATTTACTCTTAACTGTGATCTTGTTAAGCCCTCTGTAACCGGTATGGGTACTAGATTGTTTTATGTTTGGTATCAGTGTATCATTTGATACTGGTATTGTTTTATGTACTATCGGTTGATACACATATTGTTTTGTATTTGGTTTCACAGTATCAATTGATACATGTATTGTTTCGTGTGGTACCGGTTGATACACACCTTGTTTTATGTTTGGTTTCACAGTATCGTTTGATACTTGTATTATTTTGTGTCCTCTCAGTTGATACACAAATTGTTTTATGTTTGGGTTTATGGTATTGTTTGATGCTTGTATTGTTTCGTGTGGTATCGGTTGATACACACAATGTTTTGGAATATCGCTCATACTGGAGATAAGCAATATGCTGTATTTAAAGACCACTGATTCCTGCGATTGAAAGAGCAGACGTCGACAGACAGTATTCTTAATATACTTGGTTGAACATTTACTGCTTTGATCTCCTATTAAACTCTGTTCAAAGACTCCTTTAGTAAGCAGTGCTGGCTTCTTGTTGATCAAGAAGCCATCTGCTCCTATCGTACCACTACATGACTAGGGCCTGGCCCAAAGACACTACATTTTTTTAACCTCGGCAAGTGGTTAACAAGCCTGCCCGGACCAGGTCCGATCGCCCTTCTAAAGTTCAACAAACAAGCAGCTGGCACTGGGGAGGGGCAGATCCATGGAAGGTTCGGCTCCGCCAACGCGACACTATTGAGGCACTAGAGACTCAAACTGGGAAGTAGGTCCCATGAGAAGGCCTTGCCCAAAGAAGGCAATCCAAGAAACCAATAGGGCCAAAGAGCGATTTCTCAATTGACGAAGCAGAAAGACAATTAGCGCGAGACTTGGCTAGGCGGACCTTTAGCAATTTCAACTGACAAGTTAGCAAAGGCAACAGCCAGCCTTCCTGGGCTCTTTCCCCCCAGCCCCAGCAGAGGAACGGTGTCGGCAGAACAACCAAAGAAAGCCAGGCAACCTGTCGGCTCACTAAAGAAGGAAGACGACGATGAAGAAATATCAAATCACTCGGTAGTACAAGAACGGCCAGACGAGCCACTCAGCAACCAATCAGAAAGCTCGCCAGACAACAGCTCCAGCAATGCTGAGTCCAAAAACAATATGTCCCCAGGGGAATCCGCCGTGCCGCCCAGCCCATGGGCCGGGTGAACAGGACCGAAAATCAAACCCCCTCCGGCGCCCTCGTTCCCGCGTGAAAAGGAAGATCTAAAACCTAAAGCGTTTAATCAATGGTAACAACCACTTCTCAATACCTTGCCCCGCCTAGCATGGGATAGGCCAAAGATGGAAGCGGAGCGTACTTAGGCAGTTTCAGTACCGGAAAGGCAGAGGAAGTATACCACCAAGCAATGAACCATTACAACAGTAGGGAAAAAATCTGAGGAACGACCGCGACAAAATACCTGTGAGAGAGATTCCAACTCTGGCAAAACAGCGAAGAACTATATAAAAAGTTCCAGGATATCCAGCAAATATGAAACGGGAAAACAGAAAGAATAACCATAGTGGCGACAGATCTGCTATGTAGCATGGACTATTGCCTACTGGGACGGTATCTCAGTACATGCTGCGACAAAGACTGTATGAAGCAATGCGTCCCAGACTATGCCAGGAGGTAGAACCCATGGAAGAAGATGGGGACTCCTTTCACAAGAAAGTCAAACAGGCTGAACGCAAGAACACTATCCTGTATGAAACGGGAGTTTAGCGAGCCCACATACCGCAGCAGAAGAACAGTAAAGGATCATCATTATGAGAAACTACAAGGAAGGATAAACTATACCGCAAAGGTGCGAAAGACAAGAAGGGTAAGAATGAGAGAGGAGGCGATGAAGGCACATATTTCAGAAGCGAGAAAAAGGGGCACCATCCAAGGACTACTATGCCAAAAAGGGAGCACAGCGAAGCGAGAGTCTAGCATGAACTACATGGAAGGAACTCAATACGACGAAGTGCAAATTAATTCCGTGGAATTGGAAAACCTCCTAACCCAACAAGCACTAACAAGGGGGGCCCGTGATGTACTAGAAGGAACGATCTGCATAGAGGGCCATCCAGCAAAGGTACAGTTCACTACAGGAACAATCGGTTGTGACATTATGAGCACTACCTTTATCTCGACCCACAGGATACGAACAGAACCCCTGCCCCAACCAACCATAGTCGATATGGCAATTAAAGGTTCCTGCTCTTCAAGCCACTAGAAATGTGGGCTGACCATAGGATTTAGGAAAGAGAAATGGAAAAAGCAGGAGATGTTGGTAGCAAACTTGGCAAAGTACAATGCCCAGATTGGAATGCCATTCCTGAAAAGAGAGAATGCCCTTATCAGATGTGAGGATGCAGCAATGAATTTTCCCGATGACAAACTGCTAGTACTATGCAAACCAACAAGTGGGGAAGTTCAAGCCACAGTAAGAGATGCAACTTCATCAACAGTGTTGGAAGAATACAAGGATGTATTCCCAGACAGGTTCCCTGAAACGCTACCCCCTATACGTAAGATTGATTATCATATTCGGCAGAAAGACCCAACAGATCTAAAAAACCAACCGACATACTCAACTCCCGCAGCATACAAGGGGAAACTCATGAACTGGGTAAATGAGAAATTACAAGCTGGAGTAATGGTGCGACAGCAGGTTCGCGGAGCTGCACCTATATTCATACAACCTAAGTCAAATGGAAGGATCCTCCCCCTGGTAGACCTGAAAGTAAGAAACAACAACACGATGATGGATAGTGCATTGATCCCCAACCAACAGCGGATCCTTAACCGCATTGGACAGGCAAAATTCAGGAGTATGATTGACCTGAGAGATGAATACTTCCAAACACGAGTGGACAAGGACAGTGTCAAGTTCAACTCATTCAAAACGCCATTCAGAGGATTTTTCAGCAAAGTAATGCTGCAAGAAAACATGAATGCACCAGCAACATTTATGCGAATGATGGAAGATCTCTTAAGCAAATTCTTACACCATTTTGTATGGGTATACATTGATGATATTCTCATATTCTTGGATACACCGGAAGAGCATGAAAGGCATATACAGCAGGTATGTGACGGGCTCAGAAAGGCAAAATTCTATGCAAGTAAACGGAAGTCAGTACGATTTGCAGACAGGCTAGAAGTACTAGGACACATAGTGGATAGTAAAGGAATCCATGCATCCTCCCAGAAAATATCGTCTATCACAGGTTGGGAAACGCCCCCGGACAAAAAGGAATTGCAACTCTTCCTAATAATCATAAACTATGTGGCCCAGTTTATCCCATATCATTCGACCAGGACAGCACTATTAACGGACTTGGTGGGGAATGCCGAATTCATATGGACCACTACCCATCAGACCGTATTTGAAATGGTAAAAATGCGAATTATCCATCACTAAGTCATGCGGCCAATCGATATAAGAAGCAAGGAACCAATTTGGCTAGTAACAGACGCCTCTGATTTAGGGATAGGGGCATGGGGAGGACAAGGATCCGCCTATATGATGGCTCGACCAGCCGCATTACACACCAGGAAATTCACCAACGCACAAATGAATTATGGAACAAGCGATAAAGAGGTCATAGCAATAGTGGGAGTGCTTTATCAGTTCTACAATGTACTAATGGGAAATTCATTTACAATGGTTACAGACCACCAACTCCTGACACACCTTTCAATGGCAAATACCCCAAGCAGAGAGCAAGTTGGATGGCTCAGTGCCTTAGGAATGAGCGACAGGAAGATAGTCTACACACTAGGAAGTACGAACTATTTAGTTGAGGCCGTTTCCTTGATATACGAGGGTGGATCAGACGTAAATATACTCTATATCTATGAGCATACAAAGGAAGCAAATGACATCTCAGATAATACAGTCTACGAACAAGAATCAAACACGATGGAACCTGAAGAAGGTATCTCCCCTACCTGCCCTCCTTACTCATACACTGAGTACCCTAATGAGGCCCCTAGACTGCCTGCAAGCCCCTGCTCAATTACTGCCAGAAATGATTGGGGCGATGAGTGTACCATGCGAAGAACGCCACCGGAAGAACTCCAACATAGCACGTTGCTCTGCTCGCACTGTTACATGGATCATTGCCCATATTATCAAACTGAGATCAAATTCACAAACAACCATCCTAGACGGCACAGAAACAAAACTCCTCACCCTTATAGTGACGGACCAAGCCCCCCAAGTACAGAAATTGACTCAAGTCCTCCGGAGTCCGCTGAAATCACTGACTGGGAATAGCAACAAACAATCGGCGGAAGACCAAATAGCACTCGGGAATTGCCATCCACCCTTGCCATGCGGGTGCCCAGATCTTATAAAGTCTCGACATTGCTAAACCCGGAAGCTCAGGCTTTCCCAATGCCAGAACCAGATAGTCTACCACCTGTCGCATAGGCGGAACAGATAGAGGACATTACCTATGAGATAATAGTGGGATTCCGAATCCCAGGACCAGATAGCCCACCACCTATTAGACAAGCAGAACAATTAGAAAGCCCCAGAAATGAAACCATGGTTTCAGTGATACCCCCAACGTTGAGTGAATATCAACGGGGACTTTACAATGTCTTGGGAGACAGCGAGGAGAATGACCAACCTGAGACCACTACAGGAAGCGAGATAGAAGACTAGCGCAGTACCTTACAAACAATTAATGAAATCAGCAGGGTCTTCCGAGCACATATGGTTGCAGCCTGCCGGAGAGAACCAATATGAAAAAAAGTCAATGACAGTATGGACTCCACAGGAGATTTATCCTCCTACAAGGTTGCAAATAGAATGCTATACCTAAAAACCGGATACAGGGAACACTAGCAGTATATTTCAAAAGGCCGCGTAAACGGAAATACGATATTAAGGGAGTACGTCATTAGCCAAATCCACAACAAAGGCTACCACAGTTCCGAACCCAACTTGCGGTACGCTACCAAGTACCTATTTTGGCCTGAGTTGCGGCAGGCCTACAGAGCGTGTGTGGCCCAACACCACATCTGCCAGATAAACAAAGAACCCACAAAGTTACCAGAAGGAAAGGCTCGGACAATTGTCCTACCATTAGAAACTTTCGAATCGATAGCTATTAACTTTGAGGGACCCTTCCATAACTCATAGGGATATGACACAATCCTGGTTGCGATGGATAGGTTTTTTGGATTCACATGACTCATACCTACAACTAAGCATGTGAGGGCAACAACAACTGGGGAACTTCGACGCAACAAAATGTTTACACCCCATGGCTACCCAACATCTCTGGTAAGCGATGCTGACCCATGATTTGAGTCACATGTGGGGAGACAGCAGTGTCGATCACTGGGCCTTGAGCATGTCAAGGTGGCAGCAGGCCACCATGAAAAGAATAGACAAGTCGAAAGGAAAATTCGAGAATTCAAAACAGCTCTTCAAGATCTGATCAATAGAAGACAAAACAATCGGTTTGATACCGTACCAGAAACGGCAGCATACCTAAATGCAGGATGTTCAGAAACTATCAGTATGTCAACCTATAACAGTGTTTTTGGAAAAAACTACCCACTACTCGCACTAGCAAATATCAAGGACTCCGCAGAACCGGCTGCTGACGAATTGTGGAATGGGCACCAAGCAATGTGGAACACGGCCTTCAATAGTATCAAATTGCGGTGATTTAGGAGCAGGAGAACAGCAGCAAAGCGGTACAGACACCAGACCCCGATAGGGAAAGGTAACATGTCATTGCTTTACCGAATCCTTTTGCAACAGAATCAGGATGAAGCAAGAAACTGCAACCATGCTGGCAAGGACCATTCAAGATAATTGAATATGGTGAACATGTGCAATAGTACACGGTAGCAATGGACGGCAGAATGTACTGAAACCGACAAGCGACATTCCACGCATCTACTGTGAAGTGATATCTCCTTGACCACGGTACCGCCTTCCCCTGAAGAAGCCACGCAAAGCCGCCTGCAATCATGTTTAAGGAAGAATCAGAATGTGAGGTGGAGGTTATACGGTATCACAGGAAGGGCTATGACCCCCACCAGTTGCTGGTAAAATAGACGGGATATCTGGAAACAGAAAACAGCTGTGAACTCCTCGAAGGGTTAGAAAATGTAATAGAACTGGTAAACCAATAGTGGGAGGACAACAAACCGGAAAACGAGCTACCCCCTACAATAAACCATGTAGCGGTGGCATGGAGCACAACCCTGCTGGAAATACAACACCTCCGCCCAGACAGAGATGAAAAGGTACAAGATGGATTTTCGTCCAGCCATTTTGAAACTGATTTTGAAAGCAGCGAAGATGTGAATCGGGTCGTGAAAGATGAAGCAACATACCTAACTGGGCTACGCAATGCCGAGTACTGGGAATAAAAAGGAAAGAAACAGACCCTCCAACAGCCTTACGATATCAAACCATGAGCAAGTACCGTGGAGAATACGGCATCAGCTAATAGGACTATTGGTGAACTATAGTATCTCTTGACGATACCTTACACATCAACTATTCCTACATATTTGCAACAAATGCCTAGAAATAACAACTGAATCAATGGGACGGATGTGGGGCGAAACAATGTCTGATAAGTTCCGCTTTGGAAGTGGATGTTACCTGAGCACAGAAAAACATAAGATATGCATGGAGACGGAAGAAACCGAAATTAAGTACCACCCATCTTTCCCTGAACACTTAAGCGAGGTCAATACCTAAGCAAGGTCAGCACCAAGACATAAATACCACCCACTATCCCTTAAACTCCTCCGATGAGAAAAAACCACACTACCAGACCTCTGAACCGAAAGAAAAACCTTTGCCCTCGTACAAACCTCTACCTGTTTACAAAACTAAGAAATGTCGACCTGGGAGGAAATAAGTATCAAGGGATGAGAGATTATTGTTGATGAACTGCTGGGCTGTGGAACCATTCCACTGGAGGCATACTGGAAAACATTCTGCGTCAACTACTGCAACGATTGCGGACGGATCGATATCGAAATGGTGGACTAGCAGGACCAGACAGTCCAAAATTATATCGACCTACTGCACTTCAAGGAATCAGGTTGCGTTGTGCACGTAGCACCCTGCCCTGAGTGTTGGGAGAAATGGCTGGAAGAGGCAAAAGGGATGTTGCAGGACAACATGAGATTGTTGCAGGATAGCGATCATGATGAGGATGGGTCCTATGAGGACCTTCAGGAGAATGCCTGACTTACTGACTATTAGGATTTCATTAGGTTATTTTATTTGGTAAAATTGTGATTTTATTTTGGGAGTGTAGCGGTCCCGGTACTGGGTTGTTTTATGTTTCATGTTACAGTATCGTTTGATACTTGTATTGTTTTGTGTACTATCGGTTGATACACACCTTGTTTTATGTTCGGTTTCACAGTATCATTTGATACATGTATTGTTTCATGTGCTATCGGTTCATACACGAATTGTTTTATGTATTGTTTTATAGTATCGTTTGATAACTGTATTCTTTTGTGTGCTACCGGTTGATAGACACATTGTTTTATGTTTGCTTTTACAGTATTGTTTGATGTGTGTATTGTTTCATATACTATCGGTGGATACACAGATTGTTTTGGAATGTCGCTCATACTGGAGATAAGCAATATGCTGTATTTAAAGACCGCTGATTCCCGCAGTGGAAACAGCAGACTTCGACTGACAGTATTCTTAATATACTTGGTTGAATGGTTACTTCTTTGATCTCCTATTACACCCTGTTCGAAGACTCCTTTAGTAAGCAGTGCACACTTCTTGTTGATCAAGAAGCCATCTACTCCTGTCGCACCACTACGCGACTAGGGCCTGGCCCGAACACGTTACACCCTCAGTAGTCAATTACCACCATTAATATGTTATCACACTCTGGTACAAAGAGGGTAGGGGCTGCTGCGGAGGACCTCGAATACTGTAGCTTCCAAGTTTATAGCACCTCGTTGAGATATTCGCACAGTACCTTAAGCTCATTTTCTGATAACTGATAAAAAGGCCCTAACAGAGTTTGAGTTCCAGGCTGCAGCTCGATTGTATGGTCATATTTCAAGTACCCCAGTAGACTCTTACTCTGTTCTTAACTAAAGATGTTCCTGTAGTCTTTATACTCGCTGAGTAACTTGACTGTAATATCTACACCTTCCTTCCCTAACAATTGTACAATTCCCAACAGCTATGCATTACTACTATCTTCAGCTATCAACTCTTCAGTTACCATGAATACTAACTACCTCTACTCTGCTAGGCAATTAGCCTTGCAGAAATCTGAGCGCCAGGTTAGTGATCCTGTTTTCCAGTCTATGTCAAGGTTGTGGCCCTCTAGCCAGGACATAGTTGTGTACCCATTGACCTTTGTGTCATGCATATCGGCGACCTCAAAGCACATCTCATTCTAGTGGTTCCCTATCCTCATATCCAATGACTTGGTACAGTGCAGGCCTGCCCCAAGAATATGATTACCACTTGTAACACTTATCTGCAGGTGCATTTTTAGCTACATACAAGGTGCTTGAGTCTGTTTCATGGATCAGTTACTAAGTACTGGCCTAGTAGCTCAACTATGAAGTAGTAGGAGCACTTCTACACTTATCTGCCTAGCTCTGATCTTCTAGTCTAACTTCACTCATAGGTGAATAGACTTGATATGATAATGTAGGTTGTCCTGTTTCTGCCTCTTCACTTCTCTTAGGGACTTAGTCATCTTGGCTCAATAATTTTGGTCTCTTACCTTTCAATACAAGACTGGCCACAACAGGTCTATAAACCTTTAAGGGATTGCAATTCACTCCATCACAATTGCTAGAGTGCTTAATATCCTGCCAACATGACTTTGAATACTAAACCCTCCTCAGGTAAACTTGGAAATAATGCTGTTTTGTTTGATCAAGTCATACTGGACACAATTCCTCTTGTACTAAAGATAACAAATTTTCCGAGGTTGGTAGAGGTCTATCGCTGGACCAGTTCTAAGCAAAGCATCATACTGTTTTCCACACATTAACCATCTCTTCTAGCAAGATCTCACCCACTCTCACCTGAAACAATATTCTAACCTCCCTATCCAGCCAATAAAATCCTGAAAGAAATACTTATAACTAGAACAAAGAATATAACCAGAAACTCAACAAAGGAAAGATAAACCAGTCCACTGCACACGGCCCACAACATCTATCTGCCAACACCCCTTGGGTGTAGTCTGTGCCATGGTTGTTCATGTAGTGGAGAGGTACTTATCCATCCCAGAATGGCTGCTGGGGTTCTGGCCATTCATCTCTCATAGGTCTATGGATAAGTGTCAGCAAGGTTATACCTTACACAGAATAGGTTCTCACCCATTCTGAACCATTGGTATCAACCTCCATGATCTAAGCTGATGGCTGTCGGACTTCAGGTATCATTGATGTGTAAGCAGGATGTGGTACTTCAATAGGCTTTCACCACTTGTTTGTACCCGAATACTCACTTACCGAGACTGACCGTTTCAACCCACAAGACTCCTGGGACAAACCAACAACCAGGGACACCGTGGTGCACCTTCCCAAGTAGTACCCAGTTTGTCTGAACTTTGTACACTCGTTGTACTTTCTCTGACACTTGGTCAAAGTTGATAGGATTTTCTTATGCATTATTGTATACATAGAAGTTGCCAGCTTTACCTGTTTTGCTGCATTAAAATTAGTAGGTTTGGCAGAGATATGGTTCTGTCTGCCTGAATCTTGCTGCTTCTTTTTGAACCTTTCTGCAGTCAATGACCTGTCTTGCGTCTTGTCTGTTGGCTGAGACTATTGAACAGGTTGGACAACGCAGTTACTAAACTGGTTGTTGTTCTCCCATGCATGTCCAACCTTCCCGAAAAGATCAAAGTACTCATACAAGTAGGTTGGATTGCACAGCTTGAGTTCCGACCTGTTCCAAGCCTCTTGTGTAATACCTGACCATACCTTATTGTGTACTTCCACTGAATCTGTACAGCTAAGCTTATACAAGTAGTCAATTATCTTATCTAGGTACTCATCAAGGTGATGTAGCTTTGTCGCCAGGTCTCGCCACTCGAGAAGGGATCAGTCTGGTTCAAGTTGGTTGCTGCGGAAACTCTGTTCCAGGTGTTCTCGAAGTCCTTTCCATGTCCACAAGCAATTGCGGTCATTTACGGCAATACCAGTATACTTGGCTGCTTCCTGGTTAATGTGCCCTTGTAATCTTGGATGCCAGGTACGAGCAGAGGCTTCAAGAAGGGGGATCGCCAAGTTTGTAATGTGTTCAGGCCAGGCCCTGGTCATGTAGCGGTCCAATAGGAGCGAATGGCTTCTTGATCAACGAGAAGCGAGCACTGCTTACTAAAGGAGCCTTCGAACATGGTGTAATAGCGGATCAAAGAAGTAACCGTTCAACTAAGTACATTAAGAATAGTGTCTGTCGAAGTCTGCTGTTTCCATTGCAGGAATTGGCAGTCTTTAAATACTGCATATTGTATATCTCCACTATGAGCAATATTCCAAAACATTGCATGTTTCAACCGACAGCACACGAAATAATACAAGTATCAAACAATACTGTGAAACCAACATAAACTAACTTGGTACCTGTACCGGTTACACTCCCAAAATCCAATAACAATTTCACCAAATAAAATAACCTAATGAAATCCTAATAGTTGGTAAACTCGCTATTCTCCTGAAGGTCCCCATAGGACCTATTCTCATCATTGTCGCTATCCTGCAACAATCTGATGTTGTACAGCAACATCCATTCTGCCCCTTCCAGCCATTTCTCCAAACACTCCTGGCAGGGTTCTTCACGCACAAAGCAACCTGAGTGCTGGTAGTGCGGTGGGTCGCTGTAATTTTGGATCGTCCAGTCCTGCCATGCCGCAATTTCGATATCAATCCGTCTGCAATCGTCGCAGTAGTCAACGTAAAATACCTTCCAGTATGCCTCCAGTGGAATGGTTCCACTGCCCAGTAGTTTGTCAACAATAATGTGTCGTCCCTTGACACTTATTTCCTCGTAGGTCGACCTTTCTTAGTTTAGTGAGGGGGTCAAGGCTTGCAAAAGGGTAAAGGTTTTTCTTTCCGTTTGGAGGTCTGGTAGTGTGTTTTTTTTTTCTTCAGAGGAGTTTGAGGGATGGTGGGTGGTATTTATGTCTCCGTGTTGACCTGGCCCAGGTGTCGACCTCGCTTAAGTGTTCAGGGGAAGGTGGGTGGTAGTTGATTTCAGTTTCTTCAGTCTTCATGCACATCTCGCATTTTTCTATACGCAGGTAACATCCACTTCCAAAGCAGAATATATCAGTGGTTGTTTCGCCCCACATCCGTTCTGTTAATTTAGTTGTTATTTCTAGGCATTTGTGGCAAATTTGTATGAATAGTCGGTGTGTAAGGTATCCTCTAGAGATAACATCATGGTTCACGATCAGTCCCATTAGCTGATAGCGCAGTCTCCACGGCACTTGCTCATAGTTTGACATCGTAAGGCGGTTGGATGGTGTGTTTCTTTCCTTGTTATTCCCAGTGCTCAGCCTCGGCCAGCTGAGTTAGGTATGCTGCTTCATCTTCCATGACCTGATTCTAGCCTTCCCTGCTTGCAAAATCACTTTCAAAATGGGCTGACCAAAACCCGTCTTGTATCTTTTCATTCATGTCTGGATGGAGGTGTTGTATTTCCGGCAGGGTTGGGCTCTATGCCACCGTCATATGGTTTATTGTAGGGGGTAGCTCGTTTTCCAGTTTGTTGTCCTCCCACCATTGGTTTACCATTACCCTCGCATTGGCTAACCCTTCCAGGGGTTCTCAGCTGTTTTCTGTTTCCGGATATCCTGTCCATTTTAACAGAAACTGGTTGCATTCATAGCCCTTCCTGTGGTCCCGCATAACCTTGACCTCTGATTCTGATTTTTCGTTAACCATGATTGGATGCGGCTTTGCGTGGCTTCTTCCGGGGGTGGCAGTATTGTCGTCTGGCAGATATCATTTCACAGTGGATGCGTGGAATGTCGCTGGTCGCTTTCACTACGTTCTGCTGTCCATTTCTACCGTATAGTTTTGCATATGTTCATCATAGTCAATTGTCTTGAACGGTCCTCACCAGCACGGTTGCAGTTTCCTGCTTGGCCCTGATTCTGTTGCAAAAAGCCTTGCGTAAACCAATAACGGGTTACCTGTCCCTATCGGCGTATGGGGTCTGCGCCGCTTTGCTGCTGTTCTCCTGCTCCTAAATTGCGCCAATTTGATAGTATTAAATGCCATGTTCCAGATTGCCTGTTGTCTGTTCAACAATTCGTCGGCGGCCTGTACTGCGCAGTTCTTGAAATTTCCTAGAAGGAGTAGTGGGCAGTTTTTTCCAAAAACTGCTTTATATGGTGACATACCGAGGGTTTCTGGCCATCCTGCATTTAGGTATGCTGCCGCTTCCGGTATGGCATCAAACCAATTGTTTTGTCTTGCCTTGACTAGATTGCGAAAAGCGGTTTTTAAGTCACAAATTTTCCTTTCGACTTGTCTATTCTTTTCATCATGGCCTGATGCCGCCTTGATATGCTCAAGGCCTAGTGATCGACCCTGCTATCTCTCCACATGTGACCCAAATCGTGGGTCAACATCACTGGCTAGAGATATTGGGTAGCCATGGGGTATAAATGTTTTATTGTGTAGAAGTTCCCTGGTTGTTGTTGCCCTCACTTGCTTAGCTGCAGGTATGGGCCATGTAAATCCTGAAAACCTATCCATCGTAACTAGGATTGCCTCGAATTCCCAGGAGTTATGGAAGGTTTCCACAAAGTCAATGGCTACCGATTCGAAAGTTTCTGATGGTAGGACGATTGTCTACACCTTTCCTTCAAGTAATTTTGTAGGTTCTTTGTTTATCTGGCAGGTGTGGCATTGGGCCACAAACGCTGGCAAGTCCATCCCCATTTTACGCCAAAATAGGTACACGGTAGGGTACCGTAAGTTTCGTTCAGAACCATGGTGGCCTTTCTTGTCGATTTCGCTAATGACGTACTCCCTTACTGTTGCATTTCTGTATGCAGGGTGTTTTGGAATATACAGGCAGTCTTCCCCGGATCTGTTTTTTGTGTATGGCATGCCATTTGCAACCTTGTAGGAGAATAAATCTCCTCTTGAGTCCATACTTTCATGCACTTTTTTCCATATTGGTTCTCTCCGGTATGCAGCAACCATATGTGCTGGGAACGTCCTGATCATTTCGTTGATTGTTTGTAAGCTATCGCGCTCCTGTTCCATCTCACTTTCTCTGGTTGTCCCAGGTTGGTCATCCTGCTCGCTGTCTTCCAAGACATCGTAAAGTCCTCGTCGATATTCACTCATCATTGGGGATATCACTAAAACTATCCTTCCATTGCTGAGGCTTTCTAATCGTTCTGCTCAGCTAAATGGAACTGGGCTGTTTGGTCTTGACATGCGGAATGCCGCTATCGTTCCATAGGTAAAGTCCTCTACCTGTTCTGCTCGTCTGATAGGTGGCCCACTGTCCGGTTCCGTCATTCGGAATGCCATGGCTTCTGTGGTCAGCAATGCCGGGATTGCATAGACCCCTGAGTGTCGCCTGGGCAACAGTGGACGGCCCTTCCCCAGTACGATTTGGTCTTCTGCCCCTCGTTCGTTCCCATTCCCAGTCATTGATTTCGGGGGACTCCGGAGCGCTTGGGTCAATTTCAGTACTTGGAGGGCTTGGTCCTTCACTAGGAGGATCAGGGGTGTCATTTTTCCGCCATCTAGGACGATTGTTTGTCAATTTGATCTCGGTTTGATGATATGGGCAATGATCTATGTAACCGTGCCAGTAGTGCAACGTGCTATGTTGGAGTTCTTCTGATGGCGTGCTTCGTATAGTATACTGGTCGCCGCAATCATTTCCTGCAGTAATTGAGCAGGGGCTTTCAGCAGGTACAGGGGCCTTGTTAGGATACTCAGTTTATGAGTAAGGAGGGGTGGTGGGGGAGGTACCTGCTTCCTGTTCCCTCGTGTTTGATTCTTGCTAGTCAACTGTGTTATCCGAGATATCATTTGCCTCCTTCGTGTGATCGTGGATATAGAGTACATTTAAGTCAGATCCTTCCTCCTATATCTGTGAAAGGGCATTGGCTAAATAGTTCATACTTTCTAGTGTATAGACTATCTTCGCGTCATGTTTTCCTAAGGCACTGGGCCATCTAACTTGCTTTCTCCTTGGGTCCTTTCCGGTTCGTAGGTGTGTCAGGGGTTGGTGGTCGGTAACCATTGTAAAGGAATTTCCCAGTAGTACATTGCAGAACTGATGAAGCGCTTCCACAACTGCTAAGACCTCTTTATCGGTGGTTCCATAATTCATCGTAGTGCTGGTAAATTTCCTGCTATGTAACGTAGCTGGTTGAGCCATCCCGTAAGTGGGTCCTTGTCCTACCCATGCCTCTATCCCCAAATCAGAGGACTCTGTTACTAGCCAAATTGGTTCCTTACTTCGTATGTCTATTGGCCGCATGACTTGGTGATCGACAATTCGCTTTTTTACCGTTTCGAATGCGGTCTGATGGGTGGTTGTCTATATGAATTTGGCATTCCCCATTAAGTCTATTAATGGTGCTGTCATGGTCGTATGATGTGTGAGGAACTGGGCCACATGGTTCACTACTCCTAAAAAGCGTGGCCATTCTTGTTTGTCTTGGAGCATTTCTCAACCTGCGATAGACAATTTTTTCTAGGCAGATGCATGGATTCGTTCACTATCCACTATGTGTCCTAGTACTTCTAGCCTGTCTGCAAATAGTACTGACTTCCTTTTGCTTGCATAGAACTTTGCCTTTCTGAGTTGGTCACATACCTGCAGTATGTGCCTTTCATGCTCTTCTGGTATATCCCAGAATATGAGAATATCATCAATGTATACCCCTACAAAGTGATGTAAGAATTCGCTTAGGGGGTCTTCCATTATTCACATAAATGTTGCTCATGCATTCATGTCTCCCGGTAGCATTACTTTGCTGATAAATATTCCGAATAGGCTTTTGAATGAGTTGAACTTAACACTGTCCTTGTCCACTCGTGTTTGGAAGTATGCATCGCTCAGGTCAATCTTACTCCTGAATTTCGCTCATCTAATGCAGTTAAGGATCTGCTGTTGGTTGGGGATCGATGCACTATCCAGGATCCCTTTATCATTTCTTGCTTTCGGGTCCACCAGGGAGCGGATCCTTCCACCTGATTTAGGTTGTACGAACATAGCTGCCGCTCCAGGAACCTCCTGTCGTACAATTACTCCAGCTTGTAATTTCTCATTTCTCAAGTTCATGAGTTTCTCCTTGTATGTTTCGGGAATTGAGTGTGTTGGTTGGTTTTTTAGATCCGTTCAGTCTTTCCGCCGAATATGATAATTAATCTTATGCATAGGGGGTAGTGTTTCAGGGACCCTGTCTGGGAATTCATCCATCTATTCTTCCAACTGTGTTGCTGAGATTGCATATACAACTGCGGCTTGGACTTCCCCACTTGTTAGTTTGCATAGTACTCCCAGTTTGTCACCGGGAACGTCCACTGCTGTCTCCCCACATCTGATAAGGCCGTTGTGTCTTTTACGGAATGGCATTCCAATCAGGGCATCGTACTTTGCCAAGTTTCCTACTAACATCTCCTAATTTTTCCATTTCTTTTTCCTGATTCCGATGGTCACCCCACATTTGTTGTGGTTTGAAGAGCGGGAACCTTTCATTGCCATGTTGACTGTTGTTGGTTGTGGTAGAGGTTCCATTTATATGCCCTGGGTAGAGATAAAGGTAGTACTGATAATGTCACAACCGCTTGTTCCTGTATCAAACAGTATCTTTGCTGGATAGCCCTCTATGTAGATCGTTCCTTCTAATGCATCACGGACCTGTGTTGTTAGTGCTCGTTGGGTTGGGAGGCTTTCCATTTCCCCTGAATTAATTTCCACTTTATCGTATTCAGTTGCTTCCATGTAGTTCGTGCTAGCCTCTCGCTTACCTGTTTTTCCCTTTCCATTTTTGGCATAGCTGTTCTTTCTATAGTGCCCCTTATTCCTGCATAGGAAACATCTGCCTTCACCATGTCTTTTCTGCTTCTTATCTTTCTTGTCTTTTGAATCTTCGCAGTATGGTTTGTCCTTCCTGGTATTGTCCCTGGATGATGATCCTTTACTGTTCTTCTGCTGCTGTATGTGGGTTCGGTAAACTACTGTTTCATACAGGATAGCATCCTTGCGTTCCGCCCATTTGACCCTCTTGTCAAATGAGTCTCCCCTCTTCTTCCCTGGGTTCTACCCCCTGGCGTAGTCTGGGATGCATTGCTTTATACCGTCTTTGTCGTAGCGTGTACTGAGATACCATCCCGGTAGGCATTCATCCATGATACATTAGCAGATCCGTCGCGACTATGGTTATTCTTTCTGTTTTCCCCTTTCGTATTTGCTGGATATCCTTGAACTTTTTATATAGTTCTTCCGTGTTTCCCAAGGATTGCAATCTTTCTCGCACATATTTTATCACAGTTGTTTCTGGGATTTTTTCTCCACTCCCGTAGTGGTTCATTGCTTGGTGGTATGCTCCCTCTGCTTTTCCGGTACAGAAACTACCAAAGTACGCTCCGCTTCCTTCTTTGGCTTTTTCCACTCCGTTCAGGGCAAGGTATTGAGAAGTGGTTGTTACCGGTTGATCAAATCCTGCAGGTTTTAGATCTTCCTTTTCACCCCAGAATGCGCGCGGTGGCAGGAGTTTGATTTTTGGTGGCATTCACCTGGCCCCTGGGCGGGACGGTGCGACGGACTCTCCTTCGGACATATTGTGGTCGCACCCTTCGATGCTGGAGCTGTCATGTGATGAGCTTTCTAAAGAATTGCTGGAGACCTCGTCTGCAGGTTCTTTTACTACTGTGTGATCTGATGTTTCTTTGTCGTCATCTTCCTCCTTAGGTGTGCCGACAGGTAGGCTGTCTTTCTTTGGTAGTTGTGCCAGTGCCTTTCCTTTCCTGTAGCTGAAGGGAAAGAGCACAGGAAGGCTGGTTGCTGCCTTTGCTAACTCGTCAGTTGATTTGCTGAAGGTCTGCGTGGCCAAATCTCATCCTAAATGTCTTTCTGCTTGATCAATTGAGAATTCCCTCTTTGGCCCTTTCGGTTTCTGGGGTTGCTTTCTTGTGCTAAGGCCTTCTCACGGGACCTGCTTTCCACTTCCAGTCTCTAGTGACTCAAGGGTATTGTGTTGGCAGAGCCGAACCTTCTCTAGATCTGCCACTCCCCACTGCTAGATTCTTCTTTGTTGCACTTTCGAAGGCTGATCAGACCAGGTCTGTAGAGATTTCGTAACCACTCCCTGAGATTAAAAAAATGTGACGTGTTCAGGCCCGGCCCTAGTCTCATAGTGGTATGATAGGAGCTAATGGCTTCTTGATCAACAAGAAGCAAGTGCTGCTTACTAAGGGAGTCTTCAAACGGGATATAATAGGAGATCAAGAAGTGACTGTTCAACCCAGTATATTAAGAATACTGTCTGTCGAAGTCTACTGCTTCCACTGCGGAAATCAGTGGTCTTTAAATACAGCATATCGCTTATCTTCCGCATGAGCGATATTCCAAAACATAGTCCGTATCAACCGATAGCACATGAAACAATACAAGTATCAAACAATACTGTGTAACCAAACATAAAACAATGTATCTATCAACCGATAACACAAGAAACAATACAAGTATCAAATGATACTGTGAAACCAACATAAAACAATTTGTGTACCAACCGATAGTACACGAAACAATACCAGTATCAAATGATACTCTGAAACTAACATACACTAACCTAGTACCCGTACTGGTTACAAAGTTTGCCTTGTTCATGTTGGTTCACTTGCAATCCGCAAAGTATTCAAACTGGACCTCTACCAAAGTCACAAAGATCGCGAGTTCCATAACCTTACCCTTGAATATAGAGATACCACTCAGCTTTTCCAGCTTCTTCTGCTGTTACTTCGGTGCAGGCCTAAAAGTCACACTGGTAGCCTGCAGGGCTCTCACTAGTCTGGTGTCCTGGCAGTCGTGGAGTGACTTCTTCTCATTACCCCACTGATCCTGAAGAACCCCTAAGTGAGAAGCTAGGTTAAGTAAGGAGTCGCTACCATTACTGCCAATGCCGCTGTCATGATCCGAGTTGCCAGGATTGCCTCCAGCCCCAGTCATGCCACCTCCAGGTGGTTGATTTCCTCCTGCTCCACCCATAGCATTTCTGCCTTCCGCTTGGTCTCCCTGATCATGCCTATCACGCCAGTCCTTATCTTCCCTTTATCTACCCCGACAGGGAGGATCATCTGCTCAGAGTATAGGTGCTGAGGTCTGGGTAGATGGCTGACCACTTCCCAACAGTATTAGAGTTGATACTGCTTAGCTTATCTTGAGAACCCCACCAAGTTCAACACAAGTGTCTGGCCTTCTCGGAGGTCCTACATGCTTCCATGACTGACAATATCCACCTGTCGGCCTGCCATCTCTTTCTCTATACGTCTGATGTACCAATGGTACTCTGTCCTCCTCAGTGCATTTCCATGTATGATGGTATATCCACCCTATCAGTATTTCTTTGGACTTGCAGCCTGAAACCGAGTAGTCCATTGGTCCTTCCAAATCACCGCTCAATACGGTCGCCAGCTCAGTAGGTGCACTGGGCTTTGTTGGGATGGTAGAGACAACCGGAGACCTTGGAGGACCATGTGATAGAGTTCACAGGGCTGGGAAAGGGATACCGAGTGAAGCGGTTGCAGAATTCGTATCCTCCAACACCCTGGTCTGCCAATTCACCATATCGCAAAATATGGGAGAACCGGATCTTAAGGGACATAAAGTGGGACAAGGCAGAGTTATCTGTACCCTGGGTGTAGGCGTTCGGGCCAGTAGCTGAGGATGAGCAAGGACCAGAGCAGGTCTGGCTATAGGAACAGGCAGAGAAGTTCGCCTCCATGCAGCAATTGGTAGTGTGGGTGTATAACCCACTGTCAGATTGGAAAGAGCTAGTGTAGGACAGGGTGTTAGATCCAGTATGTCAGGTGCCATGATCCCTTTGGGCTTGGAGTCCCATTTCTTGACCTGTCTACCATCAGTGGGTCCAATTGAAAGACTACCTGACCGACTCCCTGCGATTGAGAAAGGGACTGAGAGTGAACCAGTAGATGCTATCGTAAAGGAGAACCTGTAGCAGTAGCCCTTTTTCTGTAAGCTCTCTGAGATTCGTATATCAACAGGGCTAAGGTATGGTCAGTATTACTTGTCCCAGGCCCAACAGGCCAATTGCATGGTAAAATCATTCTATTTTGGATACAAGAGGGGCTGTGGGGGTGCAGCCTCTATCATCAGGATATCATCTTCTGCATCAATGTCGTATCCTCCTATGAATACCTTTTCTATAGCATTCATCCATTCTCAGAACCCTCTTTGATCCTTTACTATTACAAGATACACCTACTGCTCTGCCTTCATCCATTTCACCCCAGCAGTTATAATCTGCCACTTGAAGACCTTCCACCACTGGTCATTCCAACATCCTATGTCCAGCCATGCCTCAGCAACCAAAGATGCAACCTCACAAACAATATATGATTTGACCAACTCAGAGGAGAATTCATGGAAAGGTATGCTTCCTAAGGGTAGTGGAAGCATATTATGTATAAGTTCAGAATCATGGAAGAAAGAGAGCACTGCAGCACCAGGGTCTGCCAGCATGAGGTGAATACAATCATCAGTAAGACTAATAGCAGCTGCCTCGATCAATCGTCCTTGTCCTTCCCATCCAATACCATGAACATCCATGAAGACTGAGGCTCGAAAAGAGCCAGCTGCAACTGGGTCAGAGTGGAGCCCTAAACTCATGTCACAATTGGAGTCATGGTCCACCTGGGTTCAAAGTTCAGTACTCGCTATTGCACTTTCCACTCTGGATGACTTGTTCCGGACCAAGTTGCCAGTATTCAGGCAGGGTCAGTGCCGAATTTCGATAAACAATTAATCAGAAGAGGAGTTAAGCAAGCAGGTTGCTTAATAATATACTGTAATGGGGGTACTGCTAGGAAGATGGATCCTAAGGTTTTGACCACACAGAACTTCAACTTATTGCCAAAGGTTCACACAAATGTAAGCATAAAGTAAACCATAAAACTTAATATTGTTAAGCCTGATGCTTGACTCAATTAAGGTCTTGAGAGGATTGATTGTTGGAGTAGAAGAGTTCTCATACAGACTTTCAAGTACTTTTATCTTATGCCAGAAACTCTGCTATCAGTTTACTCCAACAGTTCGAGCACATCCTTCCCTGCTTAGGGAGGCCCAACACATCTCCTTGCATACCTTTCGAGCATGTATGTGTCGACAGACCATAGTCAGCATTCACCCCATGCGGTTATAGTTTCTGCAGTGCATCTCCATTTTGCCCACCTTAGTGAAAACCTCTTTATATTATTGCCTTGCCAGTGGCTAACAGTTAAGACACCTGATAAACTGGACTATCTTTAACACCCTTCCCTTATTCCTTGCTACCTACATGATCCCAGCAGGTACTATGAGCAGTTTATCTGTCTACTATTTATCTCTTGTAGACTTCCAGTATCTTCCACAGGATATAGTGGTCATGTAGTGTCCCAATAGGCACTACCCATGACCACTATCTTATATCCCCATTACCCATGGTAGGAATCATACTTTTAGTACCTCTACACTTTGCTTACAGAGCCTATGGCATTGGGAACACATTTGAGTTCAATAGGTGTAAAACACTTCCAGTCACCCCGGCACCACCTAGGACTGCCTGCGGGACCCCCACTGTTAACTTCCATTAACTCCATTAGTTCTAGTCTGTTTTACTCCCAACAGATTAGAGGAGGTACTCCATGTTCCATCCTGTTCCCTCCTATATACCCTGTGAACAGCCTATGGTCTTCTGGATGGCCAAGACGCATACCATATTGCAAGCAAGTCTACAAACATTCCCTTTTGCTAGACCGCACACAACTACACACCTATTTGCCCATGATGTCCAGCCCTCAAGGCTGGGCTAGAGGAGCATGATAGAAATAATGTCTCCATTTTACAGCTTCTTCAGAGCTGTGTTGCTCACCTATAGCATCTCCCAGAACTCCAGATTCTAGTATTATACATAACCTTGTATGACAAACATCCCAGTCATTTCCTCCAAACTCCCCAAGTAACCCTATATTGTCAGGTACGGTAATTCAGGTTTCCAGACATCATAACCCAAGTCCCAAGGCAGGGTAACTGTCATCCCTATGTAGGGTAATCTTTTCTAGAGGTCACGGTAACTTTACCTAGTTACTCTGTCTATTCCTATGACAGAGATAGAGTTCTCTGCCCTCCACCTGCCCAGTTACTCAGCCAAGCAGAGTAACTTGTCCTTGGCGAATCCTTGAGTACGCTAACACCTTCCAAGGGTGTATGCTTTACTCTTCATAATGGAACCTGGACCGTTGGGCTTCCATGGGTCAAACTTTTGCTTGCTTCTCTTTTCCTACCAGTCTGACTCAGGGCCCCCTGCATTGGTGTAAGTTCTGTCTGCCATAGCTCGTGTATACTGGGTCGGTCCAGTCTGAGGGATTCAGTGTTAAGCAGGGTAAAGGTTTTCAGGGTCTACAAAGTTCGCACTAGGAAAACTAGGAAAAACATAAAGGTAGTGGATGGCCTGCAGATACCCAGATATGGAATATAAATATTGCAGTGTCTCCCATGCTTTTACAGACATCATCAGCAATGCAGAAGAAAGCTTATCAATATATTCATTACACAATACACCTTTTATACTTTTGTCGATTTGGAATATAGTGAGCCTTCCTAGTATTTATTTTGTCACCTATCGGACCTTAGTCAGCACTTGCTTGTCTTTAGAGTCTGCTACCGCCTAATATATAATTCAAATAGCCTGCTCTGACACTATAGTTATTGCCTCTTCATAGCACATTCAACTTGTACCCTACTGTTCTCTCATTTCGTTACCACCTTACTGCTCTACTTCTTTGGCTAGCACTTTTCTGCTGGTAGTATTTACTGTCACTACTGTTTACAGCTCAAGCCGTCTGCCCCCTTCCAACACACCTCTTTTTTTTTGCTTTTTTCTTTACTTTGCATTAGTTAGTGGTTGATTTTCAGTAGTTGGATTAGATCTCCTGTACTGCTATTACATTAGTTACTTTTTAGTGTGGGTTTAGTGGTTTCCTTCTGATACTTTCTTTTGTCAAGTGCTTTAGTTGTTGGGAGCTAGATTTGTTTTGTTTTGTTGTTTGATTTGAGGGTTTCCTTTTACCATAGCCTAGCTGCTGCATGCAACATCTTGTCCCAATAATGAAATAAAAACTATAAGATAAAATAAAAAAATTCCTATATTATCCTAGGATTCAAGAGTACAAGTGGGAGATATCATCTTACAGTCTAAAACTATATTGTGTTCAACTCTCACTGCTAGCTTAGTATCTAAGACGAGCATCAGAAGTTACCAATATTTCCAACGATAAGTGGAAGAGAGAAAAAAACCATCTATAGCGCATCATGGCACTACACTGCACTTTTCATAACTGGGCAGGTGCCCTCTTACTATCTGAGGTACGGTAGCAGCACCGCACCGCGCCCGGGTATGCACGTGGGTGATCGGACAGCCCCGGATTACGGAGGCCTGAGCTTACTACCCCTCATGGAAACAGCAGAGCATGGAGATTGCTAAAACAAGAAGGAAGCTTTGATACCTCGAATCCTTAGCTGTCCGATCATGCACGTCCGTACTCTAATGAACTATACTCTTGGAGCTATCATAGCTCTTACTTTCTTCTTCTTACTATGCATGGCTAGAGCGTGATACCCGGCACTGGCTCCCATTCGGGGGGGGGGGTTTTTCATTCCCTTCACGGGTTCATCCATTCTCAAGCTCTTTGCATAGAGGAAGATAGTACCGTGCCCAAGAACCGTGTGCCGGTACTGTTGAAAAGGATAGCTATCATATCATCGGAAGATCGATCAATAGCTTACCCACCCAACAGGAACGGACAGAAACTTCAAACCTGATATACACCTCCACTTTAGTATCACCAACCATCGCCCAGAATATCCCATCCAACGCCCACCGTAGATGGCCCAATAGCGAGTAGGAAGTCAACGCTAAGCAACAAGTTCTCCAACAAGTGACCTACTTGCACTGTTGGAAATATGGCTTCAATGTGATGAAGGCGCACCCAGCGTGAAATACTGCAACCCATGTGATTGTATATAGAGACTCGCCTACGAGTCACAGGTACAGTGATCTAGAGCACTAGTATGAATGAGACAAGAAGAAAGACAACAAGAAACTCTTTTTGCCTTCTTCCCATCCCTCCTTGAGGCCCACATATTTCACAAGTCTTCTATGTATTGTTCATTTAATCGCTCTTTCTCATACTGTACCTCCAACACCTATCTGTTAGAGCTTGTGTTTGTGCTCTTAGTACAACTATCATCTCGAGTGATGTACTGCGACTTCCTACGTCACCCTCCTGTCTATAAGCTCATCTTCCCTGTTGCTACCTTTTCTTCTCTTCCTTTTCTTCTCCTTCTTCAATATAGACAACATCCTCTATAATACCATCTCACTTCTCTCTGCAACTTCCAACATCTTCCAACACTATCATATCCCCCGCACAAATCGAGTGATAGGAAATGACCCCTCTGCTTCCATCAGGCTTTCGCCTTTCCCCCCAATCCACATTTACGGGACCACCTCGGTTCGCGAAAAGAATAGGTCTCATCATGTTATATCACTCACCTACTCACTCACTCCCGAGTACGGCGTCATACAATAGTATATGTATTTACACCTGGCACTCAGCACCCGGCACATTCGTGAACTTAATTTTTGCGCATCGTGTGGAAACCTCCCCTTGAGGTGAAATGGCATCGTGAAAAGATAAAGGAAGTAGTATCATATACAGTAGGGCGCTGTGAGGAGAGGGGGGGTTACGCGTCAGGTGCCGGTAGACTGCTCGCCACTGTTCCTGCAACAGGTGCGGTCGTGAGCGTACTGTGGTATGGTGATTGGGAAAGTTTGTGGTGAGCTTTTGTATAAACCGGCTGCGTACTATCATAGATGTCTGGTTTTGCCACGAGGTCCGGTGGGTTTTTGGTATGGTGTTTGGTATATATTTCGATGGATAGTTTTGTCTGCGGTATGCACTACATTTTTTTGTCGTGCTCTGCCTAATAGCAGAGACATCACTCTCCACCGTTTTAACGTGGATCTGAGTGACGTCAAGTGATGGTAAATTCGGGCCGCAGTAAAAGTAAGCTGGAAATTACAAGTGGAAAACCACGATATTATGACACCACACTAACGAGAAGCATGACTTGGAATGAAGAAAAGAAAAAAAGACATCTAACCAGCGCCAGCGTAAATCATATCCCGCTCTATCACAGCAAGATAGCTCCAGAGTAACAAAGTAAAGCAAAGAGAATTTACCACCCGCCACCATCCTTACTAGCCAGCTCCACAGCACTAACCTCCTTCAACCTACCCCCTAAATCGTTCTCCACCTTCCGGTATCCAGTAAACAGTAGCTTGTCCTTAGAAACGCCAGTCCTGTTCTCCCATTCCTCAACGAACCTCTCCACCCACTCCCCCTCCCCCGCCCCACCTTCCTCTCCATTCTCCTCATCTTCGGCGGACGAATAATAAGCCTCGTCTACCCTCCCCAACCACTCCTTCTGCGTCCCTGCGCCAAGCCCCGAAGCGATAATCTCGTCGTCATATCGAACTTGTCCACCACCGTTGGTACAGCCGCCCGGACAGGCCATGACTTCGACATAGGTGGGCTCCACGCCCAACTTTCCGCCCGCTTGTCTTGAGGCGGCGGCTAGGGGCTTGCGCTGCGAGGTTGTGGCAGAGGATTTTCCTAACCGCGGGAGCACACGGCTTTTTGCGGGCTTCAGACGGCGGACGAGGTTTTGGATGTTGCGGAATCCGTAGCAACGGGACAGGCGAGCAATTGTCTTTTCGGGGGTGGAGATTACGTAGTCTATTGTGTCGGAGTTGCGGCCTGGCTCGATGCACAGGCTGGAGGTTGGATGGAGAGTTAGGATGTGGTTTGCAATGTGCGTGAGGTAGCCATCGCTGGTTCCCGGTATGGGATTGGTTTTGGTAGTGGCGGATTCCACGAGGGATTTGAGGGTTTGTAGGAGAGTGGAGGCAGTATCGGAGGGGGAGAGATGGGGTGGACCCTGCGGGAGGGTAGCAAAGTCCACGTCTCTAGCTTGTGCAAGGGATATTAATTCCCGGGTGGTAATTACGCAGTCCACGTCTCGGGCTACCCCTCCCTCCCCTCTCATCCATGCTCCAGAGGTCAACTCCCCGCGTGCTCCTTCAAGCTTCTTGTCAAAGCATGGCATCACACTGACGACATAAATCCCCTTCACTCCACCCTTCACATCCTTGTACAGCAGTGACTTCACCGCTGTCCCCAAAATTGCTTGAGGGCTTTTCAGTCTCGACAAGTGTGGAATCAACGCCGGCTGGCTAGACTCCAAATAACACACAAACCCCGGACACGCGCTCGTCAATATCGGCATTTTCCTCCCATCTTTGCCTCCCTGCATAGCCGTAACCACTTCCTCAGCAGCAAACCTCACCGCAACCTCCCTAGTGGCATTCGTATCCAGGACAAGATCGAACCCTCTCCCCTTTCCACAAATCCCTTCCGGAGAGCACAGCAACCGTTCAACCATGTGTCCAGCAGCATCAGTGCTAACGCCATAAGCCGTGGCAAGGCTCGCCCTCGACTGTGGGGATATCAGCGCCACGAATATCTTCTCCGGGTGCGCGTCTAGGCTCGCAAGGACTTCATTGTGGGATTGGAGGGAGACGAGGACGGCCTCGGCGGATGTGACGCAGCCGGAGCAGGCGAGGCAGTCTGTTAGCGAAATTTGTGCGGGTGGGAGATCTGTTGGGGGTGCTTTGTCTTCCAGGACGACTTCGTAGGGGTTGGAGGGCGGCGGGTCGGGAGCTGCGGGAAGCGTTTCAATCGGTTTTACGCAGGCGACGCCTGGGGATATGAAGTCGTTTAGGTCGTCGGCGCTGAGGATCGCGCTCATTGTTTGAAGTTGTGTTGTGGTGTTTGTCGTGTGTTATGTTGCGATGCACAGTACCCGAGTATTCAAGTAACGGTATTATTTTGTGGTGTGGTTGTGTGGCGATTGTTGCACATAAATTTTTTTTTGGGATGGGGGGAGGCGCTGGCGGGGAAGGAGCTTAGAGTGGCAATCGATAGGGAGCGGGAGGTATTTGTCATCAGCTATGAAATTTTAAGAGCTGCGAGGGCGAGAAAAGTTTAAAAAAAATAGAAATAAAGGTAAAAAAAGTGGACAAATTCTTTGGGCTATCATACCCGACAGGAGAGTGACTCCACGCATTCACTTTTCCGCGGTTATCAAAGTGTTAAAAATTTGGCAAGCAAGTTTGGTTTTGTGAGATGATACCGGCAGCCTTAATGCTCTTGGCATCTTCAGGCGTCAAGAAGAAGCTTCATGCCAATGATATCCTTACAGAAATTCTGCAGGCTTGAGTATTATATCATAGTTTGAAAACAACTTTTCTCACTAATTTTTCGAAATCACATATCACGGTCTGGCAATTCACGTAGATATCTAGAACCCTCCACCTAATTTTTCATCGACAGCATCTCTCATTCCGAAGTACTTGACATGCGCACGGGAAAGAAAGGAAAATATAATTTTAAAACGCCTAAGTCGCTGCCGGTCGGTTAACGCCAGTAAAAGGACAAATTACCCAACAACCCTAGGCAGAGACGAATGCTTCCGGGAACGTGCGCATATTCTTCTCCAGATTTCCATGGGACCTCAAGAACTGGACGTAGGCACCATCAGCCCTGAGCTCTCCATTCTGACGCTTCTCGAGGTACTCCTCGCGACGGAGGAGGGTGAAGCCCCAATTCTTGGAGACGATGATCTTTTGGCGGCCGGGAAATCTGTAGATACCGCATTAGCAGCCGTTGAGGGATCAGAAGTGGAAGAGGAAGAAAGGAAGAAATTACTTGTACTGAGACCTCCTCAAAGCTTCAACAGCAATATCACGGTTACCATCACGAGTTCTAACGGAAAGAATAATTTGCCCGATATTGACACGGGCCACTGTTCCGTTGGGCTTTCCCCAAGCCCCGCGCATACCAGTCTGAAGCCTGTCCGCACCGGCACAGGACAACATCTTGTTGATGCGGATAACGTGGTAGGGGTGAACACTGCCAAGTCAGCCAGGATGCACTCCGGGTCCTTAGGGGAGAGGAGCAGCATACCGAATTCTCATATGGAATCCATCCTTCCCGGCGTTCCTGACGAGGTACTTGTTCGCGCAGATACGAGCTGCCTCAAGTGCTTCGGAAGAGAGTTGCTCGTACTCGTTCGAGACGAGGTGCACGCAGAGGGGGAACTCATCGACGGTAGCACGCTTACGACCCAGATCGAAGATGCGGATCTTGGGGTCGGGAACACCGCGGTTGAAACGGGACTTTGGGTACGGTTTGTCTGGCAGTCTCTATTAGCTCTCCCTCATCCTTATACCCCGTCGCAGCATAGCCTTAATACGTACTCTTGCAGTAACGGTAGCAACGAGCAGGTCTGCGAGCCATTTCGTCTTTGTTTGTTGTGTGTTTTGTTTTTTTTTCTGAAAATTTTTTGGATATGTGTTGCAGTGGCCTAGTTGCTCAGGGAGAGAGGAGAGGAGAAAAGGATTGGAAAGAGAGAAGTAGCCTTTGAGAAGGTAGGTCCCTGGTGGATTTCAAATGCAGTCTTGGCAGGGCCCGCCATGATATGATACCCGTAGAGACATACTGGCACCTGTGTTTGGGGGCTTGTGGTGTGGCAGGATGAGTAACGCGGCGGCGCCCGCACTTTATCTCCTCGTAACTCCGACTTACACATCTATACCTGGATCGGATCGGGTATGATACGTTACCCATTTTACCCAGTCGCTGACTGATGAGGTCGTTTTTCGGCTCAACCGACTGTCCGCTTCGTCAGACAATGCCCGATGCCCCAGCCACCAGCAGTATTCCGAGTGAGCGGGTGTGAAGTTTAGTTGGCTATCGCACAATTTGATATATGCCACCAGTCATGCATAATTGCGGCCACGCCGCTCACATGCAAGATCTAGTGCTTAGGAGCAAGGTATGGCGCCATCCAACGGCGATACCGTTACTCGCTTGTTAGTTACTATTCCTGAGAAAAACCTTCCTTCCTTCTCCTCTTCGACATATAATGGCTAGGTGCGGATCATAGTATCATAACTCGTAAGAAGGACCCTATCCCTCATGTTTGGGTTGGGGACAGTAGGGAGGGAAGAGAAAAAAAACAAAACGCCCATCGCAATACCTGACCTCTTCTCAACAGAAGCTCCCCCAACTTTTTGGTATGATGCTTTGCGCACCGAATGCGGGATCTACTAAACCATCAAGACTCTATAGAAAGCAACTTGTCTACTATCATACTTGAGTAGAATTGAAAGCGATCGCGTCCTTGCACCATTGCTACCTTGACAAATTGTCCTGCGCACTCGTAAACCCCTCACCAGCCGCCGCCATGGCACTTCTACGACGGCGATTTCACCTACTGGCCGAACGCAGGAATATAGCTCCCACAATAGCATACCCGCAAATTGCTACAAGCCGCCCCGCGAGAAATACGGATGAATTCCAACCAGTCCAGGATACACCTCCGAACCGCGTCCTGTCACGCCGTGCCATGACCAGTATCGGAGACGGAGGTACTTGGGAGGGATCTGGGGGGCGGGGCGGATCGAATGTGGATAAGGTGTTTTCTTGCTCGATTGGTGGACACATAATCACAAGGCCGTCCTACCTATACCAATAAGCGGCCTCTGTACACATCAACATAACTCTGGCCATTTCCCGAATCTTTGAGTTGACGAACCAAGTAGTACGGCGGGTAACGGGACAAACTTGTCCCACCCTTCACATTAAAGTGACAACTCCGGACAAGTCACAAGGGTGATTCCCGAGTGATGATTCATGCATTACTTTCTCCAACTAACCCAACAGTCATGTTACGGTAATCCGAGGATTGATTGCGAGAGTTCTGGGGTTGGGGTATTTACGTAAATTATTGTATTTCCAGCAATGATATCTATTTTTCACGCCTCTCTTCCAATCCATTATTATTTTGCAGAGCAGATCCTCCTTTATCACTTACAAGAGGATATGATAAAAACAATAAGAGCAATATCATTAGCAATATATATAAACTGTACTTCAGTTGAATCAATATTCACTTCCGTTCTGCTTCTTCAAGACTTCTTGGTTTTCCCAACATGCAATACGCGTAACATCCATCTTATGGGAATTATGATAGAGCAAGATTTTTTTGAGAGATTGTAATCTACATAAATGAATATGTTTTGTGGTAAATTTACGGTAATTTACGAAGATGTAATTTACCATCTCGTACCATAATCTTATACGAAACAATACCGCGCACCAGGGCCACCCGAACCCTACTCGGCAACCTCTCATAATACTCATCTGCCCGCCACTAGCCCCTCCCCTGGCATAACAGGATAGATCTAAGACCTATGATACAAACCGATAACAACTATCCCACGCCCAAGCAACCATTCAAAGCGACTCTAGTCTCGCATCTCTCGCCCCACCACTCTCATCTCGGACAGTGTCCTCATAGAATTGCCGGGGGTCTAACCTCAGTCGCATCACGTACTCTCCTCTTTTTAGCGGAATTAGTGGTTATTATTATATTGCCTTCATCAGCGGGTTCACGAGTGCGAATGCTAGGTGATGCCGGATTGGGGGAACGAACCGCTGTACCCGGAAGATCGCTAGTGGTGGTTTGGAAAAAGTGAGTGGATTTGATATATGTAACGACACCGAATTGCCGGTACGATTGAACGTGTAGTAGGATTTCTGCTACCGCCAACATCCGCGCCACTGTTCCCGTGTTTTTCTCACTGCCTCCTAGCCTATTTACCTTTTGATAGGAATCGTCGCCGTCACCAGCCGAGGACCCGGGTTCGCCCACTCATCATGTCGGGCAAAGGTAGGTGGTCAACTACCATTCGCTCCGTCATGCGCGGCACGGGAATTGTATCCAAGCGAGATCATATTGTCCCCTCTAGCTCTCTTTACACCTCTACTACTCCTCGGGTAGGCAGTGCGTGCCCACCGTTTAAAGAAGAACGTCCCTAACTTACGGACGACAAAGGGGACTGCATTGAGGTATAGAGCCATGTATGGATTCTGAGGGTTGGATATCCAGGGACGTACAACGCAACAGCGTTAGTTACATCCTGTATTTAAACATTCGATTGTGCGATTGGAGCATATGGGCTCTTGGGAATATGGAATTTGCCTTCATTATCACCTTTGTCATGCCCTCGTGTCTTCCGCCAAAACCCAGTATCACGCCGGAGATCATCCGGCCACACTTAATCGCCTGTTCTTAGCTTCCTTCGGACTAGTGTGCTTCTCCGCGCTTTTTCCTTCTTCATGCACACATGCCCACTCTCAACTCAATCCACCTATGATACTTCTCAGAAGACTATCCGGGGTCTATGCGAGTGATTATCTATGAATGAGCGGAAGGAGATATTTCGTATTGGAGGCGAGAGATATTACATTAGTACCAGATCTCAGTTGTGCTTTGACATCTAGGCCTTTGATTGCATTCATCTTTTTTAAGCCACGGAGACGTAAGTGTCTGTCACATCTAACAGAGACCCGGTGGTCCACCAGCAGCGCTGAAGCGAAAGGCATGCCGGTAGAAGGCGGCGATCCGCAGACAAATCAATAGATCAAAAAGAAAAAAGAAAAGAAAAGAAAAGGTGAGGAAACCCCAACTCAGAGCCCTGGGGACTTTCCTCCGAGAGAGGGTGCTCTACCACACATTAGACGCGGCATCTTAGCGGTTAGTGTCGGGATGTCGTGCAGATATTATCGAACTGACGAAATAGTGTAGCAATCAACTTCACGCATAATTGTTAACCGATATGCGGGCGCTCGAGCACCCACGGAATTGCATGATGAGGCCCTAAATCCGGCAGTAGTGAGCCGAATAAGGGGCGTTATCCCATACTATTCGAGGAGGTTTTCATGCGGATACCTCTAGTAGACACGACCAGAGGCATCTCACGGGAAACGATACTCTGGAAAACTCGAAAAGTGATCTTTGAAATGAGTGGGCTGCTGGTAGGGCGGGGAATTATTGGTGGGATGCCAGCGATGTAGATAGGAGAGTGTTTGTAGCTTGATCGCTGAGGGGGGGGGAGTGTGTGTTGCCAGACTCCGATAACCTTTTTCCCTTTGGGGGGGGGCAGATGGTGGTCTTCCGGTGGCTGCGTAATTAGGATACCGGTAGTAGGATTCGCAATGGTACAGACACAAGAGGAGTGCAGTATCGGACTGCAAGGCATATTCCTGCCCAGCTAGTATCGAAATTGCCCCGCCTCAAGAACCCGCGCCCAAGTGTCCTAAGCCGCATTCATACGGCTCTACAAGACAAAGCATTCAACTGTATTCCATACGTCGTGCCCTCCGCTTGGCCTTGTGGACTTGGATCCCCGATAAGTAGGGTCGCCATGCGGACAGATGCAGCGGCAACCTACACAAGAGACACAAGTCCCACTACGGTAGCCATGGCGGTGGTCAGAGCTGAAGGCAGCGAGTCCCGAATCGACCGGGGCCCCGTTCGGTACATGATATATCAAACCAATAAAAGATACGATGTGATGTTTTCGAAAACAGCTTCTTTCCTAGCACTTAAGCCAGGCTAACCCCAAAGCAAGAATGCCACATGATATTTCTGTGGTACAGTACGTGCCGGGCGGGACCTGAATTTCAGATGGGCAAAAGTGCAACCATTGGTCGTGGCCTGCGGAATTGTCCTCTTGGTACCGCAGCACGATGCTCGTATATGTGGGATTATTGTCGACCGACTCGGTGGCGGGGTTGGGCAGTTCGAATACCGGTAGGTGCACCTGCAAAAGTCTAGTCGTGTGTTGGGTGGATAGACTATATGCCTCATAGACGGTCGAATGATTGGTTCGAGCTCCCACCAGCCCACGGTAGACGCTCCACCCTATCATACGAGAGTAACCCGTCTCCAACGAACGGTATGATACTATACAGGCGTTCAGGCGTTCAGGCGTTCAGCCATCACCCCGGAGAACTGCAGTACTTGTATGCAGGACTACAATAGATTAACCTTTGGCGCCGCCTCTGCACCTGGGCTGGGCGAAAACAACCGGTTCGGAAAAGTTAAGCACATAAATTCTCTCGCGAGAAATCCCCCGCGCCTTGGTCACCCGGCTACTCCGCCCTCGATGCCGGTATTGATGGGCAGTGGCTTGGCAGTAATATGGTTGAAATTTTGCAAAAGGTAGCACACAATGACTGTTTCGTTGCGATACGGGCACAGTACCACGGCAAGTTACCAGCGCTGCACACTATGATGGCATGATGCTCGAGTGCCACCCCTCGCCCTGCGCCAGCCCAACGGACTGCCCCACTCGGATTAACTTGGACTATCCACTGGAAGCGCTGGTCAAAACTTGGCGGGTGTTGAACCTGCTGTATGGGGAACGGAAGGAAGGGTTCTGATCAGGAATGACGGAATTTTCATCCCTCAGCCAGGGCCGTTGCTGCGTCCGGGGCCACGCGTTACCGGGCCGGCGCGGCCACTTGCCTCGGTGACTGTGGTGAGGGGGCAACTGCGGGTAGAGTATCATAGTCTACTGTATCATACTCGTAACGGTATGATACCGGTATGATATAATACAGTAAGCTTTTGGTGGCGGGGTCCTTGAGAGTGGGCGTGGGGCTGACGGCCGAGCCACAGCTAGACCGTTTCTGTCCAGGAATGTTTCCCAAACCAGGGCGGGAATACGGGTGCGGCGGGAACGAGTTTTGTTCCCGCCAACGAACCCTTTACAATTGTGCGGGCAATATTACCGGTACCCTATGACCTCTGACCTAATCCAAGAAATGCACGCGGCCCTAACTCACATGTGTTCTCTTTTTATCATAATATTATCATACATATCATACCGGTATGATACCATACTCGAGGGATTGTCTGCGGTGCGGTATACCCCTACCGCAGTCGTACCCATACCAGCACCCCTACAAGTCTGCAAGGTATCCGACCGCTTTTTTTTCTCCTGATTCCGGGCCAGTGCCTCGCCCTCCTCTGCGCTCTACGGGTGCAACATAGACCTTCAATTAAATACCTCCCTTTCCCACCTCGTATCGTACCGGTGACGGGACTTACGCCCATAATGGTTCACTGCAACGCGACCCTATCCGAAACCCACTGTAAGTCTTCCTCTCCGGTGGGTGCCTCAAGTGATCGCTAATCCCGTGGCTGCTGACTGCAAATCTAGGGGAGACTGAGAAGATCGTGGGAAACTTGAGTCTACATACCTTAGGATGGTTGATATGTGGTGTATGCGTTTTCTGCTTTACAATTCCTGCTCCATTTCAAATGCTCAACCTAGTACCCTGCAGACGCGTTGGGCAAAAGTGGGGAAGAATAACTGACTCGAGCCTTTTGTCTACAGGCCTGCGCTATCATAGCTACAATCATCTCGTTTTTCTTGATATTCCGACACGCCACCCATTACACAAAGCCCAATGAACAGAAACAGTGAGTCTCACCGCTGGGTCACCCGCCAACTCTCCGGCTAACAAAACCCGTCAGCATTATCCGCATTCTACTCATGATTCCTATCTATGCTATAACTTCGTGGCTCTCATATGTATGGTACTGGCACGCAATATATTGGGAAGTCGCGCGGGTGAGAATAGCTCATGTCGCAATTTCGCCATCCAGGATCTAACTTGTTGCTAGGATTGTTACGAAGCTTTCGCGATCGCATCATTCTTCACGCTCCTGTGCGCATACATTGCGCCGGATCTCCGTGGGCAAAAGGATTTCTTTGCAACGATGGAGGTGAAGCCGTGGCCTTGGCCAATAACGTGGATCAATAAATGCATGAGCAAGCGACAGATACGAAAACCCAGCAACGGTTTGACATGGTTTAACGTTCGGCTCACCCTTTGATCCACCAATGTGGCGCATTCTGACAATGACCTATACAGTTGATCTGGATGGGTGTTTTCCAATACATCTTCATTAGAGTCGCAACCACTGTAATTGCTACGGCAACACAGGCCGCCGGAAGCTACTGCGAAGATTCACTTCACCCGGCATTCGCCCACTTGTGGTGCATGATTTTCAATGTCATAGCTGTGACGATCGCCATGTATTGTCTCATTGCATTTTACCTCAATCTCAAGCGGGATCTCGCAGCAAACAAACCCTTTTTCAAACTACTCTGCATAAAACTAGTTATCTTCTTCTCTTTCTGGCAAATGGTACGAGTGTACCCTGCCCCACACCTCATCACTATCGCTAACATTTGCCAAGATATTGCTAGATTTCCTCGTTTCGGCTAAAATTATCAAGCCGAGTAAAATCATGTCGCAGGGTGACATTTCGGTTGGATTCAATTCCCTACTTATCTGCTTCGAAATGATCATTTTTGCCATTTTTCATTTGTGGGCATTTGCATGGAAGGATTTCGATCACGGTCCTGGGCAGAAGACATCTGTCTTCAGAGCTCTGTTGGATGCGTTCAATCCATGGGATACCATTTGTGCAACAGCGAGGGGGCTGAAATGGTTGCTTTGGGGCTGGAGGAAAAGACATCGGGACGTGGAAAAGATTGTAAACCGGAAGAAGGAAAGCCAAGGGTTGGCAGGGGATGCCGCGCCAATGGGAATAACTGATCTGAAGCCGCTGCCCGGAGGGCTACAAGTGCACCATCCCACTCCGGCGGATGTAACAGAAGATATCCAAAGCCCGACGGAACGCATGTACGACGATTCAGAGATGGGGTCACTAGACACAATGGGAGACTCCTGGACATCAAGACCCTTTTCATCACAATTACCCCACCATCCTGAGCCAACAAGAGCAGACAGCCCCCATACCACATACACACCCCAGCTGTATTCACACAGCGCCGGGTTTCCTCTGCCCTACCCGGACGCACAATCTTATGCACCTCGAGTCGATAGTCAAACAACGCACAGCCGCCCGCGCCCACCACTGTCACAGCCGGCCGCGGAGCCATTGCTTCCCGATGACCGGACAGATCCAGGTTTCGGGTACACACCCAGCACTACCGGATTCAGCCAGGTGTACCAGGGTGAAGCAAGGCCGGGGGTGCAAGGGAACACGGACGGGCAATGGAACGGGCCATGGAGAGAAGCATGAGTGGTGGTCGGCCACACGGATATGAAAAAAAAAAAAGAGTAATTAATCTCGTTTCTTTTTGGACCGGTGTTGGGGATTTTTTATTTCTGTGTTGGAGCGTTCTCTTTCCTTTTTCTCGAGGAGTTTTTTCCCTTTGTTCTTGTGGCTCGAATATTTATATGTGCTTATGGATCGTAATTTTAGTCGTACAATAGCCATGGCAACAATAATGAAGATTTAGAAATTTGATATTCTGTGTCATAACATACCCTACACATTGAGCGATAAATTCCGCTCGACTGTGCAGAGCGGGGAAGAGCGCAGGCAGGTATCATAGGTGAATGCATGGCGAGAAGCTAACGCATGAACCGGGATCAACCCCGGAACCTAACTATGGCTCCCATAGTTCCGGGGTTGCTGATCTCTCAAGAAGGCAACCCTACCTTCTTATTAGAGCTACAACGCAGATCCGCATGCTACTCCACTTGATCTACCTCCGGATTAACTTTCCCACACCAGGATTTTGAGCAGGCAACCCCTCCAGTGATTCCAGTGCTAAGTTACGCTCTGCGGATGAACCGCTCCCCCCCACAGCTTTACCGTGATACTTATGATAATACCTGGTAATCGAGACTAAGGTGGATAGGATTTAGCAAACTACTGCTAATTACCGCATTTGCCATACGAATTGGTGGGGGAAAGTATCATATTCCGGCGATTGGCCTGGGATACTAACCAGCTGGCTTAGGTATGATAGGAGGGGTCAGCTAAATTATGTTAGACGGGAAGCTTGATTCGCTCCCCCCCCTCGCACGCGATAGCGATAGAGAAAGCGCGGGGCCAAGGAGAGAGGCCTGAAGGGATGGGATATGGGTGCGGGTTGTGGATAGGGCTCTAGCGTGCGCGTGAAGGAGATAGTGCGACCTGGGGATCACTTGTAGAGGAACTGTGTGGCGCGAGTGAGTTTTCGTGAAGGTTAGTGGTGGGCGATCCATATATTACTATATTGGCCGGTCCGATAGCGGGACATCATCCATGCCGAAGCCTGGACAATACCCCGCTGAAAATTCGCTGGTTCCGTTCTCATTCTTTTTCGAGTTCGGTTCTCTGCAGGTGTGACAGCCTGCGTATCCCCGAGCGACCCGGGAACATCTGAAGCTACACGGTCGTGGATACCACGCACACGGTGATGCCACCACATCCAGAATTGGGTTATCGCTATTCCTACACACTGGGCGGTATTTTCCGAGATGTAGGGGGGTTGACCACCATCACTACTGCAGGTGGCGGTGATGATGCGGTCCGTACGTAGCGCTTTCGTTGGCGGAGTGGTAGTCGTGCTTTTCTCCCTCCAGAACAAAAGACTTGGATATCGGTGTTGGGGGCGCCCCCCACCTTGCATCTGTGCTATTGGCTTGTCCCCTTATTCGGTGATCTTCCCCCCCCCTTTTTTTCCCCTCCCCTTCTGGGTTTTCCGCTGGACTGAGCTCTGTGCCATGGCCGATTCCCGGACGCTTCGCTACCATACTTGGTTTGGATTATTGCTTCTTGCATAATCAGGCATGTCTTTTAAAGGGTCCAGTGATCGTGGACGGATCGGTAACATTGGGTGGAAAATCGTGATCGGCGGATTGGAAAGAAGCGGTGGAGGTAGTGTTCATGGATAGTCACTCGAGATGGACCGCCACCAGCAGGGCCCCCAGAAGTGAACTGCTGCCGGGGACAACTCCTCAGATACCATGGGGCTGAGATACCCGCACTTCTCAATCTGAATTGAGCGTGGCACTCACGGTATTAGGGCAAGAATGATAGGAGTATCATACTGCTGGCGAAGGTTAGGGGCGGTGACCCAAGCGCCCCCTCCAACGTTACTAGGAGGTCAAGGAGAACACCTATTTGGGCTCGTGACGTGAGTCTCGGCTCACGGGAGACGACGTACTCTTAGTTCCTATGCGTACGCCATACCTCATTGGTCCGGGAAACAAATCTGCTGCCCGATACCTCGCCGCAGCAGATACCCAGAGAAACTGTGGGAATCCGTCCCACCCGTGCTACTGCTACGGGAGAAATTGCTTTCCATAGCTTCATGCATTGTCAACCAGAGTAGCTTCACCAAGACACCATGGGAGCCGGAACAAGGGAAACAAATGCGATAAGAATGTGATACTCCGATTAGCAGATGTGGTTGTATATGCACCTCGGCATTGTGGAACGGCCATTCCTCCCCAATTCTGTGATATCCTCCCCACTCCTGGTGGGGCTCCATCCAAAGATGAATTGAAAACGGAAACATTTACTCGGGGGTTTGTTTCTTCTTCCTCTGTTGGGCTCCTCCCCGGGCTACTGCAGTGCTGCGCGACTGCCCTAAGTAAGGGCTGGAGTGTCGCTTCTACCCCCGTGCCGTGTTGCTCGCACCTGCATTCGCCATAGAGGCTATTGATGTATCCGGCCGAACACGCCCTGAAAAAAGAGGAAGCGTTTCCGATCGAAACTGGGTGATTTGGGCATGTTAGATTGGCGTGGTCAATCTAGCACTCTTTCCGTTCAATTCCACATATGCGGACTCCCTCTAGTTCCACTTGGTTCATCACGTACTCAATCTTGGGAGTGCCATTTAAAAGTCATGTCCCGGCATTCACAGGAAGAAAAACAACTTTCTGGTGGGTGAGGCATCCGACAACCGACGAGAATTCGGGCGTTAATCTGGTATAGCCAGAGAAACAATGGGTAATCCGGTAGCACCACCTCAAAAATCTGCCCTCCAGATGATTACAAATGGGCCGGCGCATAATAACTTGAAGGGCTAGAGGGAAACAATAATCAAATTTGCTTTGCCCCAGATTGTACTGACATGTGGAGGGTGGGGGCAGAATTATGGCTTATCTAGGCCTTGTTCTTGAGGTTAATGTGATCAGGTTTACCGCGCAGTTAACCCAAGGGGGACCTCTCGAAGAGCGGGACCTGTACTGTGCCCGAGACCAGGGTTTTGCTATCTCACTATGGACTCCAGTATACCGGTACTATCCGATGTCAATGTTGTGAGTGCCTCTACCACTTGGATTTCCTACTGCCGAAATTGCAAATTTCTCCCCACAACAACGGCCGTCTATCGGGCGCTCTCATTGCCAGCGTGATACATGCTCTTGTCGCACTGATATTAGGCTGGAGTTAGAGCGTATAGCACCGCACTTGGAGGCCTTGGATGTATGCGGGTTTTCTGCAAAATCAGAAACGCCACGTGGGCCTGGTCTTGTCCGGCACTATATTTCGTATGACAGATTCCGCCAAACTTCAGCCGGTTGCTCATAACACTACTAATTGATTGGCTATAAGGCAATGGTTTCATGGGTGATGGCACCGATTTCGTCTCTTGCTGATCCTTGTCGGGGGTATAATAGCATCCCTCGAGCATGCTGCAAGAACCTCTCTGCAGCATCGGATCCTGGCTCCTTGAAAACCAAGAGGAAAAAAAAAAAATTTGAAAAAATTGATCCCACTCTCATCCGACCCACATGGCTTGCGGGGTTAAACTGCGGGGGTCCCTTCGATCTGTCTTCCCTCCTCGTCTACGGAATGTGTCCCACCCAAGTTAACCACGGTAGACCGAACATCTCGCGATGGGAAATTTCACCCTGCTTCGCGAGGTAAGACGACCGCTGGGCCAAATAATAGATGCATCCGTTCGGTCGCGAGCGCTCCAAGAAAAGAACTTATCTGTGTCCAGTACCCGTAATGTCCTGACGTTTGTGAACACAACTGCTATTGCATACCACCAAAATTTAGCTTTTTTGCTCTGATCTTGGCATCATGCAATAGTGGTTGTGTTCACAAACGTCAGGACATTACGAGTAAGGGCGCCGTGCCTCGCCCCACGCCTACTCGCGATTTATGCTTACTCGTACAGGTGAGTTATCCTGGAAAAACCTGCAGTCCACGGTTACCCACCTATCTTCGAGTGACATTCGGTGAATGAATTTTATTGGTCAAGCGCGTGGACCACGTTTCCACCGTCGGAATAGCAATATTGCATGATTGGTGGAGGAAAGAAAAAAAGACAAAAGAAAAAAAACGCTGGAAACCGTTGATGATGCAAGTGAAGTGCCGAACACCAAGAAAACTGGGCTCGTTCTCTTTTCTTTTTCTTTTTCTTCTCACTTAGTAATAGATACAGAAGAGTAGCGTTCCGGGATAGATTCGGAGGTGTGTTTACTCTCTTCAAGGTTGCCCCTCATAGTATTAGAGAGGAGTACCGAGTGATGGTTCGGTACAGAGTTTTTCTCCAAGAATTGTGGTGTTGGGGCCCGTTCGTTGTCGGATTGGGCGGTGATGAGGATCGATTTCCCAGAGCCCCGGCACCGTATACGGTAGCCAGAAGCTACGATATGAACAGGGGCGTGCGCCATCGTATGATTGGTTAGACGAATGAATACTCATGTACAGGTACGGCAATGTTAGGGTCGGACAGCAGGAGTGAAGGTTTTGGGGGGAGGGGGAACATTACCGGTATGCTGTACGAGTATGATAGCAGTAGGGCGGTGGTCACGCTGGTCGGAATAGCCTAACCTAACCCAGCCCTCTCTCTCTCTCTTCCCACACCTTTCAGTGTCCTTTTCCTTGCTGCGAGGCAAATTGCCGTAACCGGTTGTGGAGGATGGTATTATAGCGGTACCAATGGTGTCTTGGTGAAGCAAGGTCGGTAGGGTACAGTACTCGGGTACTGTACCAGTGCGAGTACTGGTATGATACAGCACTTGCATTATCATTGTATCATACGGTGGATCCCGCAGAGCCGCGGGTCAATACTCGTAACTCCCAACGGAAACAGGGCAAGGTTTCTTCTGTCAGGCTATCATAACATATGGCAACGGTAATCTAGCATTGGCAGCGCTTGCGGTTGAGGGTGCGGTACCGTAGCGCAAGAGGAAAGAACAGGGTCAGAAAGCGAGTCCGTCCATGGGGAGAATTGAGTGGAAGTTATAAATACTGGTACGGAAGCCCGAATCAGGGAGGTGGGAAGTAAGGAGGGCTACCGCACTCGAGCACTCGCACCGGTACTGTACTATACTGTAGTTGACATAATATTACATTACTTGTACGAGTACAATTGGCCTTTTTCTTTCTTTTCTTTTTCCGTTTCCTTTTCTTGTTTACTTTTTCTTGGTACTGTGCTGCACTGTTATTTCCTTCTCCCCTCGGACCGCCTGCGGTATCGCCCCCCCCTATTCTGCCGCCCGATGCTACTCGAGTACTCGAGTACTGCAGTTCGCGTGGACAATCTGTGATATTATACGGAGACGACATGTGAAGAGGGTATAACACTGTAGAGTACTAGTACTGTACCAGTACTAGTACCCTACCGTATTCATTTGGCTTCAATGTCCTTGTATCAAAGGGGGGAAACCCCTGAGCTACCGTATTATGGGTTTTCTATGCTACTATCATGCTGCGGAGGTGTGAGGGTCTTTCTCCATTTCATGGTGCTGGACACTGGAAACCGGGACTTTTGCTATGATACCCCCCGGCAGCCGGCCCCCCTGCCTTTCAATCTCTTTGTGGCGCCCCGCCTACCCTTCTCGGCCAATACTCGGTTTATCAGAAGAAAAAACTTGGCCCATGGAATCGAAGGGGAGTCAATTTCAAGTACGGTGATTTTGGAGACTTTTTTTCTTCCTTCTTTCTTTCTCCGAGAGCATCGTTGTTGTCGGCACTCGGGGCCCCTTTTGTCGTCAGGTTTTGATGGTTTGTGAGAGTCGATTTCGGACGCCCCGCACTGTACTCGTACCGCATGGACAAGGTATCACCCTTGTCCGCCGATAACATCTACCGATCACGATTCCGAACGACATGATTCGACGCCATATCATCAACGAGACCGTTTTACTCGCGTGGGAAAAGGAAGGGGAAGGTAGGGAAAAACGTGTAAAAGTGAGTACCGGTCCGGGTACGAGTGAAGAATGGCATGCGCGAAATACTCTTAACGTATGCGTGTGGGTTACAAATCTCACCGCTCCAGGTACCCACCTCCTTCCTTGGGTTCTCCACCGTCCTGTGAGGTAGACTGGCGCTCCAATGGACTCCCAAAATATAAACAAAAGCAAAAAACTTGGGGACTCCATTGGGGGGCTTTTTGGGATTAGTGAGTGCGCCCCTGGTTGGTTGGGGGGGTTCATTATCCTCTTTTCTTCTCCTTTTCTTTCCTTTTTTTCTTTTGTGGGCAACGTGGAGCGGGATCTAACGTGGTTGTCGAAATTGGTTTTGGAGGCTGGGGGTGGCACAGGAAGGGTGTTCATACTGCAACTGAGACTTGTCGAGCATCGCACCACCGCTTCCTTTCTCCACCCAACTAGCCTGCACCGCCAGTGTCCAAGGGGACTAAAGAACTTATCTGTGTCCAGTACCCGTAATGTCCTGACGTTTGTGAACACAACTGCTATTGCATACCACCAAAATTTAGCTTTTTTGCTCTGATCTTGGCATCATGCAATAGTGGTTGTGTTCGCAAACGTCAGGACATTACGAGTACAAAATTTTAATCCCTGTGTTCAGGTTCTCCTTGCCGGTAACCTGTACTCGAGTACGGGAATCAATGACAAACCTCCTTCCACGGCCCCTTCTGATGCGTTCAATGCCCCGGCTCTAGTCTTGGAACTTGCCGATGGAACTGCGCCTATCAGTGTATATCATCCATTGATCCTCAGCACGGTGCTGTAGATGTGGTACTCACTGCATGAATCAAGACCCGGTCAATATATTCTAGATTTGCTAGATCTAACTGGTTCTTGATAGCCTTTTGGGTCGCATCATATCCCTCGCGGAGGTCGTAGAGCCAGAGCTTTGTTGTGCAGCGGATACCACCTCCAGGTGTCCCGGTCTCTTTCATAGATTCCCGTATTGCTGTGCCACATTAAACTTTATTCCTGCGGCGCTTTGCCGTCTCAGCATGGCGGTACATGGCGTATGATGCCTTGAGAACCGCCCCCTTGGCGGTCTCCGGTGACATCTGGTATGCGCCAAGGGCCTATCACTAGGATTTTCGNCCCCCCCCCCCCCCCCCCCTTCCTCTGTCATCAGTACTGCACCTACCCACCACTTTCTTATTCACCCCTCTCCCTTCCTCTGCATGTTTCTTCGGGCAAGAGTTCTTCCTTTTCTTCTTTCCTGCATTACCTTTCTCCACCCTCCACACTCGCCTGGTCGAGGTTGTTCACACTTGTGATATTTCCCCCCCCCACAAACGTATGTCCCCCGCCCTATAAAATAATTCCATAATTCTGACAGGTTTTCTCGCTCCAAGATTTATTTCCTACTTTCCCACCCATTCCAAATAGAGCACCCACGAATTCAATCACCCTTCCCCAGCATCCCCGTTGATCGCAATGTTCTTGAATCTCCTCGGCCAGGCTGTATACAGCCTCATTCAACACAAACCCTACTCTCTCGCTGCAATCCTCATCCTAACGCTTGGTTACTGGACACGCGCGTACCTGAAAAGTCCCTTCTATGCCCAGAAGATACCTGGCCCATTTCTGGGCAAGTTCACGAACGCCTATCGCTGGTACTATGTCATGCGTCACACCTGGCATAGGGACTTGATGGACCTGCACAAGAAGTATGGCCCGATCGTGTGGATTGCGCCGAATGATATCTCGATCTCGGATCCCAATCTCAGGAATGTGATCTACGGGTTTCAAAACCATAAGAAGGACTTTACCTTCTTCAGAAAATCGCACTCCTACGAGACTGGGTCCATCAACCAGGATTTCAGCTTTATTTTCGAGCAAGATCCCGAGAGGGCACGGCTGGGAAAGTATCATATGTCCCATTTTTACTCGGAACAGGGATTGTTGAATCTTGAGGAGAATTTCGATAAGGTTTTCCTCTCTCCCTTCCTTCTCTTCTGATTGGTTAGGAATTTTTATATTGACTTTTGTGGAAAGGCCGTGGACGAATTGATTGAAGGCCTTGACAAACACCATGCAAAGACCGGGACTCCTTGCAAGATGGTTGATTGGGCCGAGTTTTTCGCTTTGGACCTGGTTGCACAAATTACGGCGGACCAATCTGCAGGGTTCTGCCTTGCCGGTAAAGATGTCAATGACACGGCTTATGGAATGAGGGTTATTATCAAGACCGTTGGTGCTCTTATGCCGTTGCCATGGGTATTAACGGCTACTTCCCGCGCCATCCGTCAGACTCTTTTGCTCAAGTTTTTGATCAATCTCTACCGTAATGTGTTGCTCCTGCCGACCTTTACCTTTGATACTGGGACCGTGAGTGCTCTTCGTAATCCCGGGCTGGGAAATGATGACTAACGTTTAGTGGATAGGCGGATCTTAAATCCCTTAAGGAGAAGAATCCCAAACACCTATTGGCCAAGTTTTACAACGCGCAGAGCAAGATGAGGGAGTATTATCCTCATGGCAACCAGGCGGAGGGCACGACCGTTCAACTCTTCAACTTGATGTATGCGATCCGCCCCCCTAAAGCTCTATTTTTCACGAGACTGACAGTCATCCTCCACAGTGCCGGCGCAGCGGGCGTGGTCCCGCATACCCAAGTAAAGCTAATCCATGAACTCACTCGTCACCCCGAAGTCCTGCAAAAAGTTCGCGAGGAGCTCGCAACAACGGGCAACACTTTCCACCTCGAAGACTTCCTCCGCCACAACAACTGCCAAAACAAGTACCCAATCTTCGAATCCGCCGTGCGCGAGGCTGTCCGTCTCTCGCCTGCCGTCGCCTTCGCCCTGTCCCGCGTGGTCCCCCCATCTGGCTGCCAACTCCACCAGTACTACATTCCACCAGGCTATAACGTCGGCATGGCCGCTTACCAGGTCAACTACGACGAGGGCTACTTCGGCTCGGACGTGGCACAGTTCCGCCCGGGGCGCTGGCTGGAGGACCATCCGACCCAGATGCTCGACGGTGAAAAGCGCAGTATGAAGAACTACATCGAAGCCGGCTGGCTCAGTTTCGGCTCTGGTGGGAGAGTGTGCATTGGGAGACATCTCGCCATGTTCATGATGATGAAGTTCACTGCTGCTGTGGTTCGCGAGTTTGACATTCGCGTTGTCAAGCAGCCGACGGAGTATCATACGCTTGTTACCGAGATGCTGGGAATGGAGGTTTTGCTTAACAGGAAGTGTGCTGTTTGAGTTGGTTAGCATGATGAGTAAATAGGGTGTGCGTCTGGTAGATATATGGTGGATGGCTAACGCATATTTCTCCTTTCTTTCTCACGGAGATTCGGATCTATTTTTTATTTCTTACCTATATTATTAGAGGGTGGGCATTATGTTCGTTCGTTGCACTGGGCATGGGGAGTTTTGCTTTTCATTTTTTTTCTTTCTTTCTTCGATCCACCCATGTACCTGTCTCCGTCCATGGACAGCACTGGCAGAACCGGGTGGGGATTGTACATTTTTTTTATTACATTTCCCTTTCTCGCTACCGCATCACCTCGACCCTTACGAACGTAATGCCGTATCATAACTCTGAGGCCCCAAATCAACCAATCAAACGCTAGATAGAAACGGGCTTGGCTGAACGCAGGATACCGAACGAGTGGGGTTTGCCGTGGCAAGGCAAAGTCAAGAGAAATGAAAAAGTGCGCTGGGGTAGACAGGTGGGGAACGCATGAATTAGACGAGTGATATTACGTGATTGTGCTTATGTTTGAGATCAACGGGGAAGCCGGTGCTTTTCTTGCATGGTTGGGGGTTTGGGGGCTGTAGTAGGTTCTGCGTTAATTGGCATATGAATGGAAATTATCCAAGTAGAACAGGACGGGACGTTCGGTGCGGCTAAAGGTAAGGAGGGGGGGTGGGGGGCAAACATACCATCGGAGTGTAAGCTACCACAGCCAGCCAGGTGTGTGTGTGTGTGTAGTTGTACAGTAAGCTTATGCTTGCGTGTCTACATCTTGACCTTTTAAACAGCACTTTTAACTTATGCTACTCTACGGCGGTCAGTTGGATAAGCCTATCATGGGATTTTTTATTGTTTTTGTTTGCCCCATGTCTGACCGCTAGTTAGATTTACGAGTGCAGTATGGTACTTTGCCTCGCTGTGATCGTACCGACAGACTATGCCGGAATCGATTATCGGGGAACGGAAGGGGGGG